>OY728119.1:700605506-701205506 GCA_963277665.1 Viscum album | reverse complement strand
ATGTATGGTTAGAATCACAGCCAAGTTTTGGGTTCATGTGGTGTTATGGGCCCTCATGGATTCAGAAATTATTAAACCCTTGGTAAACTTTCATGAATAAATGAATGTGAAATGGGAATTAAAACTTGAATGGTAAATAGAGACTTGACTTAGAACCATCTTTTGAGTGGGAAAGAGGCAGATTTCTAGTGGTTCGATGGCTATTCTTTATACAATCCTAGATTGAGGAGCAGGCTGTGGGTTTGACTTGGTTTCTTGGAGGGGTTGACCTGTCCTATGTTTTTATCTTTAGGATTTGATGTTTTTCTTTTTTAATGCGTGAGTTTGGATTTGTAGAGACATTCCACCATGAAGGCCTCTAGTGCTATGCCATAGTGAAGGTGATGACCATACTTTAGAGATGGTGGGCCATAGTCTACTGGTTGATCCTCTTATAGTGCCAACTGCAGAACATGAGGCTATTATAGACACAGGTGTTGAGACATAGTTCCATGTGGGTTTCTTTCGATATATGAATAATTTACAGGGAGCACCGCAGGTAGCCTTGACTATTGTTGAGCTGACATGGGTATTCCAGGATCCTCCTCCTCCTATGTTTTCAGGGGATGGAAGACCATAGACTCCAGAGCTATGGCTGGAGATCACATTAGTAATTTTTGAGCATCTAGATACGCCTTTGGAGAAGAGGGTTAAGATCATGACTTACATGATACGTGGAGCAGAAAATTGCTAGTGTGAAGTTTTGAACAAGGCTGATGGGCTGCAGAATATGGGTTGTGATGAATTCAAAATATGCTTCTATGACTAATTTTACCCTGTGACTCTACAAGTAGAGTGGGATACTGAATTCATGCATCTAGAGTAGGGCGCGATGAAGGTTATGGAATACTCAACACACTTTACAGAGATGAATCATTTTTCGTCGATGTATCTTACCGATGAGTTGTCGAGGGAGAGGCGCTTCGAGGAAGGTATTAAACATACTATAAAATCTCAGTTCAACATGTTCAAGTTTCCTTCTACCACTGAGACTCTGAATCATGCATTTGTTATAGAGAAGAACCTAAGGGAAGTTGGGGGTACAGAACATGGGAGTTTTGTTTCTCTCCCCAGTGGATCTATGTCTTCAGGGAGGAAGTATCGTTTTGAGGATTCCCATGACATGAGTGATAGTCAGGCTATGGGAATAGGAATCTTGGTATATTTCCATCAGTGTGGTTGGAAAGTACATGTGAAAAACTAGTGTGACTGCAACCCAATCAAGTGACGAGCTTGTAGTAGGATGGGGAACATGTATCAGTTTTGCAGGACCTTCCCTCCAACTATGAGTGGTAGGGGGTTTTCTCCGACATCGGGTTTAGGAGAAGGTTCTTCAGATCTATGTCAAGCTGGGAGCTGGAGCAGTGCATGTCGATTAGGATAGGGCAGTGGTGGTTGTGGCCGTGGTATCCAGACACTAGGTTCTCAGAGACAGAAGGGCATATCAGCTTAGGGTAGCTAGGCAGGGTCACAGGGCCATTGTGCATGCCAGACTTATGAAGTGAAATAGACCCAGTAGAAGTAGGATCCCAAATCATCTACTATGAGTGGTATGATCTTTGTAGATTCTACTATTTCATATGCTCCTTTTGATACAGGTTCCTATAATAGTTTTATCTCTACATGAGTGGAAAAAAGCCTTAGGCTTGTGGTTTTTATTTCTAAGGGCGTTTTATGCTAGACACACCATTGGGAGTTAGAACGGGTTATGTACACTAGTGTATGGAGTGTCCCCTTGAGGTTGGTGGGTGCCACTTCATCTATAATCTTTATGTCCTTAGGATGATAGGGTTTTAATTCATTCTCAAAATGGATTGGCTCATGGATTATTGAGCGTATGTTGACTGCTATCACTGGAGGATGACTTTCACATCACCAGAGGGATAAGTATTTACTCCCAAGGGTTAATGGGATGTCCAAGAAAGAAGAGCTAGACCTAAGAATCATGGGATGGGTGGGATGATAACCCAGATTACTTGTTTGTTTCTAGATGATCATGGAGTGATTCAGGTGGAATTTCCTTCAGTGGTTGAGTGCTTCAGGAACATATTTCCGGATTAATTTTCTGGTTTACCTCATGAGAGAGAGGTGGATTTCTCCATTGAGCTAGTTCTAGGAGCTGCGCTAGTATCCATGCCTCCGTACAGGATGGCTATGGAGGAGTTGCAAGAGCCCAAGAGGAAACTAGAGGATTTTGAGTTGAAGTGGTTTATTAGACATAATACTTCTCTGTGGGGTTCACCGATTCTTTTTTGTGAAAAGGCATACAAAACTATTAGTCTATGTGTGTATTATCAGAAACTGAACAACATGATGGTCAAAAAATGATATCCTTTGCCATAGATAGATGAACTATTTGATCAGATTTGAGGAGCTCGAGTGTTCTTGAAGATTTACTTGAGGTCAAGATATCACTAGGTGCATGTTATACTTAAAGACATACCTCGTATAACCTTTCATAGAAGGAATGGGTTATACGAGTATCTGGTTATGCCATTAGATCTCATGAACATTACAGCAGTTTTCATGGATTTGCTAAACCGAGTGTTCCATCCTTACATGGTTTATTTTTTGGTGGTTTTCATGGACGATATCTTTGTGTATTATCACAATCGAAATGACCATACCAACCATCTTGAGATCATTTTGAATACACTGAGAGAGCATCAGTTATATGATAAGCTCATAAAGTGCCACTTTTGGATGGATCATATTCAATTCCTGGGTCACATCATCTCTGAGACATGAGTTTCAGTGGACCCAGAGAAGGTGAGAGCTATGGTTTACTGGGAACATTCCAAGAACTTTTTTGACATATGAAGTTTCATGGGGATAGCTGTCTACTACATGTGTTTTATATAGGACTTCTCACACTTATCAGAGTCATTGAAGAGATTGACTAAGAAAGGTTTGAAGTTTGTGTGGTTAGAATCTTGTGATATAGCCTTTTAGGAAATGAAAGAGAGGCTGACATCAGCACCCGTGCTGATACTATCAGAGTAGGAAAAGCGTTACACAGTTTATTGTGATGCTTCAGGTATTATGCTGGGGGAAGTGCAGATGTAGAGAGATCAATTCTTGGCATATGAGTCTCGGTATTAGAGGCCTCATGAGAGGAATTACCCTACGCACAATCTTGAGTTAGCTGTTGTTGTTCATGATTCATGCTAGTGGAGACACTACTTACTGAGAGAGTGTTTCGTGGTGCACACGAATCACAAAAGCCTCAAGTATATCTCTACCCATCATGATCTTAATTTGAGGCAGTGAAGTTGGGTGGGGTACCTATAGTCCTTTGATCTCAAGCTTGATTATACGTCTGGTAAAGGCAATGCAGTAGCCGATCCACTGAGCAGGACGAGTCAGATATAAGTAGTGCAATTGGCCAGTACTGAGTGAAACCTTATGGCATTGTTTCTAAGATGCATCTAGAGGTGCACAAAAGACAAGGGAATACTTTTATTTTATCCTTATCTATTACCTAAACCCTATTAAATTGAGTTAGGATGAGGAATCTATCAAATTCCGAAGGAATAGTTCTATAGGAAGCTGTGGTAGATGATGACACTCATCCTGGTTGGATGGTAGGTGATAATGAGATCCTATGTATCCATGGATGTGTCTGGGTTCCAGTGGAAATACGTGAGGATTTGCAGCAAGAGATTCATGCTTTATCTTGGGTAGTGCATCCTGGTGTCACCAAGATGTATTAGGACTTATGACGACAGTACTGGTGGTTGGAATTGAAGAGAGTTGTTGCTAGTTTTGTTAGGAGGTGTTCCACCTGTCAGCAGGTGAAGGTGGACCATCAGTGACCTGCTGGGCTTTTACATCAGTTACCTATCTCAGAGTGGAAGTGGGATGATGTCGTGATGGATTTTTTGATGGGTTTTCCATGGTCACATTGAGGTAATGACTTCATGTGGGTTGTCATTTATAGGCTTACAGAGGTCACACATTTCTTACCAATCAAAGAGACCTTTAGAATTGATGATCTTGGAATGTTGTACATCTGAGATGTGGTACGATTTCATGGGGTCCTGCGCACTATCATTTTGGATAGGGAATCTTGCTTTATGTCTCGTTCCTGGTAGAGTTTTCTAAGGGTGATAGGTATACAGGTGATTCTTAGCACAACATACCACCCTTAGACTGATGGCTAATCAAAGTATACGATACATGATCTAGAGTACATGATTAGAGCATGAATATTGGATTTTGGGGGATCTTGGGAGCGACACAATACCCTGGTTGAGTTCAACTACAATAATATTTATCAGGAAATGATTCAAATGGAATTTTATGCAGCTTTATACAGTAGGAAATGTTGTTATCCCCTATGATAGTTAGAGGCATGACATGCATCTTTACTGGGACCATGCCTCATGCAGGAGACCTATGAGCAGGTCCAGTTGATTTATAAGTAGATGGATACTACACAGTCTCATCAGAAATCATACATCGATCACCGCAGATGACCTCTAGAGTTCAAGGTTGGGGATAGGGTTTTCTTATGTGTTTCACCGAGGTTTGGACATAAGTGGATCAAGAGAATGGGTAAACATTAACCGAGATATGTCGGGCCGTTTGAGATTCTGGAAAGAGTTGGGTCGGTTGCCTATCTGTTGAAGTTATCTTAGAGTTACTGAGCCATGGATGATATATTCCATGTAACTTAGTTTCACCACTATCACTCAGATCCATCTCACATTTTTTAGACCAAGGAGGTTGAGATTAAGGTTGATGTGTCCTTTGAGGAGAATCTGATTCATATCATTGATAGGAGCATGAAGGTTCTTCATGACCGGTCAGTTCCTATAGTACATGTGCTATGGAAGCACAACCATTTATAAGATGATACTTGGGAGAGGGAGGGTGATGTATGTGCTTAGTGGCTAGAGTTGTTTTCAGACAAATCTTGACCAGCCTTCAGAGAGAAATTTGGGGAAAAATTTCTATAAGGGGGAAGATTATAAGATCTTGGGTTTTTCTTGAGGTACAGATCATCTTTTTGGGTTAAATGAGTTTATATTCCTTTTTTGGCTTAGACCCTAGTCCGATTCGTTGGCTGGTTGGGTTGTTTTTGGGAAAAAAGGGGAAAATTGGCTAAAATATGACTACAGGCTAGGTACACATCGTGTACATGGCCTACACGCCCTGTACTTCCAGTACATACTGTGTATTGGCCTATCACGATGTTTAGGTATTATGGTTCAGAAAAATAAAATTGTTAAGTACACACCATGAAGTTGAGGTACATGCTATATACTTTCCCAGTGGGGTTTTTTATAAAAGAGGCAGTAGCCTCAAATTTTGATGGACATAACTAGTTATACTGTTTCTCAAGCCTAAAACCACCCTAATCTAGTTTTTCATATCTAGAAGTCGTCTAGACTCCAATTCAAGTGTAGTCTATCACGTTGGAACTGCATCGGTAAGTTCTTGATTCCTTTTTAATCATAATTGATTATACAGAACAATGACTTCTCTATTTTGATTTAGGCTCATATGACCTAATATCCCATTCTTTTTCCATTCTTCATATTTCTTCCAAACTAGGACGAATCAGGACTTGATACTAGATGAGCTATCGACTACTGAGGTGAGGTAGGTGTTCTATACTTTCTTTGAGCTTTTTTAGTGTTTTCGGGTGTTTGAACTTTTCTTCAGGCATCAGACTTTCCAGTGAGGCCACGTTTTTTTAGAGAGTTGCTTGTCATAACTGTAGTTGGACCTAGTGAGGATGCTCGTAGGTTCTGTTTGGGTGTGTTAGAACCCGTTGCTCATTTTAGTGTCACCCAAGGGGTGATAATAAGGAAATAACCTAGTTATGCCTATTTAAACCACCCAAGGGGTGTGTTCTTGTGATTTTATAATTAGAGGAAGCCCGCAAATGCTTTGATATCTTGAATATCATGTTTAAGAGATTTACTACCTCCTTGCTTAATGAATATAATTTTATTCCTTATCGGTTTTGATAGTATGGCATGTTTAAATGAATTATATTGGTGGGTATACCTATATAAAATGAGTAATGTAATGTTTAATGGTTTATATGGTAGGGTAGGCACATATGCCTGTTTTGATAAATGTTTTGCATGAGTGGGTAAATTCATGGATTGTGCATGTTAATGTGAGTGGGTATACTCACATGGAAAGTTTGTTTAAATTGAATATTTGAATGAATTGATTTAAAACATGGTAGTGGACACCTTGTGTTGACTCTTCCCCTTGGGTCTTGATTCCCTTGGATGCCTTGGGCCTCGCTACCCCGTGGATCCATCTTTCTTGGTCTCTCACATGAATTGCTATGGATATGTTCCTAGGATCCCAACCAGTGCCTAAATGAGTACCCACCAGGGAAGCCCAGGTTATTTGATGGGATACCTTGGAAAAGCTCCTTGGATCTGACCCTCAGTGGTCTATAATTATTACTTAGATTCCTTGGTCTACTGACACCTTGGATCCGGACCTTGCGGTCTACACTTCACTATATGGCATGGTCGTTGGATATTTGACTTCACTATATGGCATGTCAATGAGATACTTGACTTCTCAATACAATGTGGCTATGGATTTATTGATACAGATGGATGTATGGCGTGGCCATGTGACTTTCTTGTTTACTTGTTATAGCTACCTTGTTAGGAGCTCACTCCCTTTTTCAGGTAACCTTGAGGGATGGTTGGTTTTACTTACTGCAGTAGACTTATGCCATGGGAATACACACTTAATTTACTGTTTCTTTACACTCTCTAGCAACTTTTTTATATTTCTATTATAATTGTATAGACTTGGGTGGTTTCCTACTGGGATATTTATCTCACACCCTATTTGGGCATCCTCAGGGACCCAAATGGATTATATGGTTACATGTGATGATAGGGGAAAGTTCCCTAGTACAGGTTTTTGATTGTGGATTTGGAGCAGGGGATCATAGGACCAAGATGTGGATTGTGATGATGGGTTACCTTTTTGGTCTTTTGTTCTTTTTTGGGATAATTTTACTATACTGTATTTCCATGTACCTATTTGGCTACTTTCTAGATACTTGTACCATCTGTATCATTTTTTATATGAGACAATTATGGTTAGTGATACGTATTATTGTATTGTATTAATTTTAGTTGTCTATTGTTTATTTCACTTATGCTATTTATTATATGTTTGACTTCCACTATGATAGTCTGGTAAGGAGGGTACAATCTCCCCACTCACTCACCTAGGCCCTTGCTACTAGTTGACAACCTCTGGTGTTTGAGGAGATGCGCTTGAGGCCATGTGACCAACTGGGATTTGGGCACCATTTCAAGTGGCATCTGGGTCTAGGACATTACAATAAGTATGAAGAATGATTTTTTTACAATAACCAATTTGAAAAAAAGAAGAAATTACCTCAGGTATCATTAAAAAGGGTTAACTCAGTACTAGTTACCCATTTATATGTAATACTATCATTTAACAAGTTTTCTTCATGATATTAATACATGATGATGTAATTCATGGATGATAGAGAGTCCATGAATTTTCTCCACCCAATAGCTAGCCTGCATGAGTGATGAATAGTTCCATTTTTGATATCCATCACAATAATGGTGGAATTACATTCAATCCAAAAATTTAAACAACCCCATTTATTTTCTATTTTAACAATATTGATTATTCCAATAGTTTCAGCTTTAAGAGATGTGGTAGTTCCAAAAGGACTATATAGGAATCCCATTTCATCACTATAGTGATTTATGAAGATATCACCATACCCAAAAGGACTTATATTTCCTCTTGAATCTCTATCTATGTTACATTTGATCTAGCCCAAAAATGGAAGGATCCACATGACTTCCAAGGTTCCAACATTAAGAAAATAGTTACATATAAATCCAAAATGACCAATCATGGTAATAATATGTATATAATTATCACAAAAACCATTTTGAATATCATTTTAATTTTTTACAGCTACTATAATTCGATTTAGTAACGACTGTAGAAAGAAAGTGGTGTTCTCATGGACTGATTTTTTTCCAACTGGTCCAGATAAAATGGATGAATTCAGAACTAGACATAATTAATAGTCTCATAAGTGGTTGGATTAGAGGCATCTTAATGGATTTAGATATGTGGCCTATATGTATGCTATATAGATGATTCTGAATCAAAAACTTCTTTCCATAAGATATCATTTATAAAACATCTAAGAAATAGGTGATTGATGTTATCCATATTCTAATTACATATTACACATATTGAGAACAAATTATTTCCAAAAAGGATATAAAAAATCATCAGTAGGAAGATTGGAATACATAACTTTCCATGAAAGGGAATGTATGGATGGATGAATCTAGCATATTCTCAAGCTCTTAGCCTTATATTTTGTATTCATATGTACATCCTCTTAGTAGAATAGTTTTTAAGAGATCCTCCAATTTTATGAATGATACCAAACTAAAGTATCATATCTATTAATGAAGTCAAAATTCATGACAATTTTCTTTACTATAATAGGAAGTGTGTCTAATAAATTCTCTATTTTATCATGATCTACACTTTTGTGTTAAGTGGTGGTCTATGAGAGTTTAAAATTTTACTAATAGGTGTATCTATCCAATTTTATAACTAGAAATTGAGACCTGACTTGATTTTTTCCACCCGGTGAGAATTTACTAAAATAATAAAGAAAGAATCCATGAGGGTAGGCCATATATAGGATTCCAAATAGTTAAATTCTATGTTTTGAGTCTGATTAAAAATATGTATCTCACAAAATCAATATCCTCTAAATTCTCATTGATTATCCTCTATATAAAGATCACCTATAAAAATTGATGGACTTTGTAGATATTTTTAATACCAATCCCTCTATATTCAACTACTTGGTAGAATTGTTTCCAAGGAAAAATCACAAGTCTTCTATGAAAAATGATTCCACTATAGTAAAAGATTTGGCTATAAGTGATTATATTCTTAATGAGGGAAACTAACCATTTATATATCATAAACGTGTAAATGATTTTGGGCATAGTCACAACTTTCAAAAGACAAACCCTACCTGCAATCTATAGCATCTTAAATTTCCAAGAAGCCATATGATTTCTAATTTGGCTCACAATAAGATAAAAATGACAAACACGTGGTTTTCCCCAAAAAATTGGGAGACCAAGATAAGAGAGTGGCAGTGAACCTTCTATGATTCCTAGCTCATTGATGATGTTCACTTTTCTATCCATAGTAATATTTTTTTTCCAAAGTATTAGAATTATTTTTTCCAAATGATATTTTTCCCTGATACTTTTTCATAATAAAGTAGAGCATTATTTATGTTCTTGATGTTTCTTTTATCACCTTGAGTGAAGAGGATGATGTCATTAGAATATAATAAATTATTGGGGAAATGAGGCCTATGGTAGCTCTGATGGGCTTGATTTTGTTGGTATTAACCATGTTGAGAAGGATCCTGCTTAAGTAATCTTTGACAAAAGAGAAAATGATTGATAAGATAGGATCAACATTTATAATACCTAAGAAGCTTGTAAAGTAGCCCCCAGTATAGCCATTTATAAACACTAAGATATGGTATGAGCTCAAAATAATTCTACCCCATTTAATAAATGTCTCATCAGAGCCAAATTTGGTAAAAAAATTACAAATGAAGCCTTGATCTAACGTGTCAAATGATTTTTTAACATCAATATTCAGAGTGATATTACCTCATATGGTGTATTTTTTAAGAAGGTCAACACATTCATAAGTAGTGATAAGAAAATATTGAATAATTCTACCTTTAATTAAACCAAATTGATTTGAAGACACAATACTATTAGCAATACTGGAAATCCTATTATGAATAATTTTCCCAATTATTTTTTATATAGTTTTGAAAAGTTCCATAGTTATAAAGAGATGAATCTCATTCACATTATTCAGTTTAGAAATGGGAGAAATAAATTTACTATTAATTCTTTGTTTTAGCTGAACACCTATGAAAAATGATTGATAATCCTAAAAATATAACCCTAAATGATCTCTCAAAAGGCCTAGAAGAAAGAGTTTGTGAACCCATCTAGGAAAGGGGAGATACCATAATTTCATCCAAAGACATCTTCTTGGATCTCAAATTCAAGGGGAATAACAGTAATAATTGAATTATCCTCATGATTAAAAATATTGGGAATGATTTCATCTATTAGGTTAGTTCTAGTTTTGGGACCATCAAATAGGTTATTATAATAAGAGAAAACAATGTAGCTAAATCCTCTCTTATATAGAAAAATCCCCATTACCACTAAGATTAACTAAAGGTCTGTTGAGTTTCCTAAATCTTTGAAGAAAATAAAAAAAATCAGTATTCTTATTACCATATTTAATTCATTTAACTTTTAATCCTTATATTTTCATAAATTATTTAAGATTTAAGAGGGTATTGAGCTTATTAGTGATCAAATATTCATACTCAAGACTTGTAGAAAAATCACCAACAGTGCCATTCTCTTGAATGATGTGAAACAAGGATTCAAATTGGGAAATATTTTCATCCATGTGACTAAAGAACCCATAAATTCAAATTTTCAGCTTTCTCTTGAGCATTTTGAGCTTTAAAACTCAATCCATGGAAACATCCTTAACATTTAAAGAGTTCTAGGTTCTTTTCATAAATTTATTACAACCATGATACAAGGAATATGAATTGTTGAATCTGAATGAAAAGGTTGGTTTAACATCTATAGTGAAAAGTTTTTTCAAAATAGGATGGTGGAATGAATTGAGTTCTATAAGTGTGGTGTAAGAAATAGATTCCAAAACATCAAGATACACATTATTGAAAAAAACCCAATCCAATTTTCAAACCACAATTTTTTTCAGAATCTTTCTATACCAAGTTTATTTGAAACCAAATAAGTTAAATTGATAAATTTTTCTATTCTCAATGAATACCCTAAAATATTTTATTGATATATAAGATTTAACTATGACAAGCCACTCATTTGGATTTAGAATGGAAATAAAATCTCTAAGAAGATCCCATGAACTATTTATTGAGTTTCTCAGAACCTGAATGTTCTATTATAGCTCCCTTATCTCTTGATAACCATGATAAGAATAGATGAAAGATAAAAAAAATTCATTACTATAAAATTATAATTGATAATGACCATATATTCTATATAATTGATAAAACAAATTCCATCCAGTCTTTAATGAGCTAGGACCCAAAGTCTTTGGATTTTATTACTATATAGATTAGTGTTTATAATATGATATTCCATCTTATACAAAGAATAAATCATCTCAGAAAATATTCTCTTTGGTTCAGATAAACCTTGAAGATCAGGCATATGCTTCCTAATAAATATCCAAAGAGAGATAATTGTATAAGGTTTAGAAATCACCTGACAATTCTAGAATAGAGTCCTCATTTTAGGGTTTGGATAAATAGATCCCTTTCTTCTTTCCACTAGATTTTTTATTTTGGGTTGATTTTATAATTATGAATTTTGTTTATCCATATTTGTCTCAAATTTCATATTTCTATTTTAATAGTGTGTCTAGACTAAAGTATCCCAGTTCCCTCTTTTGGTCTGGAAAATCATGATCATTGGGGTATTTTTTCCACTAAAATAGCCTAAGGAATGACATAAAATTTTAAAAATCCTTGGTCATTTGTAAGCCTTAATAAGATATCATTCTATTTGGACATGTAGGAAAAATCTGTTGTGATTTCTTGTTTTCCACTAATATAGTTTTTGGATTTCTCTAATACATGAGGTTCTATGAGGTCATTATTAGATTCTTCAATGGAAAATATAGAGGATTTGTGTGTAATGTCATCTGAATCCCTAAATTCATGCGTAGATGATGAATTATATTCTTTATCAACATAAGGATAAGTTTCATTGATTTTTTACATCACATTCTAGAACCACCTAATGAGGAGTTTGATTAGGTAAAATGGAAGCCTAAGGTTCTGTACAATTCATACTTATACCATCATTCTTAGATACCATATGATGATGAGTTATACCAAAATTTTGATAACTTGAGATTTTTTAGAGACTTCAATTCTTCCTTTACCATAATCATGTTGAGATATTGGAATATCTTCATGCTAGTGATATTATGCTTCATAATAGGATTGACTAAGAACACTAGATACTTGTATGGATTTCATTTTAAGTTTCATATTACAACTGTTTATATATCCATAATAAATCATATAATACCTATTAAAGTAACCTATAATTCTATATTCATGTGGATGGGGAGATGTGTGAACCTTATCATTAAAATGTAGTGAAACACCCTTATTCTTATCATATATTTCATCAAGATGATCATTTTTAAAAGACTCTAAAATAATTGTGATATCATGATCAATTTCAAGAGAGATAGAATCATCCAAACTGTCCATTATTTCATTATACCTTACCCCATAAATAGAGGGCATAACAAGAGTGTTCAGATTCATGGATGTCACATCCAATACATTCTTCTTTTCTTATTCATATACAAGGGTATCCTAATACATTCCATTTGTGTTATTAGATTCAAAGTCAATGGACTAATTGTTTACCCATATTCTTGGATCATTCTTCCTTGAAGGCTCAACCTTGTCAAGAAAAATAGAATTTCCTTTCCTATTTCTATTGACATCTTTCAAATAATTAGGATCATTAAAAGATCCCTATCAATGTAAGGGGATTATCTCTATATAAAACCAAACTTATTGTACATATATATCACATATTAATTGATGCATATTCATTACATTTCAAAAATACACACCCAAGTAAAATTATGGTTTAGTTCTTTTGGAGACTAGGTAAACAATATTCTTATTTAGTGAAATATCTTCAACATTTCCCATAAATATAATCCCATTTTATAATCATTAGAAAAAAACCCTAATTAAAACTTTTATTCATAACCTGGGAAGGAAACATAAGAAAGGGTGAGCTCAGATTCTCAGCAAGGGTAAACATGGGAAATACATAAACATATTTTGAGAATACGGGTATGAGAACATGACCATAACATATGAAAACCATACCCATCATATCAAAGATCAAAATATTATGTAATGGAATAAAAATTGGAAAGTTTAAAAGTCATTAATCACAAGAGAATCAAATAACATGATCCATGTAAACATAAAATTTTCATAAGACATAGATTTTTGGCATACACATAAGCTTATAACATCATGAACATGTATAAATTGAAACAAGTTCACTCATTAAGATAAGAACATGAAATCAGGCCCTCACATAAACTTATGAACATGTAGCCAGGTCTATGTAAAACTGTATGGACATAAAACCTAAGACTATGACTAATGGTAGGAACATGTAATCAAGTTCATGCACAACACTATGAACATGTCACCAGGTTCATGTACAACATTGTGAACATGTAATCAGGTTCATGTATATCATATTTATTCATGAATTATCCATAATTACCTAATGAATTATAGGGAGATATAGGTTCCCCCATCACTTATTCTATACATATGTGTGCCACATGATCATAAACAATTCATCACATCATAACCTGTGAAAAGGGTATGATTCCATAAACATTTAAATAAATTATTACCCATAGAATGAAATGGGTTTTATAAACATATTTTCATTATAATCATAAAACATCTAGAGATAAAACAAATATAGTACCATTTGATCAAATACCCAATAAATCTTACGTAACATCATATGATGACATCATATATGAAAACTGATTTTGAAAGGATCACATGGAAAATTTATTGAGGAAATAATCAATTCCAATTTGAAAATATATTTTTAAAACATATTTTTTTTAAAAAAAATTTCTTTTAAAATAAACATGGAAACTTATAAAGTAATCATTAAAACATTTATTGGAAATTATGGCTAAAAATTCCATACAAGTTAAAAAAACATTCCTTTTACATTTTTGTTATAATCCAAACATGCCTTGTTTTGAGAATAAAATGATGTTTCATCCTAAAAAACATTGAGAAATGTAAAAAATGGGTAAAATTATTTAATATTTTTTGGGGAATGTTAAAATATTTTTGAAATTTTTTTTATAACACATATATGAAAGAAAAATGATTTTTTACTAAAGAGATAAATAAGGTAGGTTTTTCCTAAAAAAAGAATTTTAACTCTTGAGTACATAAATAGTGGAAGATAACAGAGAAAAAATTATTATTATGAAATAACTATAGTAGAATAGATTTCATTATTTTAGTGAGGGATTGGTCATAATATTTCTTCATCAGAAACACAAACAGTCCTGATAAATTATGAGATTGTATCATAAAACCATTACCATTTTTTTAACATTGAATTGTAGTCCATATAAAAGAGATATCATAAAATGGATATATAAATCTCAATAATTTTGAGAAAAATAATTATAAAATACAATTATGGGAATTATATACACCACATAAAAATAAATATGTTGGGAATAAGGCATGTGTATCATTAAAGTAAACAGTGAGAAGAAAACACCTTACCTTAAGTCTCAACTTCCCTCATATACATTCAAACCTCCTGTATAATAAATATAAGTTTATTTCAAATCTATTAAAGAACAAAAAATATATATACCATACCATATATAATTTAATTATAACCTTTTATTACCTTTTTATTAATAATTTCTTGTTAAAATATTGTTATGGTTAATAATTGTTTTGTTTTTCTTATATGTTATGGTTTTTTTATTTTCAGTACTCTTACATTGATAATAGAAAAATCAAATCTAGAATATTAACCATGATATAAATATTATATATATTCATTATATATGTATTTATAGTAGTTTAAAAAGTGATATATTGAAAATTAAATACACCATTCATGGAGATGGTAGGTCGTACATACACATGAATGGTGTTTCAATTTTCTCGAAGGATGAAATGAAATAAAGGAAAATATTATATTACCATTAAAAAAATCATTTTTATGTTATATATATATCACATGTATTAATTATATTTACCATAATTATATTCCATGCAATGAATTAGAGAAAACAATCACATGGGGAGATCTCTCTTCGGGCCGCTTTGCCATCATGCCATAGGAGAAAACAATTATTTCATTAGTTGATCCCTTCAGGAGGGGTAGGGACCTCCATATTCCTTTGAGGGGGTCCGAACCCATTTTTATCCCCCTTTTCCAAACTATAGTTTCTTCATCCTTTCTCTGAAATTTTTCTTTTCCCTAAATTTCGTGATTTGTTTGATGGTCTTTTGAAGCTTTCACACTCATCATCAGAGTTCATGAATGCTTTGTCTCTTCTAAGTCTAAAATTGGTTGCTTGATTTATACATTATTTCTTATTGGTGTAATTGTTTTAAATATTCTTCTTTGAATAGTGGGGTTTACAAGAATGAGCAATAGTTGGTACTCATGATAGTAGGAATATAATGATTCTATTTACTTCGGAAGATAATTTGATATCGGATTGGTTCACTGCACCCCATGTATATAATGACTTCTGATTCTTCCTATTCAGGTGGTCCTAATATTTCTATATGAATTGAGACTCACCTATGATAGTTATTTGGGTAAATTTTCCCGAACATCCCCTTATATTTCAAAACCCCTCAATCATTCAAATGCTTAGGATTTTAGTGGGTCAATATTTATTCTCTGATTGTAGAACTTGTGTGGTTTGTTTCCCAATTTCTCTAAGAATCTAAATTGAGGTAGATGTTTCTTAAATGCATGTCGAGTATTTTTGGATCTTAGTTGAAGATGAATTCCATTGCAATGAACCTGTATTTTTTGAGATGTGGTTTGATTATTTCTCTTCATGTAAGCATATGTGTCATCAGATAGCAGTATGTAGGCATAGGATATAGAAATTACTATAGAAGATAAATGAGGAGGGGAAAGGTCCTGATAGAAGTCGTTTGAATTTCATAGCAGATGATGGTCAGAAGGAGTTATAAATTGATGGCTACATGGATCCATATTCTTCTTCCTTTATGGAGGCAACCGGTCAGTTGGGTTCGAGAAGAGTAAAAGTGGCTCCCTCCTAGAAAGAGGTTCATCTAAGAATGATTTATCCAAAATTTATGGACTTTTATAGTAGGTTGAGACATAACTTGGATATTTAAGAAGTGCATGTCATCTCCAGGTTAGGGGGTTTGAGGGAAAGCCTGCCTCATGTCCTTTTATTTTATCCAAGTCAGCTTCCTATGTGGAGGTTCTGAAAACTAGTAATGGACCCAAACACAATGATGGGTTACAGATGACAGGGGAAATGTGTCCTATATTTATCTCTCCACAAGATGTAGTTTTCTAGACACCAATTCATAAAATGTCAGTGAAATATACATTTCATGAAATGAAAGTCACAAGGGGGTGAAACATTTGTAGCTAATTGGATTATTTCTAGGAAGTTCTAGCTAAATATTATGTTCGAAAACTAGTTTGAAGGTTTGGATATTTAAGGGTCAGTCCAGGATAAACCAAGATTAATCTAGGAAAAGGTTTTTTATGATGGTAAAGGTATCTCCATGATAGAAGTAAGTGATGATATCTCTATCCTATTTTCAGATGATAGTGCAGAGGGATGTCATGGTAGAGTTCCCCACAATCTAAGGAGGAAGAAGTGGAGGAATGAAAATAAGGATCCAAGTAGTTTCATTCTACATAAAAATACAAATCCAAAGGATTAAAGGACTATTCCTACCTACCTAAACTAATATGGACAAGGCTTGACAAGAAAATGAGGCCCAAGGAGACAAAATTCGAACCTAATGATAATGATCAAGACTAGAAGGTGAGTAAAAAGATTCAGTGTAGAAACTAAATGACTGGTTATTTTATCTCCAAATAACAAGGTAAGGTTGATGGTGTGATGAGATAATAAAATAAGATATAGGAAACCATGATAGTGGTAGAACACTCCTACAGTGACAATTCGATTGATTAGGTTGATATCACTAAGGGAACTCCTACTGACTAATAGAGGGAGGTGGGAAAGTAGGTTCCAAATAATGACTAAACGTGGGATCTTATCATACACTCTAAATACGAAATTTTGGAGGATTTTTTCATGATTAATTCTTCACAAGAGGATGATGATAAGATGGATGAGAGACTGCTACTTGTGGAAACTATTAAAGAGTAGATAGAGTGTATTAATAAGAAATACCATATTATATTAAGAGTTTTCAATGTAGGGAAAGTAAAAATGGAGTATTACATTCAAACATGGAACATGATGGCTTACAGGTTCGAAGACCTTATCAAGGATGATCCAGCTATAGAGGTAAATAGTCTCCATCAGAAATTATTTAGGGAGAATGTGTCTAATAGGATTAAATTAGATTTTAATTTCATCATAATATCATATGGTACTTGATGTTTTGTATCATATACTTCATGGTTTCTCACTTTTCCTTAAAAGTGTTTGCAAAATAAAAAAAGTAATTTTCAGTCAAAAACAAATCACATCGCATAGCAAAGAGGTAGTCCTCCAAACACATGAACAATGTTATCATACCCCCTATGTAATGGAAATTAAGAAGTTATATATAATATCATCATTAAATAAGTATATTTATGTTACAAATATCATATATATACATTATATTTATCATTATACCCAACAGTGGGAGGTGTTGATGGAAAACGTGTCTATCGATTCGAGAAGCGGTAGTCCACTATACACACGAGAATCATTATCATTTTCCATTTAAGGAAAGAGGGGATAGATGTAGGTAATTACCATAGTATAATAACATATAAATATATGTAATATAATAATGTTATTATATTATCATGGTTTAATAATATTTCAAGGAGGTGTAAGAAGAAATAAAATAATAATGCTCGTTGAAGAATGTTACCTCTTCTTCGGGTAACCTCCTTGGGTTTGCACCAAAATCATACCTAGTTCAGACTTATGATCAAAAGAAGGATTATAGGATGATAGTATGGATTTAAATAAGTGGTTTGGGTTGGTATTGGCTAAATAAAATGGTTCTGGAAGTGTGAATAGGGGAGGAGAGGTGGAAACATTAGTGTGGTGAGTGACACATTTGTAATTTTTGAAAAGAAAAAGGTGTATCCACATTTTTAACTTGAAATAAGGATAAAAAATAAAAAATTATAGATTATATAACTGATAAGGTCAAAATATATCCAGATAATGTGTTTTAGACAAGTTTCTAGGTCATTTTATCCATTATCATATTATTTTAACGCCCTAGTAAACCCATTTCGACCTTAACCATTATAATTAATTTTTTACTGTTTTTGCTATTAATTATTGTAAAATATTATTTTGACCATATTAAATAATATATATTATGATTATTCCGAATTTTGAATCCATTTTTACAAATTTTATTCACATAATTTGTAACATTTAATTTAAAATTAATCACGTAGATGCAACAAAAAAGTTTTTTCAAAAAGAAAAGTTTTAAAAGTTTTAATTTAAAAATTAAACATGAAATTGATTCCTATGAAATAAATTCTATTAATATATATAATTTAACTAATTTTACTTGTAAATCCATACTAAAATAAAAATCACCCTATAAATTCTTTGAATAAAAGAAAATTTTCAATAAAAACCACTATTTTCACAATTTATCGAAAAATTAATTTTTTTAGAAAAAAAATTAACCCTAATATAATTTTGACATGTAAAATTAAAAAATAAAGTTTATTTTTTCAAATAAATTTTCTAAAATAGGTAAAAATTTCTTTTATTATTTTTTCACAAAATGAAATAAAAACATTTTATGAGAAAACAGTATTTTAAAAACATATAAATACTTTTCAAAAAATTAAGAAATTTATTTAAATATGTTTTATTTATATAAAAACATAATATTTAATAATGAAATATTATTTATTAATATTATTAATTCTATGTTTAATGACTCATTTATTATAGCATCCCACCTTTTTATAACATAAACATTCATTACATTATAAAAAACTGAGGATCTTTAAGGTTTAGTGTCTTGGAAACCAGGAACTTAATACATGAAACAAAAAAAACATTCTTCTTAAACACTTGAAAGGATTATCCTTATGTTAATCCTAGGTTAATTACTGCATCTCATATACTGGGGACATACATCAAAAGAAAGGGTGAGCAGAAGGCCTAGTAAGGGAAACAAGAGAAACATTTAACATGTGAACTTGAGATACATCAACTATGTCATGAAAAAGAACTTTAAGGAATGAGAAAGAAATAATGTGGCATATCATAATAAATTTTTTCATAACTTTAAGATGTGGCTACATCATTTAATATAGACAATCATGAACATATCACCAAGGTCCATCACCAAGGTGTCATTTGAAAATTACGAAGGTTATTCACCGAGATATCGTGAAAATTGTAATCTCTAGTGGTTACATCATTACCCAATGCATTGGAGCGCTATCAGGGTGCACACTTAAATTTTTCATTATCATAATGTGAAACACATATATCATCATCAATAATTTCATAAACAACCCATATATAATAAAATAAATGGGTTTCATTTCATAATCATAATGTTTTAAAACTGCTTTAAAGACATGATCTTTATGTCACTTTAAAACCCACAGAAAAGGAAGGTGGGTCTCATGTATGTAAATCCCAGAATTTAAAATAGAACATTTTGGTATATATGTGAATACCCCTTTACAAGAAATATCTTTGAGTATTCACTTAATAAAATAAAAGAACTTTTAGAAAAAGAGAGAGACAATTTGAGACAGAAATTCTGCAGCATAACGGCTATGTTACGAGGTTTTAGAAAAAATTAAAAAGAGAGGGGACATGGGTCAAACAATCATAAATGACCCATAAAATAGTAGAGGGACCGAATGAGAAGAATATAAGAACATGGTAATGAAATTTTAAGGACATACCATTTGAAATGAAAAACATGGAAGGAAGACAAAAATAAGATTTCTCTTATGAAAATTCGGCAGCTTAACGGTGTCACTTGAACTTCAACAAAAATGAATTGAAATGATAAAATAGGGTCTCTCATCATATGAACATAAGAGTTCAGTATCATAGATATAGAGATCATACCCCAAACATAATTAAAAAGGAACTTGAAAGACTTGACATGAAAGTAGAACTTTGAAAATTGAGAAGGGTGAAAGAATCCCTTAAAGATTCGGCAGCCTAACGGTGCCACTTAAAAATTCTTAAAACGAATTGATGAGAGCAAGAGGGGGTCTCTAATCATATGAACATTAAAAGGGAAGTAATATGAATATATAAGAACATCCTCCAACATAAGAACATGGAGCATAAAATAAATGACATAAAAGAGATTACTTGAAAAGAAAGAGAGTGGTCGAATCCCTTACATTAAAACGTAACTCTTAAAACTCAAAGGTTTGGACCTTGAGGGCTTGGGGGAACCTTGGGAGGACTCATTAGGAGGTAAGGAGACATGAAATTAGTTGAGGATGGTTTTGGAGTCGAAAGGATGAGAGGAGGGCTTGGTATTTAAAGGGAAAGTGAGGGGACAAGGCATTAATGGCCAAGGGACACCTCATTGGTGGTTTTGGCAAAACCATGGGCTTGCCCATGGTATTTGCCCATGGTATTGGTCAGTTGGGACACCTCAAACAATACTTCATCCCCTTTATTCTACCATACCTTAAAATATCTCATGAAATCATCATGACACAAATATGATGTCATTTAACATACAGAAACCCTAAAACAGCATTTTTACTATTCACTGAAAATTCATCTTTTTCAGAAAAATCCCAAAAAATTAGCATAACATAATATTGATGCTCTGAGTTAAAAAATAAAGTCCATTTTATAAAAATAATTTTCTAAATATTTTTAATTAAATTTTTAAATAAAAAACACTATTCACATGAAAAAACTAATACTTGATTAATAATTTATGAAACCGTTATTTAACCATTTTAATGAATCACATTACGTAATCAAGGTGTCTAAATTATATTAAAACTTTCTTTAAGTGAGATTACTAATCCATTTGGTCACATTACTAATCCTAAGCGTAAAATCACTATTTATAATTTACTATTCATAAAAAATTAAGTTTATCTTATTAGACTCCAAATTCCTTACTGAACACTTTTGCAGAAGGACATTTTTTGAAAATCATTACACATCATTAATTATTTAAGGTTTACATAAATATTTTAATATATCATTTTTTCCAAAATTCATCAATAAAATACATCCTAAAATTATCCGGACATTTGAAATTTCACAAACATCACTAAAGAAAGAAATCTCAATTTATTCATCCCAAAGGATTACACAAAAAAGCTACGGTCTCGTCACATAGACCCTTATAACACCAGCATAGGACCTATGTGTAAGGTGTGCTAAGGTGAAAGAATCTGAGGGAGGCTCGACCAACATCGCACGAGTAGTAATTTCTATCAGTTTGAACTTCTCGCAAAGGTGATTCTGTTCTAGCTTCACACAATGAAGTTCGTCTTGGGTTTGGTCCAGAGCAAAGCCCAGTGGTGTACCTCCTTCCCATGTTCTGCTAGATGTCTTTGATTGGTCCAAGACTACTGGGTGAGGCCATTGAATCTTCTTTCTATATTAAATAACCAAGATCACTTGTATTTAGAGACAATAATAAAAACGTTTAGTTTCTAGTGGTCATATTGACCAATGGTCATATAAGAGTCAAAACCCAATGGTCTCATTTGAATTATACTCATGTTATCAAATGAAATAGTTTTGTTGAGTATCAAAAATAAAATAACACAAAAAATTTGGAAACAAGATTTATTCAAAAATTTTGGGTCGTTACAATCTTCCCCCTTAAGAAATTGCGCCCTCACAAATTTTAAAATTGGGTTTTGAAATTTCATTGAAAGTACCACATCGGAAAAGAGTCAGTAACACTATTACTTTAAAATAAAGAAAGGGAAGTACAAGGGTCACCCGAGTTAACACATACTAGGATTCCATGGAGGAAAACATGGATATGGAAGAAAAAACAAAGGGTCCAGTTATGGGGGAGAGTGATAGAAAACATGATTAGGAGAAAGTTGACCACGAGAAAATCCCAAACTTATGATGTGTGTAAACTGTCTTTGATTACCTAGTAGGAAATGTAAACCAACAAATTTTTTTTTACGTTTCTTTTCATAATTTTTAGGAATTCATTTACTATATATAATAAAAAAATAAGGAAATATACCTACCTTCAAGTAGAATTTCATCCTTTAAAAAGTTTCTACCAAAAATAATCTTTTCTCCAAACAATGAGAATTCAAAACTACTTGGGCTCATCAAAGAACAAGATTCATCTTATAGAGAATCACATAATCCACCAAATATTAACTATCTATTTCTTCTATCTTTAAACATTATCCCAAAAACAGAAAGGGTAAGATAAAACAACTCTTCCACAATAAATAACCCCAGAGGAAGGGAAACTACTTTAAATCTTCAAAGTTCCACAGTACTACCCAAAGTTCATCATATACCATTCCGTAAATAATTGTCCTTAAAAATCCTCAAAATAAACCAAACTAAGATTGAAACCTAAACACAAGAAGGATTTGATAACATAGTCTTCCAAGGTAAACTTTATCATTCATCTCCAAACAACATCAACCACTCCTAACATCTTATAAAAAAAGTAACTAACCTAAACATATTTGCCCCAAGATAGGTTAATCATTTCCATAAGTAACCTAAATTACTATAAGTCTGCCTTAAATTCATCGATTATTCAAAATATAAGTCAACCTTAACTCCTCAAATAAAATACTGTAGTAATCTATTTACCTTGATCAAATATGGTTCCCAAAATAGTTAACGTCTTCCAAAATAATAATCATCTTTTAATCCCCTAATCAACCTTTTTTAGAAGAACAGCTTTACTACATCAACATGTGGTACATAAGAATAGATGTTTTCCTTAATGATATAAAATCATCTTAGGTAGTGACTCGTTGATCTTAGAAAACATAAAAGATATTATCATAGAGCACGAACTAAAATACAACATGACATAGAAAATTATTGCGAAGAAGTTACATGTACTTCAGTCATCCTGATCCATATCAGCATAGCACTTGTATTGTTCCCTTGTCCTCGAAGGTTGTTGATGCTCATCAAGATTCTCACCCATTCTAAGAGAGCATTACCTTGGATAATGTCTAGCTTCTCCACATTTACGACATCAAAATGTATAAGGCACATTAGATCAAACCTTATCTCCATTCATCATATTATCCATTTTTTAAAGCAATTGCCTACTTTATGCCATATCTTCCAACACTTAAAACATCTCCCGGTTCCTTTGTGACATTCTCCTTGGTGCCCCTTTCCACAGTTTTTGCACAAAGGATATTGGGTCTTCTTTCCCTTATCAACTTTATTATATGAACATACTTGAGACTTTGTCTTCTTCTTCCTTGATGAATTTGGGCATTCAACTAGGTACTAATTATTAATTGTTATTTTTGATAGCTGGTTTGGCATAATCACAATATGTTCAACTTGATCTTTCGTCATCTCTGTCACATCAATAGGGAAATCATCACATTTACTATCACATTGGTTGTTGGGACATGTTCTTCCATTTCCCGCCATCAACTACGAAAAGAAATTAAAATTAGGGGCTTGAATACTTAGCCAGTAATCATTAAAATGAAACTTTAAGCATATAAGGATAAACTCGTAGAATGAAAGTATACCATAATTTGTGATCCCCTAGGTTCCAATCTAGGTTATCAATGATCATATATTCTTATGTGAATCTTTATTTTATTTTATCTTTGTTCCTTTAATAATGGTTCATACTAAGCTTATGAATTTAACAAAGAATATCCCCCGGGAGTGTCGTAACCAAGAGTGCAGCAAGGCTCGTTGTCGTGTACCAGTTCCTGTTCGAGTCTAGATCAAATTAGTGTTTTCGAGTTTTACCCCTATGTACATCTGTGCCAGAACCACCTCTACCTGCTTGTATCCAGACAAGGATGTATTTGTTTGGAAACCCCTTACTCAATACTCACCAAAATATCAGGAAGATTTCCTATATTTAAACTTTTCTATAGTGTTCTTCCTAAAGTTTTCATATCCTAATTTACAAAAATAACTAAACCATCCTTTGATACCAACTATAGCATCCCGACTTTTTATAACATAAACTTTTATTACATTATACAAAACTGAGAATCTTTAAGGTTTAGTGTCTTGGAAAGTAGGAAATTAATACATGAAAAAAAGACATTCTTATTAAACACTTGAAAGGCTTATCCTTATGTTCATCCTAGGTTCATTACTGCAACTCATATCCTGGGGACATACATCAAAAGAAAGGGTGAGAAGAAGGCCCAGTAAGGGAAACAAGAAAAACATTTAACATGTGAACTTGAGATACATCCACTATGTCATGAAAAATAACTTTAAGGAACGAGAAAGAAATCATGTGGCATATAATAATAAAATATTTCATAACTTTAAGATGCAGATACATAATTTAACATATAAAATCATGAACATATCACCAAGGTCCATCCCTAAGGTTTCATTTGAAAATTACCAAGGTTATTCACCAAGATATCGTGAAAATTGTAATCTCTAATGGTTACATCATTACCAAATGCATTGGAGCTCTATCAGGGCACACTGTTAAATTTGTCTTTATCATAATGTGAGCCACATATATAATCATCAATAATTTCATAAACAACCCATATAGCATAAAATAAATGGGTTTCATTTCATAATCATAATGTTTTAAAACTGCTTTAAAGACATGATCTTTATGTCACTTTAAAACCCACAGAAAAGGAAGGTGGGTCTCATGTATGTAAATCCCAGAATTTAAAATAGAACATTTTGGTATATATGTGAATACCCCTTTATAATAAAGAGCATTGAGTATTAACTTAATAAAATAAAAGAACTTTTAGAAAAAGAGAGAGACATTTTGAGACGGAAATTCTGCAGCATAACGGCTATGTTACGAGGTTTTAGAAAACATTGAAAAGAGAGGGGAAATGGGTCAAACAATTATAAATGACCCATAAAACAGTAGATGGACCGAATAAGAAGAATATATGAACTTGGTAATGAAATTTTAAGGACATACCATTTGAAATGAAAAACATGGAAGGAAGACAAAACTAAGATTTCTCTTATGAAAATTCGGCAGCCTAACGACGTCACTTAAACTTCAACAAAAATGAATTGAAAAGATCAAATAGGGTCCCTCATAATATGAAAATAAGAGTTCAGTATGATCGATATAGATATCATTCCATGAACATAATTAAAAAGGAACTTGAAAGACTTGACATGAAAGTAGAACTTTGAAAAATGAGAAGGGTGAAAGAATCCCTTAAAAATTCGGCAGCCTAACGGCGCCACTTAAACATTCTTAAAACGAATTGATGAGAGAAAGAGGGTGTCTCTCATCATATGAACATGAAAAGGGCAGTAATATGAATATAGAAGAACATCCTCCAACATAATAACATGGAGCATAAAATAAATGACATAAAAGAGATTACTTGAAAAGAAAGAGAGTGGTCGGATCCCTTACATTAAAACGTAACTCTTAAAACTCAAAGGTTTGGACCTTGAGGGCTTGGGGACACCTTGGGAGGACTCATTGGGAGGTAAGTAGACCAGAACTTCATTTAGGATGGTTTTGGAGTCGAAAGGATGAGAGGAGGGCTTGGTATTTATAGGGAAAGTGAGGGGACAAGGCATTAATGGCCAAGGGACACCTCATTGGTGGTTTTGAAAAAACCATGGGCTTGCCCATGGTATTTGCCCATGGTATTGGTCACTTGGGACACCTCACACAATAATTCATCCCCTTTAGTCGACCATCCCTTAAAATATCTCATGACTTCATCATGACACAAATATGATGTCATTTAACATACCGAAACCCTAAAACTGCATTTTTACTATTCACTGAAAATTCATCTTCTTCAGAAAAATCCCAAAAAATTACCATAACATAATATCAATGATCTGAGATCAAAAATAAAGTCCATTTTATAAAAATAATTTTCTAAATATTTTTAATTAAATTTTTAAATAAAAAACACTATTCACCTGAAAAAACTAATACTTGATTAATAATTTTTGAAACCATTATTTAACCATTTTATTGAATCACATTACGTAATCAAGGTGTCTAAATTATATTAAAACTTTCTTTAAGTGATATTACTTATCCATTTGGTCACATTACTAATCCTAAGCGTAAAACCACTATTCATAATTTACTATTCATCAAAAATTAAGTTGATCTTGTTAGACTCCAAATTCCTTACTGAACACTTTTGCAGAAGTCCATTTTTTGAAAATCATTACATATCATTAATTATTTAAGGTTTACATAAATATTTTAAAATATCCTTTTTTCCAAAATTCATCAATAAAATACATCCTAAAATTATCCGGACATTTGAAATTTCACAAACATCACTAAAGAAAGAAATCTCAATTTATTCATCCCAAAGGATTACACAAAGAAGCTATGGTCTCGTCACATAGCCCCTTATAACACCAGCATAGGACCTAAGTGTAAGGTGTGCTAAGGTGAGAGAATCCGAGGGAGGCTCAGCCAACATCGCACGAGTTGTAATTTCTATCAGTTTGAACTTCTTGCGAAGGAGATTCTGTTCTAGCTTCACACGATAAAGTTCGACTTGGGTTTGGTCTAGAGCAAAGCCCAGTGGTGCTACCTCCTTCCCAAGTTCTATTAGATGGGCTTCAATCAGTCCAAGACTACTGGGTGAGGCCATCAAATCTTCTTTCTATATTAATTAACCAAGATCACTTGTATTTAGAGACAATAATAAAAACGTTTAGTTTCCAGTGGTCATATTAACCAATGGTCATATAACAGTCAAAACCCAACGGTCTCATTTTAATTATACTCATGTTATCAAATGAAATAGTTTTGTTGAGTATCAAAAATAAAATAATAAAAAAATTTGGAAATATGATTTATTCAAAATTTTGGGTCGTTACAATTATAACACTCATTTTTAAATAATAATATTAATAGTTTTTCATGTTTGTTACAACTCAGTGTTGCGTGTAACACAAACTATTGATATAATTAAAATTTTTCAAAAATAAATATTTCATAAAATATTAGGGTGTTACATTATACCCCAATTAAAATGAATTTATCTCTATAAATTCCATTCCATTGGTACAAAAAATTGGGGACACTTGTACCTTATCACATACTAAGGTTCCCAAATAGCTTCCTCAAGTTGGTAGTTTCACCAAAAAACATTGACCATGTGAGCATTCTTGTTTCGTAGAAATTTTTCTATACGATCCATAATTTATTTCTATTTTCTCATAATAGATACCATTATTTAATTGTATTACCTCTAACTTTAGTACATGTTATGTATCAGGTATATACTTAATTAAGAGAAATACATGGAACACATCATGAATTTTAGAGAGGTTTGATGGAAGTGCAAACCGATAGGCTACCATCCCTATATGATTAAGAATTTAAAATAGGCCGATGTACCTAGGTATTGGTTTCAATTTATTCTATAATATAATAACCTTATTCCATGGATAAATTTTTAGAAACACCTTATCACTAACTTCACATTTTATATCATGTCGACGATTTTCATTATAAAATTTCTATTGACTTTGTGCCATCCTTATGTGTTGTTGAGTGGATATAAAATTATTTTCCATTTCTTCATCAATCTTTGATCCCAAAAGTTTTATTTCTATAACATTATCACAACATTTTTGAGTTATAAACTTTATTATATAAATTGATTCATAATGTGCCATCTAAATTATCGATTGAAAGATATTATTGTATGAAACCTAAACTAAAGTAAGGTGTTGATCCAATTTTTTTTAAATATATAGAACAAGATATAAACATATTATATAGGTTTTTAATTGACCACTCAGTCTGACCATAGTTTTTAGGATTATATTTAGTGTTAAAATATAACTTCATATCCAAATACTATTAAATATTTCGACAGAACTTCAAGGTAAACCTCTTTTCTCAATCAGATACAACATAATGTGGAAATACATGTAATATTACCATTTACAAAATTTATATTATTACAATATAATCAAAAGATAAGTCTTCTATAATAAAAATGAAGTGTGATGAATTTGTAAAGAAATTGAATATAACCCAAATAATATTATGCCCTATAGATTTTTAGGGATTACAACAACAGAACCCATGGCGATGTTTCACCATTTACATTATGGTATAGTTAATGGTTGTAACATACCATTAAAATTTTGAATCTCATCCTTAAAATGATGGCATACGAAACAATGAGAAAAAAATTCTACAATATCTCTCTTCATTACATCCCACTAGAAGAACTCTTTCAATTATCTATACATCTTTGTACTCCTAATATGAATAGTGAATAGAGAACTATGATATTCAACTAATAGATCATTCTTAAAATTATATATGGATAGAACACATAAATCTTTATTGTACCTTATTATTCCATTATGATTAGGTTTAAACTTAAGAACATTTTTAACCTTCTTTTATAGATCCACATATTCTTTATCTGCCTCTTTAATCTTTAATGGATAGATGGTTAAAGATTCCATTGAGAAATATGATAAATCTACCATTCATTAAGGATTTACATATCCATAATTTTAAAATCTAGAAATATTGGATCTTTTGTGATCATTATCCTGGATGTTACAACATGATCATTTGAATCAAAGAATTGTCCACCTTGTTCACTTTCCCAAGTCGATAATGTATTTAGTAGTCAAAATATTTAATCATCTCTAACCATATCCCCTAGTGAATGTTAAAATCTTTATAAATGAATATATACTTTAATTTTTTTTGATATTAATATATATCACACTGTTCTTTATAAAGATTAATCCTCTATATCTTTTATGGGGAAATTATTGCAGCTCCCTCCAAATCATGAATTAGAAATTTCCCTCATGAACCTTGATTTTCAATGAGGCATAAGCTATAACCATGAAATTGTTCATAAGAACACTTCCTAACCCCTTATTTGATGCTTCACTATATATTAAAAACTCTTCTCCACAGTAGGGTAATGTAAGAATAGATGTGGTAACTAATCTTCTCTTGAGTTCTTTGAAATTTTCCTCACATTCATCCATCTAGAGGAATGTTTCTCCATTTAGAGTTAACTTGGTGAGTGAATTAGATATTCATTATAAATTCTCCCTAAATAGTCGATAATATCCAACTAAACTAAGAAAACTATGGATCTTAGTCATCGTTTTTGTTTTGGTCCAATGTTTAAAAACTTATATCATTGATTGATCCACAAATACTCCCTTTATTGAGATTATATAACACACAAATGAATCCTTTTGTAGCTAAAATTACCATTTTGTAAAATTTTCATATAGTTTATCCTTTATTAGGTTATTTTGTACAGTTCTAAAGTAATATTCATAATCTTACATGATATTTTCAAAAATTATAACATATTCTATACAGACTATGAAAAATTGATCAAGGTACTCTCTAAAGACTATATTTATTAAATTCATGAAGATATATGGTGCATTAGTAAGACCAAATGAAATAAATATATACTCATAGTGTCCATAACTTTTATGGAATACTATCTTGGGTATCCCATCATTATTTAACATCAATTGATGATATCCATAATGAAGGTAAATATTGGAAAAGTATTGAGCTATGTGTAGTTGATCAAATAGGTCATCAATATAGGGTATATGATACTTGATCTTGACCACGATCTTGTTAAACTCCCTATAATCAATAAAATGTCACATAAATAAATATTTATTTTAAAAAATTGTACAGGTTCACCCCATGGTGTCACACATGGATGAATAAATCCATTTTTAGGGTTCTCTTGGAGTTTTTCTTCAATTCATGCAACTCAATCGAGTCCATTATATTGGGTGTATTTGAAATATGTGTGATACCAAGTATGAGTTCTATTGTGAGATCAACATAAAATTTATGTGGAATACTAGGAAACACTTCTGAAAAGACATTAACAAAATTTTATTAAATAGGAATATCATCAATGTTGATTTTATCCCAAAAATTTGAGATAAGCACCGCTTTTGAATAGGAATCAAAACCCATACAATGGATTTCATATCCATTAGAATTTTATATTTGTCATCTTATTGATATAAGATCATAGGTTGGTTTGGAATATCAGATATGAATTCCATTACATGGAAATTAACATGGGATTTATATAGATAAATCCAACCCATTCCTAAGATAACATCAAATTCTATTAGAGGAATAATGAAAAGATTTTTAAAAAACACATTGAAAACAAATTTCACTAGAGAGGAATCATATAATTGAGATACGATAGTCATACCATTATGAGTCTTCACTAATAATTATAAATATAATAATTAGTTCTACATCTTGATACCCTTATAAAACTCATCATATATGAAAGAATGGGTTGATCTATAGTCAAATATGACATTAGCAGTTTTTGAGCGAATGATAAGTGTAACTTTCACCTCTTCATTATAACACCCTTATTAAAAATAGTGATTAAAATATATTTCACGTTTTCTTTTTGATTAAGAAGTAGTTGGAATTGGATACCTTTATTAAAATTAATATTTGATCATTATCTGAAATAATTCCCACACTATTTTTTTTGAAACAATAGAGTATGGGTGGTGCATTCTATTTATATCTCTCTCCATTCATTTAATTTTCCAGATTCTTCACACAACTCTTACATTATGTTTCTCACTGGATAGGATTACCATACTTGAAACACCATATTTTCTATTTAGTAACTCACTTAATTTCCTCTTTCCATAGTTTTGGTTGGTAGGAGTTTCAAATTTTATCTCACTTCTATGCGTTATATCATTGGAACATCCATGACACCCCATCTTCCTTTTTTTATCACTGACAGTAAAAGGGTTTCTAGCTTCAATTTATACCTTTAGTGAACAAAAAATGATTTCCTCATATATTCCAAAGTCCCTTATTTCTAACTCCCTTCATAGATTTGGTTTTAAGGAATTGAAGAGTCAGTCAACCTTAATTTCATTCTGAATGAAAATACCATAAAAGTACTTTAAAATTATTTTATTTTTTCATTGGTATAGATAGATTAATTAACCTTATGCTTAAGCTTTAGGAATTACTTATCTATTTCTATATAAAGAATATGATGAAATCAATTATTTAAATATAAGATCTTAAACTCTTCCCACTTTATGGAGCTAATTTCTTCCTGTGGAATTGTATTCTTAATAAGAGTCCACCATTGATCTGCCTCACCTTTAAAATGGCAAAAAACAAAATAATTTTTTCATGATCAAAACATTGGATAGTTTAAGATATATTTTTATTGGTACTGATCCATCATTTAGTAACCAGTGGATTAGATGAACCAGTAAAATAAGGGGATGTTTCCTCATGAAGGACTCATTAGAATATTGTATCCTCCCTTGATCATTTGAATGTTCATCATTATTCATAGCTTGATAAATATTTGTGAGAATGGAAACAATATTTCGCATTCCATCTCCCATAAAGTTTGGATGAAAAAGAGGAAAATCATTTGAGTATGCATCACACTCAGTGTTAATACAATTCTTTCACATTTTATCTATTGACAAAAACCAAAATTCATAGTTTAAGAAAAAACATTCATAATGGGGAACCAAAAAATCATTAAACATTCACCTATATGATGTATAAATCATAACACCTTATTTTTTTATCTCTGTACCCTTAGTTTTATCTTAATTCATTCATAGTCACCAACTATTTAAATTCATCATGATGTTTCATAAAGAGTTTGTTAATTTATAAAGAATACCCCCTAAGAGTGTAGAACTATGAGTGTAGCATGGCCCATTTTTGTGTACCAGGTAACGATCGAGTGTAGATCAATGTTTCCTTTTTAGAGTAATTAACCGTAAGTACCTATGTTCTAGATACACATCCATTTTTAGTATCATAACAGGGAAATAATTTCTTCAAAACCACTTACTCTATCCATTACAAAAATTCTAGGACATTTTCTTATACCTTGACTCATCTTTAGACATATCCTTAGGGATCTTACTAATATTTTCTCATACTAGTTTCAAAAGTTTAACTATAACTTTCCTCTTATATGAATTATAGAGACCCAAAATCCTCATACATAGATATCACATCTTAATATAAGAATAATAATTACATTTCACAGATATATGCCTAAGTAATATAATGGTTTAGTGCCTTTAGAGACGAGGTACAAGATCTTATTATTTATTAAAAGATCTTAAAAATCCACCATAAAGATCTTACAATTTTTTACTCTTCAAAACATACCATACTTAAAACCTTTCTTTATAAGCTTGGATGGAAACATAATAAATGGTGAGATTAGATACACATTAAGGATAAACATGGGAAATATTTAACTATAACATGAGTATAAGGGTTTGTGAACATGATCAAGACTTAAAAAACCATACCTTGCATATCAAAGATAAAAATATTTTTTATGACATAAATATTAGTAGTTAATAAGATAAGAATCACAGTGTAATCAATGAACATGATCCATGAAAACATAAAATTGGCATTAGACATTGATTTTTGACATAAACATACGATTATAACTTTTTGAACTTGTATAAATAGGAATATATTCACTCATTAAGTTACGTAAATGAAATAAGACCCTAAAACAAACTTATGGACATGAAACTAGGTCCACACATAACCTTATGGACACAAAATCATGGTCCATTCCCAACACTGTGAACATGTAATTAGGTTCACACATAACAATGTGAGCATGTCATCAGGTTCACACATAACATTGTGAACATGTAACCAGGTTCATACAAATAATATTTACTCAATATTTATCCATCTTTAACCAATAAATTAGTGGGAGATATATGTTCCCCATCACATAATCCATATATCTATGTGTCTTAATATAAAAAAACATTTATCACATCATAACCCATGAAAAGGGGTATGTTTCTTTAATTATTTCATTAAAGTATAACCCCTCGGAAAGAAACAATATTTATAAACATATTTTCATAATAATAATAAAACATATAGAGAACTAATAAATATGGTATTATTAGATAATATACCAATTAATTCATAAGTAACATCAAAGGATGTCATCTTAAATTTAAAATGATTATGAAGAAATCACTTAGAATATTTCTTGATGAAAAAATACTTTCCAATTTTAATGATTTTTTTAAAACATATTTTTTTAAAATAAATTTATTTTAAAATAATTTATTGAAATTTTAAAGTATTCTTTAAAAAATTTAGTGTCTATAATGACATAAAATTTAATACACATTAGAACAAATATAACTTTCACATTTTTAGTAAAATCCAAATGAGCCTTGTTTTGAAAAAATATTTAATATAACATTTATAATACTTTGTAGAAATTAAAACATAGATAAAATAATTTAATATATCTATTGGTAAATGTTAAAATATTTTTGAAAATATTTTTAGAAAATATGAAAATGGAATAAAATGGGGTTTTGACTGAAGAAAGAAATAAAATTAGTTTTTCCTAAAATATTCTTTCAAACTCTTGAGTACATAAAGAGAGGAAAATGATAGAAAGATATGTAATCTCATGATATAAACTTATGAGAATAATATTATCGAGTTTACAGAGATATGAATCATAATATTCATCCTAGATGGAATAAATATATAAAATCATGATAAATAATGAGATTTGTTTCATAAAACCATTAACACTTTGGTAACATTGAAATGTAGGCCCTATAAAATAAAGATCCTCAAATGGATTCATAAATATAGATAATTTTTAATTAAATAATATTAAAATATTTTCATGGGAATTATATAGGCCACATAAAATAATTATAAGGTGAATATGGCATGTGTCTCACAAAATTAAAAAGTGAAACAAAAATCCCTTACCTTAAGTATCGTCTTCCTTCGTACACTTTCAAAACTCATGTATACTAAATATAAATTTGTTATAAATCTATTAAGGAATCATAACTATATATATGATACCATATATGATTTACTGATTACCTTTTATTACCTTTTTATTAATAAATCCTTGTTAAAATCACTTTACTGGCAATAATAGCTTTATTTTTCATATATGTTTTGATTTGTTATTTTCAGTAATCTTACTTAGATTATGGTTAAATAATCTCCAGAATTTTAACGATGATATAAATGTAATATAAATTAATTATATATGTATTTATAGTAATTAATAAAAGTTATACATAGAAAATGAAGTACCCCATTCATGAAGATGGTAGGTCGTACGTATACATGAACACTATTACTATTTTTCTCAACGGATGAAATGAAATAAAGGTAAATAATATATTACCATTTTATAATAATTTTTATATACTTGATCTCACATATATTTATTTAATTTACCCTGATTATATTCCATTCAAAGAGATAGTGAAAAACAAATCACATCTCTTCGTGAGGCGGCGATTTCCATACACATTTACAACATTATCATATCCTCTATGGAATGGAAATTAAGAATTTATACATGATATAATAATTAAATAAGTAAATTTAATTTAAAAATATCATATATATACATTATATACATCATCATACCCAACCATGAGAGTTGTTGATGGAAAACATGTCGCATCAGTTCACGAGGCAGTAGTTCACCAAACACATGAGTGACATTACCTATTCCCATTTGAGGAAAGAGGGGATTGATGTAGGTCATCATAATATTATAAAAAAATAAAAAAATATTTAATATACTGAATTTATTATATTATAATTTTTAACAATATTTTAAAGAGTTGGAGGAAGTAATAAAAAAAATGCTCGTTGAAGAACGTTACCACTTCTTCAGGTAACCTCCTTGGGTTTGCACCAAAATCCTTCATAGGATGGATTTTTGATAAAAATAAGGATTATATAATTATATTAGGGAATTATTTAAGTGACATTGTTTTTTTTCTGATCCAAAGTGTTTTGGAAGTGTGAAGATGGGAGGAGAGGGAGTGGCCTTTTATAAGTGAGGAGAGGGGCACACTTATAATTTTTAAATTGAAAAAGGTGTACCTCTATTTTTCCATTGAAAAAAGGATCCAAAATGGACCATTATTAGGAATAAAAGATATAAGGTCTATTTATTTCCATAAAATTTGTTTTGTACAAGTCTCTGGGTCAGTTTACCACTTTTTTTATTAGTTTAACCCCCGATAAACCCATTTGGACCTTAACTGTGATAATTAAATTTTTTACTCTTTTTACTATTAAATATGGTAAAAAAATTAATTGAACTTATTAGATAATATAAATAATTCTGACTGTAAATTCTTAATAGATTTTATTAAATTAATTTCACATAATTATAAAAATATAAATTAAAATTAATCCCAGATATGTAATGAAAATGCAGTTTTCTAAAGAGAAAAATTTAAAATATTAAAAACAATTTATCTATAAATTAAATATGAGATTGAATAAAATGAACTAAGTTGGATTTATAGATATATAATTTAACTAATTTAACTTTCAAAACCATATTAAAGTAAAATTTATCTTTTAAATTCTTTGAATGAAAAGGAAGTTTTCAATAAAAACCAGTATTTTCACTATTCATCGAAAAGTTATTTGGTTCTAAAAAATATCAAAAATTCACCCTAAGATAATTTTGAAATGTAGAATTAAAATTAAACTTTATTTTTTAAAATAATTTTTTTATAATTGGTATAAATTACTTTTATTATTTGTTCAAAAATGAAATAAAAATATTTTTTTTGAGAAAATAGTATTTTTGAAACATTTGAAGACTTTTATAAATATTAAATACATTTTATTAATATGTTTTCTTTATACAAAACCATTATAATTAATATTTAAGAATTAGTTATTAATATTCATACCTCTAATCTTAACAAATAGGTTATAACAGTCTGGTTTATATAATAATATTAATAGTTTTTCCTGGTTCATTAAAACTTGGTGTAGCATGTAACACAAGATATAAAAGAAATTAGATTTATTTCAGAAAAATATTTCATATAATCATGAGGTGTTACATTATCTAATAATTTATTCAAGAAATATATTTTTATTATTCCTTTTTTATTTCTAATTGTTCATGTTGTAAATTATGTTTATACATCCCTTTTATATTCCTTATAATGCCCAAGTAATGAGACACCACCTTTTACTCTCATCAAACCATTCCACGAATCATTATGTAAACCTATTATGATGTCGAATTTATCCAGATATTTTTTCTTGTAAATTGTTTTTGTAGGGATTACCCATCATCATTTCCAATCAGGGTCATTCACCTAAATTTTCCTATCCTTTATTTATTCGGTACTTCCATGTATGTAACCCATACTCTGTAATCATGGAATTAATAGTGATGAAAGAAATTCTTATTATAAGTAAATGACATTGATTTTTTTTAAAATTATATAATTATAAAAGATTTTACTTTCTCAAAATTTAAGGGTCTTTTTAGGTTTATAGTTTTAGATAATTAGGTCATAACTCTTATATAAAAAACCAACACAATATATGCTTAAATTTTTTTCTTAGTATCCATTTTCCCAAAAGTAAGACATTTAAGATATAAAGATTTTATTTCCATGAAACATATTCAAAATTTTCATCTTGACCTCTTCCTAGCCCCTAATCACCTTAAAACCCTATTTAAAACATTTTAAAATGTGGTATGAGTATAAAAATCATAGTAAGGGACATAGAAAAATAAGGAAGAAACTGAATAGTTCATTTTTAAAAACATGATATCATAAAAGAGTTTTTATTTAATATCATAACTTGGAGAATAATCAATCATTCACTAATATATGATATTAACTTTAATTCCCATTGTTTTTCATAAAACACCTTTTAAGAAAGCATAATGGAAAAATAATAATCATGAAGGTTTCTTCAAAAACATGAGTTCCCATAAAATTGTTTTTCTTGAAAACATAAATTAAAAAAAATTGAATAATCATTACTTTAAAAAAATATATCTTTAACGAACATTTTTATAAATCAAATTATTTCCATGAAAAATCATTAATAAGCATCGAATATTCATGTAGGTAACTTGGGATATTATTTTCCATATCACTATTAAAAATGGAATAAGAAATATAGTCAAATTTTATCATAATTATCTATAGAACACCATCATTATCTAATTTATTGGAGGGATATAATGTACCAAAATATCCATGATTTATAACGTAACTACCTATCCTTGGTTTATCATGTAACCACCCATCCTTGGTTTATAACAAAACCAACCATTTTTGGTTTGTATCAGAACCTATTTCCTTAGTTTATAATGGAACCACCCTTTATCATACAAAATTCACTAGAACCATAAAATATCTATAAAACATGAATGATTTCATTTTTCCTCATTACGTAAAAAAAATTCTTTTCACATAAAAGAAAACTTTTTATGATATTGAAATATCCATTTCATTTAATAAAATATTTGAAAATATCTAGAACCAAGTGAAGGAGGGTATTTATTTAAATAATACCTGAATGTTTTTAAATAAATACAGACATAAAATAATGGTTACTATGGATATAATCACTATTGATGCCATATAAATTAAAATAGAATAGTCCTTTTCCCTTTTTAAATAAAGTCAAAATGTTCCATAAAATGATTCCTTCTGTAATAATTTGTAAGAAGGATAATTAAAGTGTACTATATAATTTATTTATTTCCATATAAATACAAATAAAAAGAACATTTAAGAATACAGATATTGACGGGAAAGACTTAGAAAATAAATCTTTAAAACATTTAAAACAAGGGTTTCAAAGTAATGTGTCCCTTACCTTGAGCCCGAATCGACACACACATTCATTATTTTAATAAATAATAAAATTATGTTAATTATTTAATGTATTAATATCATATTTAATATTTTTTATTCCATTTATCATTTTATAATCAATTACTTAATCTATTAAGTGCACATCAGATGTTTTGGAAATGTTATGTTCATATATCCAAAATGACATTAGTAGGTTGAATATGGTCAAATAGTTAATTATTATTAATTCTAAATAATTATAATAATGAAATAATTAATCATTTATATATATAAATTATAATTTTAAAACTACCTATGAAGTATGATTCGGGAAAATGAATTTTGTTACAATCATGGAGACAGTAGGCTGTATTTATGCATGAGTAAAAATTCTATTTTTCAATAATCAGGATTAAAAGAAGGTAATAGTTATTTTTTTATTTACATAATTAATATTAATATCATATTTTATCTTTAAATAAACTTTCATATATCATTTATATGATGTGGTGATGAAAACATCACATTGATTCGTGGAGGTGGTAGTCCACACATACACATAATGAATGGAAATGTAATGAAGTAGATGATATATTATCCTGAAAACATGATAAATATGTAATTAATACCATATATATACATTAAATTCATAATTATATCCATCTATGATAGGCGGTGATGGAAACAAATTGCATCAGTTTGTGAGGTGGTAGTCCACCGCACACACAATCAATTGTTTCGTTTCCCGCTTTACAGAAGAAGGAGATGAGTATTGATTATTATATTAACATAATGGAATATTTATATATGAGAGATATTTATGTTATTATATAATAATGTTTTAATAATATTTTAAGGAGGTGAAATAATAAATAAAAGTAAAACAATTGACTAAAAACTATACCACTTCTTGAGACAGTCTCATTTTATTTATAACTTAAGCCCTCTAAGGTTGGTATTCTTCCTAAAATAAGACTTCTAAAATGAGGGGAAGGATTCAATTAAGGTATTTTTTTATGTATTTATTGATCCAAAAGGATATTTATGTGTAAATAAAATGGGAGATGAAGTTCCCTTTTATAAGATATGGGAGGGGAACTCTTTGAATTAATTAAAGTATTAAACTAATATAAATTAATTTTCAATTAGAAATGGATCCAAAATAATATATTTATAATCTAGGATGATTATGGGCCAAAAAAATCCCATAAATTTTTTTTTGGATAAGTTAATATTATTTTTATACCCTTATATTTATTTTAACCGCCATCAACCTTTTTGACAATTACGACGATAATAATTTTTTTTTTCTATTTAGGGGTTATGATGGTTAATATAAGAAGAAAATTAGACCATAAATAGACCATGGTTGATATTTTAAAATATGCACATTTAAATTGGATGAAGATATTATTTTTAAGAATTTTTAAATATTTAATAAAATATTTATTATTATAAAATGTCCTTAATTCCTTTTCTAAACTATTCATTTAATTTGACTTTGAAAAAAATGACAAAAATGAATTCGAATATAATCATCTATAACATAACTAGAATTTTATATTTATATAAAAAATTAGTATAATATAATAATTCATTCAAATTTTGTTACTCTTAATATTTTTAAAATCATTTATTTTATTTTTTATTAATTTATTAAATACTATGTCTGTGTTGCATAAGAATTTAGGTAATTATTCGTCACTAAAAAATTAAAAATTTCTTAACATTAAATAAATTCTTTATATTTCAAATAACCAATTAGAACAAAAAATAAGTAGTTTTCATCCCTATCAAAAAATATATAGAAAATAAAAGTGAGAGAGTGACATTTTTTGACTTTATCTACTACTAAAATATTATAAAGATAAAAATCAGCGATAAATAAAAAAGGATGTATTTTGAAAACTTGGATGAACATGCAAAAAATACACCCATATAATAGGATAAATGTAACTATTAATTTAACACCCTAAGATTCTTAAAGAATGATAATATATTCGACAACGTATATGACAGGCAACACCCTGCTTAAACAAACCATGAGATATTGTTATTTAATTATGACTATTATATCCTTGTTGCTGAATTGGAGGGTTTAAATAAGATTATTTTTTTGAAATATATATATATATATATAAATTCCATAATAAATAAAAACTTATTGATTAATTATTAGTAAATAATCAATCAATTTTTGATAAATTCATTTTATTGTTAAGAAATAGTTTTTCTTCAGAAATGATTTTTATTGCTTTCCATTATAAAATACTATAATTAGATTTTGAAAATATCAAAAAAATAATGTAAAAAATAATATATAATTTTCGAAATCACTATATTTAAATTATATTAATGTGAAATTTTGATAATTTTATGAAAATGTTCATTTTTCATTGAATAATGACAATACTAATTTTTATTGAAAAATGTATTTAATTTTAAAGTATTTATTAAGTGAGATTATATTTTAGATTAGTTTAAAAATTTTAATATTTAATTATTAGTTAAAATAATAAAATTATGGGTTTTTAAATTAATTTTATAATTTAATTTAGTATAAAAACATTTTAAACTTAAAATGGATTTTTTTTTGTGAAAAAGAGTTTTTCATTGCATTTTTCCAGTTTTTTTTCCAATTATGTGTTTTTAAATTTTAAAAATTAATTAAAATTTTTTAATAATGAAGTCCAAATTTGTTAAATATGTATCTTTTAATTTTGGTCAATATTAATAGTAACCCTAGTATTTTTTATTACCATAGTAAAGGGTAAATCAAGTAATTATAGTTAAAAACAAAACGGTAAGGACTAAAAAATGACCCTACCACAAGAATTAATTTTATTTGATGAGTGTATATCATCTATAATCATCCAAAAGTGTTATATATGACTTTTCTCCATTTTGAAATTATTTTTACCTTTATAATATTTAAGTGAATATTAAGCAAAAAATGTTACACTCTTACTTTTAATAAATATAATATTTTTAATATTGGGATAAACAGAGGATATGTTTTTAAAAAAATATTAATATAAAAATATTTTTTATTATTATGATTTAACTTTAATTTTTAGCGATGAAATAATTATCTTAAAATCTTACACAACGTTGATGCAATATTTTTTCAATTAATAGAAAATAAATTAAATTATTTTAAAAAATGTTACAAATAATATTATTCCAATGAAAATTTGTATTACATGATTTTTTTAGATAAAAATTTCATATTATAAATTTTTGAAGCCATTTTATTTGAATTTATTTGTTTTATTGATGTTATTATATTCAATGTAAAGGAATAGTTCTAAAATTGAGGTTAATTATATTTTATAATAAAACAAATATTTTGTTAAATGATTTGAAATTGATAAAATTATTATCTGTATCCAATTTAATAATATATGGTTTATTAAAACAACCATGTTCTATTTATGGTCCATTTTTCCAATTATAGAAACTATATTAACCCATAAAAGTAAAAACAATGTTATCACTATAATTGTCAAATGGATTGACGAAGGGTTAGAACAAAATGATAAGGTTAAAAACTTGATCAAAACATGTATAAATTTTATGGTAAGAGATTATTTCGACTAATAATTGTCTTATATTCTATTATTATCAATTTGGATTCATTTGGACTTCAAAATTAATTTATATTAATTTAATATTTTAAGAAATTCAAAAAGTTTCCCTCTCCTCTCTTATAAAAGGGAACATATTTTCTCATTTATTCACACTATAATAAACATTTGGTATGAAAAATAACTAAAAAATAACATAATATCATACTCATAAATATTTTATTGGTATTATTTTGGGAATAATACCAACCTTAAATGGATTAAGTTACAAAGAAAAGGAGGTTGTCAGAAGAAGAGGTATAGTTCTTAACAAAGTGTTTTTGCTTTATTTCCTATTAAAACTTATGTAAAATCATCTCAATCCACGTTGAGATAATAAAATAAGTATATTACATATAATATGATGTTATTATGTTAGTTTAATGACCTATACCCATCTAAAACCTCTATCATAAGGGAAAATAATACATTGTTGGTGTGTATGATAGACTACAGCCTCATGGACTGATGTAATTCGTTTTCCATCACCACATCACACAAATGTTTATAATGATATAATTAATGTTTATATATTAAATTATTGAAATATTTATCATTATTAAAATATAACATATCATTTAATTTATTACCTTTCAATTCATTAAAAATGATAACTTTATTTGTGCGTACGTGTAGACTACTACCTCCACGAGGTGATGTAGTTCATTTTTCATCAGCACATCAGATTGATGAAAAATTTAAGTATATTTAAATAATTAATATGATATTTATTATATAATTATAATTCTATAAATATAAAATAATATTGACCTTATTTCCTAAATTTTCATTGAAAAATGGAAATGTTACTCATCCGTATGTATGACCTACCGTCTCCATGATTATAATGTAGTTAAATTTTAAAAACCATAATTAATGATTGGTTTTAAGAGTATAATTTATATATAAAAATTATAATTATTTAATTATTATTATTATATATATGATTAAATAATGATCACTTTGACCGTAGTTGACCTACCAAATTTATTTTGGACTTATGAGTAGAATATCTTGAAAACATCCAATGTGAAAGTAAATGTTTAAGTAATTGGTTATAAAATTGTAATAAGTGAAATAAAAGGAATAATAAAATTGAAAAAGTTTCTCAAGAATATAAATATTTAATATAATTTTATTATTCATAAATATAAATAACGTATGTGATGAGTTAGACTCAAGTTAAGGTGCTTTCTTTAAAGAAATACCCTTTTAAAGTTTCACATCCAAATATTTTATCTCAATGTACATATTTTTAAAATAAATTTATGTATGAATTTATATGGAAATAAATAAATTATAAATTAAATTTTATGTCTACTTTTAAATTATTTCTAAGTTTTTCAAAAGTAATATTTTATATATTTTATACATAAGGTTTTCACTTTATTTTAAAAAGATAAATGGAATGTTCTATTTTAATGTGTAAAACGTTTACCTCCACCATCAATGATATTTTATAATTTACTTCATTTATATTATTCCACGATTTATTTAAATAAAATTCCATTTTCCCTTTATTTTTGAAATTTTAGTTTTCAAAATTGTGTTTTAGAGTAAAGGGATATATCAATATCCAAAAATTCTTTCTTATAAGTTAAAAGAATGTTTTTATATTGAATGATTTTATATGTTATGATTATTTTAGGTTTCATGGGAATTTTTTATGATGATGGATGGTTAAATTATAAACTAGGGTATTTTATATATCTCTAATTCATTAGTTATGATTTATGTTTGGATGTTAACCATGAGTGTTATTCCAAGTATAACTGTGATGTTTTTTTCAAGGGTAAATGTGATAGTCACTCCAAGTATAACTGTGAAGGTAATTACATGAATAACTTTTATGGTCATTATATAGGTATGAGTTACCTGAAAATGATTCTCCAAGTTACCTACATGTTTTATCTATGACTTCTATGAGTTTTTAAAAAAATATTATGATTTATCGAGGTAAGATAATGATCTTATGTATAAAGAAATGTATATAATACTTTTTAATGGTAAAAAGAATAACTTACTAAAAATTTATTATGAATTTTAATTATTTAAAATAATAATTTATGAGTTTTATTTTTTATTTTATATATATTGTGGAATCTTTTTATGAAAATTTTATGTAAGTGAAGGTGATTTATTGGGTAAGAAAATGTTTATTTTGAGCCCAAAGTGTATTTTAAAAAAGAAACATTTTTATAAGTATTCATCGAATAGAAATTTATTTTAATATTTTTATGCCCCTTGATAATATTTTTTTCTCATACCAAGTTTTATAATTTTATTCACATGGTTTAAAGGATGATTATAGAGAATTATTATTTTAAGATGACAATTATAAATATTTTTCAAAAAAAAGAAAACTAGTTTTTAAAAGTTTTGTTTTTTGAAGAAATGGATACTGAATAGACGTGTCCACTTTTTAATATATGGTTTTATTTTTTAAGTGTTATGAAATAAATATATAAAACTATAAACATTAAATAAATTTGGTAATTTAATAAATTAAATTCTAATTTCACTAGAGTATATAATTTTCAATGTTGGGTTCTTACAGTTGTTATTAGAGAAATGGTTTAGAAAACCATGTATATTAAGATATTTTTATGTGAGGTTATGATAAAAATTATGATTACCATCATGTATTTATATTTTTAATATTTATGATAATTTAAAACTAATAGAAGCCCCATTTTTAAGTTTTATGTGATGAAATTTTAAAGTGGCTAATGTTTTTTTGGGATACGTTTTACTAATTTGAGGTATATGTTACCCTTAAGTTTAATGTGAAGGATTATTTCAAAAGAATGATATTACATTTATGGAGATGTAAGAGTAACAGTATGCGTGAACCTTTGTGGTTATGCAATTATTTAATATTGAAGTAATTAAGGTTGTTTTTTCTTATTCATATTTTAAGGTTAAAGTATTATAGAATTTCTATGGGTATTGTATTTCTTAGAACCATTTTCATTTTTAAACTATAACGATTAATTTCATATTTTAATGATGTTATTTTATATATATTAAAGATAATTTATCAAGATAAAAGGAAAATGACCTCATAAAACTATATTATCCCTTTTATACTATTTAATCATCACTATCATGTAAGAATCTTGTTTAATTGTTTTTTAAATATTTTTGAAAATCAAGATCACATGCAAGAAACTATTTGATCTATCAAGCACCAATTATTTCTATAAAATTTATATAGATCTTGGAATATATTTTATTTTCTTTCAAAATATTACCTTATACATCTCATTCAGAAAGGGAAATACCACTAATGAATTGAATTTTTCTTTTATAGAGATATGGACTTCATGTTGAAAGACAAATGGGATATCAACAATATAAAACAATAACATGATGTTTGTATTTAAGGTATGAATTTTTTATTATCTTTTAAGTTTGAAATATTATTGAGTTGATATTTATGAATCATAATGACATATTTTATATAATTGATTTTTAGTAATAAATTATTAAGGTATAAGAAAAAAAAGAATGGTTAAAGGTTTAAGAAGTTAAATTAATGATGGTTTTATGTATAAAGTGTTTAGAATTATGATGTGGTGGTATTTTATAAATGATATTATAATATATTTTAAATATTGTATGCATCATGAAACACCTAAAGATTATTCTATAATAATTTTTTCTTCAAATTTTGGAAACATATGATAGATGGAATCAATACTTTTTAAAAGTGGTGTAGTGAAAAAGTGATTTTTTTAGATACAAACATTTAAATAAATATAACAAAGGGATAAATAAACCTTTTATGTAATATATTCTTGATGTTAGGACAACTATAGACAATTAAAATTATTTTATTTTGTGAAAAAATAATCCGTATAGAAAACCATAAGGTCTAATAAGTTTTTTGAAGATTAATTATAATTTTCATAATGTTCATCATATTTTTGGTAATTTTATAAGAGTTATAATAATATAGTATTATAAAAAGGGAAAACCACAAGCTAGGTGTTGACCAATCCCATTCGGAGAGGCCACGTGGCTTGAACCCATAACCGAAGGATAATAAGAGTATAAATCCTATCATTGGCCGTAGTAATGTCCTAGTGAATATGAATTTTCATTCATGATTATAATTTTTTTGGAACATATTTTTTATTATAAAGATAACTATGGGATTGAAAAGTAATTTAGTGACTAGTCGATTAATGTAATTTTAGAACAAGTTTTCTATTTTTATAACCTTATATGATAATGGTAAATAGAACATTATGAGATTTTATTTGAGGATTATAAGGTGAGATATATTTTAGAGACATATATGGTCTATGGTTTCTTTATGATGATTGAGTTTATATATAAAATTATTATAATATCATAGAGATTATATGACTATGTCATATAAATTTTTTTGGTATAAGACATTAGTAGTGAATGAAATTATTTGGAGGTAAATGTTAATTTTATTTTGGATGAATATGTGATAATATTATTATTATATTTGGGTTTTAATCACAGTTTAGAAATTTTTTAATAACATTATTTTTAGTAATTTATTTAATAATTTTAAGTTGAAATTTTGGTGTTATTATATAATATTTTGAGATTAATATGAAGGTTTATTAATTTTGGGGAATTATATTACACTATGGTAACCATTTTTATTTTTGGTTAATTCCTAAAGATTTGAGGAATTACATGTAATCATTTTGTAGAATTATGTGATCCATTAAAAGTTGATTCTAGTACTATAGGAATGAAAAATTCCTCTTCAATAACCAATTTTTGGGATAAAAATATGATATCGCATTGGAAATTTATTATAGTATGAAATATTAATTATCAATTAATAATATTTTATTATGATTTTAGTATATATGGTAAATAAATTCCTTAAATATAGGGAAAATTATATTGAAAAAAATGTGATCCTATTTACTTCATTTATAATGAATCAATTATCTCTTCACCCATAAGAAATTTATGCTTTTTTTGTGATTAACTTTCTTCAGACCATGTTCTCTATCACTATCTATCAGTCCTTGGGAATTAAGTTTCTCTTCCATGTCTATATTTTCACTTCCCACCAATGTTATCCTACTTGGACACCTAGTTATGTTTTATTATAGATAACCTTTATACTTCCCTTTCATTATTATCAAGAGGAAGTGTTATTAACCCTTTTTTAAATATGCTATTTCAAAAAACGCATTTTTATATGAAAAACATTTGATTACCAAGATTAAGTTCAAATTGTAAGGATGTAATTTTTTAAAGGGGGAAGAGGTAACTATTGACTCTATGTTTTTTCACTCGGGTTTAAAAGATTATTAAGAGTAACTCAAGTATGTTAGAGAGATGAAGATCCCTAAAAATGATTGAAGGAACTTTCTTAAGCTGATGAGCATGCATACAACTATGCATCACAAGTCTTGCACAATCGAACCGCATGAAACTAAATAACAGTCCACCCCTATGTGGGGTACCTTTTCTGGACACCTATGATTTGTACCTGAACAAACAACCACCTTCATCTAGGTTCCACTTTTTTCCTATAAATAGGACCTTGGGGATTCTCATTTGAAGACTTGAAAAAATAAGAAGAATCCCCCAAGTTCTATCATGCGGCCCCTTCACATAGGTCCTAAAAAATCCCTTGGTTGTCCCTTTATAACATGATAAACGAGGGATTTAAGGGGGATAGTGTGATAAAATTCATTATACGGTCTAAAATACATGAAAAATGTTCAAGTACACATTCCCCTTCATTGAACACCACTAGCATGAAAGTACATTCCCCAACTCGGGACCTGTGCGAGACCCTTTTAGGGGAACCTAAAGAGCCCCCTGGTGCCTCGACAAAAGTCTCTCCCAAGTGTTTTCACCCAGGCGATCCATTTCTCAAGGCACCACCAGCTCATTCAGGCCTACCCACCATCGTGAAACACTTCCATATCCTCCTATATCCTATATGAAGCACCTCATTCATTCTATCCATGATCTACGTGAGACAAATTTAAGCCTTTTTCCAATACACTAATGTTAGGGATACCATTCCTTTGGATCCCTAATCCAAGGGAAAAAATTGAATACTTTATTGAAGCCTCTAGATTTTCAATACCATAGTAAGAGGCACACCAATACGTCTCCCACAAAATATGCATTCTTTTAGTTAGAGGGGTCCCATAATTTTCCTACCTAATGGGTAGGGTCCTTAGGGTGCATGTTAATATGAATTCCCTCAACCATGAGGGCCCCGAACGTAGGGGTGGTGTTAGGTATTTCATGGTCTCAAATACTAGTGTTAAGACGATTTACTTAACCAGTCATCTCTAAGACTGAGGACCTTTTGTTTTAGCATGGAGGGAGAGGATCACACTTTCCTTTCCCTTTGAGGTGTAGTGTATTATTATCCTCTCTTCCCCAGGTTCTTGTTCATGGAGAATCCCTCCTAGAGTAAGCCACTAACCTTTCTTTCATGACCTCTCATACTCCATTCCTTCCAATTTATCCACACCCTTTGGCTATATCCAAATGGGTAGTTAGACGTGACTATCTAGGATAGAATGATAGGATGGGACAGACACATAAAATCCCTCTCTATTTCCCTCCCCCTTTGGGTATTGGCCTCATCCACCAACGAACAAAGTAGATTGTGTGGTTTCTTAGATATACCACTTCCTATTGTTTCTCACATTGACAATGAATCACATAGTCTTAGAGGTTGGTGGTTATCATGATATATGCACAATCCCAAACCACTATGGCATACTCCCATACGATGTAATTCTTGAAAACCAACCTCACGGACATCATTACAAGTTTAATCACCATCCAAACATGGGCCTCCTAATCAATATAATCCCCAAAAATGTAACCATAAAACCTAAGGTAATACTCATAGATGTAATCCCCAACTCAATCCTATCAAAGGGACATACTCTTTGATGAGAAAAACCTTCATAAGGACTCTATAGGTGTGGGTCCTCATAACCAAACTACCTGGGATTTGATTCTCATCCAAATGGGATACATAGAAAACATCCATAATGTCTAAAACAAAACCTAAAATAAACCCTAATTTTCTCTATACCACAGTCCTAATAGGATATTATCCAACTTGGAAGTCCATATCCCTTCCAGGATCCCTAGGCTGCATCGACGTAAGCCCCACACAGAACCTTGAGTAGAGAACTATTACCTAGATGTTCCAGCCACATGATTTTAAAATATATGGTTTAGTCCTTATAATATGACCTTAAAATGTATGATGTGTCCCATTAAGTGTCACTAAACTATGTGGGTTTTTATTCCCTTCACAAGGATAATTAGGAAGTCTATCTCATGGGTCTGATCTCGACATCAGAATGGCTCTTATCTCACTGGATGATTATGATGCACTCCATATTTCCCCACATTGTAGATAAAAACCATAATTTCAATAATATAGAACTATGAATATCAAATAAATATATAAGGGGGTTCCATTGAGCGAGAACCTCAGATAAATACAAATATATCCATCAATGAAGAACCTTAGATACATACAAATGATTATAAATTACACACATGATAATAATTGATTTTTAATACAAGGATGACCCATGTCATACTTTGGAATCAATGAAGGATTCACCAATATATCCTAAATATATAAGAGATTCCTATAGTAGGAAAGAATTCCCCATAAAAGGGTGTTATGAGCTCAACCTATTATCCTCTAAAACAATGTGAGTTATTAATTATCATCAACCATGTATCCCAATGAGTACCTTCCTTTGGAAAGTATGTCTATGAGTCATCAAAAATATAGAACTAATTGGTGTTTCCAATTCCCTGAATAAAACCCATTATAAACGGCCTGAAAGGGATGTGGGATTATGTGTTTGATGTGAAGGTTGTTCCATAAACTCCATAAAATTCCATTCAAACCCTACATGTAATTTAGGGATGAAACAAAAATGGTTAACCCAACATGTATCTTTAACCAAGATAATGGTTTCACCCACATGCCATTCACATTTCTCTTTTAAAACAAAAGAGGACCAAACAAGACAATCAATTTTTCATGGTTTCATTTAATGAGATGATTATTTGATTGGGTTTTAATTTTTTGTCACCTATATTTCATTTTATTTCTATATGATCTCCCTTTAATCCAAATGAAATCCTACCAACTCCCACAAATGTATGTCCCAACTACTGTTCATGTTGGGTCCTCGTCTAAGTAGAGGAACCCATCACAAACCCAGCTTCTTCAATGCTGGGTCTCAAATTCACCGATCTATGAATAAAACAAAAATTGTATCATCCCAACCTTTTAGGTTACTTTACATGTTCTCTATCTCAAAAATCCTTGTAATTTTTCCACTGATTGATGGCTGGTGGTCCAGAAGTAGATGACACCAATCTTTGTCTCTAACCGTTTCTGGAATTTGTCTATAGAATATAACAATCATATCCTCCATTATCTTAGTGAGGTGGATAAATAGGCCATAGAAGACCTCACCTAGAAGGCACATAGTTAATTTCAAAGGGATTCTACCAATAATCAATACCGCCAATGCCACATGATAGTGAACTCTCAACATGATGAGGGTGCCTTCCTCAGGAGTTTGGATTAGGTCATCCAGACCCTGGCATGCAAGAAGGCCTGCCAAGGGTAGAGACCAGTCATTTGAGATTAGGGACACAACTTTCCCTTATTAATAATCCCCTAATTGAATTTTGTGTCAAAATAAGAGAAGGGACATACACCTGACCACACTAATCAAGCTGGACAGATGACTCCTATAGACATATCTAGAGAATCCCACCAAACAAATATGGAAACAACCAGTGAGAAGGAATAAATATCTACCCACACTAACCAATAGTGCTAGTAGCCTCACATGGTTGTGTCCAAGGAATTCTGCTGGTCAAATTCAGAGGAAAACTGTGAGCAAGCACACACACCTACCCACATTTACCAAGCCTTCCAAAAGACTCGTCTGGCATTATCTGGAGATGTCAGTCAAAATGTTTTAGAAAAAAAGGGGAATACTCAAATATTTACCCCTATAACTAAGTATTATCAGTATCCACTAGTGGGAAATATAGGATAGTAAAAGGAATATACCCCTTCTTCAGATACATAATGGACATATATCTCTGTTCCAATAATTGAAGTTACCAAGCATATCTGGACAATGCTTAAAGGTAACATGAAAATTTATGCCTATATCCTATAGGCATAATAGGATGTCTTAATGGAAATAGAAGAGTAATTGGGGTGGTAACACAACTCCATACCCTTAATTAGGGTGGCTCATCAACATGTCACTATGGAGCAGACACACACCTCTTCTCCCATCCATGAGTTTCGTGGGTAAAAATCCCCCATTATATATGGAAAATTAGATCAAATTTATACCACCATTCCAACTGGAGGTAATTGGCCTATTCCAATGGACAATTCAAGTCAGGCACAAGCCCATGCCTAAATATCAGAACTCTATAAAAAAATATCAATAGTAACATGAGAGTTAGTCGAACAAGCATCCATACCAAAAATCCACTTTCCCCAGCAAGTGGATCCAGTCGCTCAGAAGAAGGAATCCAAAAAGAATCCTCACCAGAGGCTAATGGAAAATGAATATCCAATCCATAATCCTTATATATATAATGATATAATTATTGAATCCCTAAGACATTTATCTATTGAATCTTAGGATCTTACTCTCTCATTACCAAATTACAGGGATAATAGTAGTAATTACAAAGGTCCTCCACAAACACTTCACTATGAATGATTTCTTCATGTACATATATTTATCAATCACCAGAGTCCATATATTAAAAATATTCATGGAATCCATCTACCTGACCATAAGATCAAACAATAATAGGGTCTTCCCATTACTATCGTCTACCCTAAAGGTCCTTCAAAAAGTATATACTATAGGAATTATCCTTATAGTCAGATGTCTAGCCATGATGGTAGTACTCCCCATAATGGAATTCACTATGAATGTTCTCTCCACAGTAGTTTTTCACTTCATAAATAGGGTCCTCCCCATAGAGATTTAATGATGAGAACCCCCCTACCGTGAGGAACTTGAGAAAACTATTCTAGCTATGTCTGATTCCCTATAAATGATAAGTGAAATAATTTGTTAGATAGAGGACATCCCAAGGAGATGGTCACTCTCCAAGCCACCCTTGGATATGTTGTCTTCTAATGTGATAGAGTAATCCCCTAACAGTCTTTTTGTTTACAATAAAGCATCAGGTAAGTGTGCACTTTGGTCAGACCAGGTTGAGGAACCTCTAGAAAAATACAATGAATACATGATAAACATGAGGAAAACATTGTCCAAAACCAGTATACATATAATGTTATAGTCTTTAGTAATTTATTAATACAACATTCTCAAGGTGTCTTCAAAATATTGTGTACATGACATCTGCCTCGATAAATGGAACACTCTTCATCACTTAAGAGAAAATGCATTTTCCTATAATGAGTATCAAAGTCACATAATGGTAATACAAGGCATAAAACAACAAATTAACTTATAGGATCTCTTTGATGTATAATATCCAAAATTGGGGAAATAGAAAGGAGCCCTTCAACATGCATATATTAGTGCATTAAAATAATTATGTCATTTGACTATAGATTCCCAATATAGTGTTCATATTAGGGGATGGGGTGTATATGGAGCATTGAATTTCTTTGTGAGACCTAATCATAAAATCCCACAAAATATGACATCGTTCAATGTCATATCTTTAGGAAAGCTTCAGAAAATGGAATCCATTCACAACTGACGATATTCTAGGAAAAAAGAGGCCCCGACCGACTCTCATCAACATTATTCCAAATGAGATAAAGTCATTGAAATAATTTTTCATAAGACATCTAAAAATATCCAGTAGGCCTCCGGCTTAAGGGAGTTCAGCTATCTGATAGTTCAAATGAGACAGATAATGCAACAATCTCCAGAAGTAGGTGTCTTAGGGTAAAACCATGTAGTTCACGCAAAACATGTTTGAAGATGACTATGAAAAATAAAGAAGGTAACCAATATAGTATTAGCCACTATAATCTAGGAGTATCCCTAGCCTACAGGGTTGGGGGATTTTTAAACACTACCACAAAACAGGGCAAGGAAAGTGCTGCCCTTTATTAGTGCATCCTACTTAGCGCTGATAAAGGGGTGGGCCTTTATCAACACTAGCTAAAAGCACTGATAAATATGCACTTTATCAACACTAAAACAAGCGCTGATAAAGGCGTACCCTTTATCAACACTTTTTTAGCGCTGATAAAGTGTTCCTTTATCAACACTATTATTAGTTCTGATAAAATTTATATATATAATTATATAATTATAATATTATAATAAATTACATTAAATAATAAATATATATATTTGATTTATTATATTTATTATAGATTTATTAGATTAATTCATTGTATATATTATATTTATTATATTTAATATATTTTTAATATTTATAAATATATAATACTTTGTAATATATTTATATATAATTAAAAATGTTTGTTGAAATAAGTACTTATCAACATTATAATTTTAGCACTGGTAAAGATGTTCCTTTATCTGCGGTAAAAGGAACTGATAAAATAGCTATTTATCAGCACTAAAATGTTAATGCTGATAAATAGGTCCTTTATCAGCACTCAATAATCACTGATAAAGGTATGTTGTAGTCATGCAGATAAAAAATATCTTTATTAGAGCTTTTAACTAGCACTGATAATGGTTCTAGTGGTTTTTATAAAATAACCCTAAAGGGCCTCTCGTCCATTGCACCCGTTCAAGCCTTTGTGGAAGCTAAACCCTGCACCGCAACCCCTCCTCCTCCTCCTCTTCTACAACTTCCTTTTTCACTACCACCGCCACCACTACCTTGTACTCCTCCTCCGCCATGACTATCCTCCTCCTCCTCCACCGCAACCCTACTTCTCCTCCTCCTCCACTACCTCCTCCTCCTTCTCCTCCTCCTCCGGCTACCTAATCATCCTCCTCTGCCACAACCACCTCCTCTTGTGTTTCAAAAATCGGCGATGGATCTTGATGGTGCCTAGATGAGCTTAGGATATGGTGGATGAGCATTATTAGGGGGTCAACTCCTCTTTGAGATTGGTGGTTTCAAACCACTAACAATGTTTTATGTATTTATTCATGCATTGTGTGATATGTAGTCTTTCCACCCTTGTGTTGTTGGTATAATTGAGAGATTACATTTTGAGTTTTTTATTAGGATGTTTTTAATTCACCACCTAAGTGTATGTAATTTCTTTTTATGCTATGTTATATCCTTAAATGTGATGTAGAGTGATTCAATAGGAAATATATTCTATGTTTAAAAATTAAATTAATGGTAATTATGTCTATATAACCAATAGGCATTCCTCATTGGTAGAAAATAACATTGAGGGAACAAAATAGGTTCCCTTAGTCTACCTTGAATAAGAGGTGTGTGGATTATGTGAGGTCAGTGTGAGCCTTTACCCAAATGGAACTTAGTGTTTCCTCATAGAATTTTTGACTAACTTATGGGATGAGTGTTCCTCCCCCATCTGACCTGTAATATCCAAGAGGGTTATAGCCTAGTTTTGGAATTGGATATGCGTTTGGCATGCATGGATCAACTAATCTTAGACTTTGAGTGAGTCATATGTTAGGAAAACCTGGTTATAGTTTATTTAGTATTTTCTAAGATGTTTATTATGCCATTTTATGTTGTTTATATACTATAAGACACTATTACAATTGTTAATTCTATTTTAATGTAGTGGAAGTTCTGCCCCTTGATTAATATATTTGTTTGGGTGTGGGATGACCGGACTAATCACTCCGACAGGGCCTATGGACTGGGATGATATGAAGATTTATGTTGAATATGCCAAAATAATGGGATGATATACTTGATGTGATAATGTTATGTGTTCTATGAGTTTCGTTTCGCACTTACCATATAATAATGTGATCTGAGATGCTATACCAAGTATGAAATATTCAAATGGTTTGAGATGCACTACCCAATAATATTGATATCTTAATGGAATGCATTCAAGGGATGATATACTCATTCTATGGTGATCCCATTACAAAGGAAATTATACCTTAGTGTTGGAAAATGATGCCTAGTCCTCCACTGCCGCTGCCTTTTCCTCCACCTCTGCCTCGACCCTCATCCTCCTCTTACTCGATGCTAGGTATCAATCATTGGATAACTAAGATCTATGATGAGGATTATCTTCCATTATTTTTCATTATATCTTAATTGTTATTATATATATATGATGAGGATGAGGCCTAGAGACCTTGAGATTGAAATGTTGAGATACTCCACCAAGGTGAATATTCTTTCAAATTTTTTAAAGTTTATGTTTGGATATAAATCATGGGGTATATGCAATTTTCCAAAAGACATAAATTATCATAGTGGTTTAGATTGTGTTGAAGGTTAGATATGTTATACCATCCATAGGATTTGCTTTATTTATGTTCATTTATCCAAGGGATCTGTCTTACATTGGTAGTACTTCTCAGGAAGTAAGTTGGCTCTTTTATGGCCTTCTCACGATCTACTTCTAGTATATATTAGTAGCCATACAGAATACCTTGTATTAGTTCTTTAGATTGTGATAGAGGTTATATTGGTTATTCTTATTTAGTTTCTCATTTATGTATGTGATTTTATCCCTGGGACCCGCCTTATGTTAATGGTTTGGATCATGTGGGAGGTTGGCTATGTTATGCCCTCCATACTGTTTTTTGGGGGTGGATGTTATTCCTTGAGGCATATGGTCTCACCACAATTCATGATCAAGATTTAATGGTTCTACCTAGGGGATGAGTGTTGTAGTGCATACATTGTTTTAATTCAATAATGTGACATCATAGGGTGCACTATGCAATAGACCCTTAGGCTACACCATAATGTACCCTATTCTTGAATTAAAAATATATTTTTAGTCTTTTTAATGAGGTTCCCCTATTCCTTATTAATCACTCGATCCTATCACCCAAACCGCTCTTCCCTATAATTTCACCTCTCATAATTCACTCTTTAGGATCCCTAATGGTTGTTTCTTAGTAGGCATCCCCCCTACCTAGAATACCCACACCACCTCCCCCACACCCTTGTAGCCACCCCATTTGGACAACCCTCCCTTGATAGCACACACCCCCTACCCCACACCCCTGCAGTCCCCTACCCCCTAGAATAGCCCAACCCTTCCCCTTTGAACCTTTTATGTTTACTGAATTTTCCCCTTTTCTCATCTAGAAACCCTCAGTGCTACGCCAACCTCCCCCTCCTCTAATCTTGGGTGGTTCTCCCTCACCTGCTGTATGTTTCATCTTTCATCACTTGTATTGGAGAGACCAGGATAATTTTCACCTCTCTTATTCCTTCTATATATTAGTTTCTGACCCCCCCAATCCTATATTCAAATGGACATGCATCAATTACAATTGGAAATGTAATGATACAGCCCAAGATGGTATCATAATAAAAAACTAACCTGACTTTCCACTAACCTAATAGGCGTTCATGATCCCTACAAGATTACAATGATCCCATAAAGAGACAATTAATGTGGAATATTTTAACCCCAAATTACAGTAAATTAAAAATGATCTTTCTCTTAAAAAGCTGACATGTCCCATTTATAAGTTGAACAACTAGGAAAATAGTAGATACATAAAAAATAAATAAACAGGAAGAAGATATCATAGATGGAAAATAAAATTCCATTATTGACCAATAAAATTGTTTAACATGTATGTTCTCATTTTATGTTTTCTTTTTAGTTGGAAATCTATTATGTTAGGTGCATCTCCTCTTCCCCGAACACACCTCTTCCACGTGCAAAATGACACCTTCACGGTGATTTTTCTCCTATTACTCATTGGTTTTCTCTTGTTTGCATGTTATTACTATTTGATATTGATGGTTATGTTGTGAAATGTATGGGATAAACACCCTACTAAAAATTTTATCCGTTGGTGGTCCTTGTTTGAGCACTAAATGAATTACATGTTGGTTGGTTCATGTTGAACATTTGAATATAAAAATTGGTAATTTACGTATACTAACTAATTAATGAATTCCCTAGGATGATAAAACTTCTGTGATAACCCCAGAATTAACAAACAAAATTGAATTAGGGATGCTTTGTAAAATCTGAAATTGCGATTTTTTGGTTTGTTTAGTGTTGCAATTGTGAGCACAATTGCGTGTTTGTGTGGTGTTGCTATTTTGGCATGATTAGTATGCCATATTTTTCCATGTTGTAGTTCTTCAACCATTGATTATCAATCCCAAAATTACCCATTTAAATGGAACCACCACTTTGTTACTAGTGCAATTCCACCAAGTCTGAGATAACCACATCACTAGAAAACTCTATGAGACACTTTATGGATACCCTAGTCAAATAACCATAAAAACACATGTAATGAATCCTTCCACCCACAAGAACTCTCTTGAAAATCATACCATATATTAGTTTAGTACAATAGTTATTGACTAGAGACATTTTGTTTCTAGAGAAACACTAAAAAACCAGTTTACAACATTACATATAGATCACACATGGGATACTAAAACATTCTAGTGCACGGTATTCTCATAGATAGTTCCACTGATTAGGTGGTTGGGAAGATGGGTGTGATCTACTTTGGTCCCGAGTAATGCATGGAGAGGTAAGGGTATTGTTTACTATAGCTAGTTCCATTGATTATAGTTGGATGATGACCCTGGTTGAACATCTTTTGCATAATTATTTTTTTAATTATTAATATTACTATATCAAATTGGATGAATTTGAATAAATAATATATGAATTCAAATCAGATGACAAAAGAGTATGAAGATGGCCTGAAAGAGTTTATCAATTTTGAAAAAGATCAAGAAAATGACCCTTCTTATATCCTTTGTCTGTGTTTATGCTACTGTTATTCAAGACAAATTAGTCTAGAGGAGTTGGAAGAACACCTGATCTATCACAGAACAGCTCAAAGTTATACATGTTGAAATAAACATGGGGAAAAACGAATGTTGGTAGTGGCTGAGATAACACTGCATTTTGTGAATCATCTGATATGATTACAAGCATGAAAAATGAATACAATCGTATGGAGGATGTGATTATAGATGTGAATGATGATGAAGATCATATTGAGGTAATCAAAAGGAAAGTTGAAGATGAACTTCATGATTACCCAAATTTTTTTGAGAAGTTAAAGAGTTGTGCAAAGACAACATTGTATGCTGGTTGCACTAAATATACAGCATTTTCAGCCATACTGAAGTTGTATAATTTGAAAGAAGGAAATGGGTGGAGTGAATCCAATTTTACAGAACTACTTGCTCTCCTGAATTACATGCTTCCAGAAGATAATAAGCTCCCGAGCTGAACATACAAAGCCAAACAAATGCTATGATCAATGGGTATGATCTCTAAAAGCATACACGCCTATCTGAATGACTGTATATTGTTTCTCAAGGACCACCAATCACTTATATAATGCCCAAATTGTGGTGCTTCTCAATACAAGAAAGATAACTCCAGTCCTACGATAGTTGTATGGTACTTTCCAATCATTTCAAGGTTTAGGCGCCTATATAGAAGTAAGGAGACTGCAATACAATTGAAAGGGCATGCAGATACGATAATTAAAGATGGGAAACTACATCACTTGGTAGAATCTACTCAGTGGAAGATATTTGATCAAGAGTATCTTGAATTTGGAAACAAGACAAGAAACCTTTGTCTTGCGTTATCTACATATGGAGTGAATCCTTTTGGTTTTCAAAGAAGCAGTTATAGTACATTACTGGTTATGTTGGTAAATTATAACTTATCACCGTGTTTATGCATGAAATGAAAATACATCATGTTATCTATGCTTATATTAGGACCAAAAAAACCGAGTAATGATATTGATGTTTATTTGGCTCCACTGATTGAGGATTTGAAATTATTGTGGGATTTATGTGTTACTATGTATGATGATTACAAAAATAAATATTTCAATTTTAGAGCCATGTTGTACGAGATGATAAATGACTTTCCTATGTATGGAAATGTTTTAGGATGTAACATTAATGGAACTCAAGGATGTCCCATTTGTGAACAAGGTACACAGTCAATTAGTTTGAAACATTCATCGAAAACTATGTTTTTAAGACATCGCAAATTTCTACACCGATGACATAAGTACTGATCTTGGACGACATCATTCGATAAGAGTTTTTAAGAAAGTACAGCACCATCTCCTCTAACAGGTGATCAATTTTTTGCAAAAGTAAAATATGTGGAACCAAATTTTGGGAAACTATTTTCAAAAAACCATACAAAAACCGGTTATAAAAAGAGATCAATTTTTTTTGAATTACCATACTAGAATTTTTTGTATGTTAGAAATTTTCTTTATGTTATGCATGTTGACAAAAATTTATGTGATAGTGTCATCAGCAAGTTGATAAATGCAACCAAAAAAACAAAGGATGGAATTATGTCTAGATTGGACATGGTTGAGATGGGAATATGAGAAGAGTTGGCACCAATGAAGGGTGAAAAATGAAAATTTCTTCCTCCTGCTGCTTATAATTTTTCTAGGAAGGATAGATATCAGTTTTTCAACTCCTTGATTGATGTAAGGTTCTAGAGGTGTATTCATAAAATATCAAGAACATCGTGTAAATGAGTGGTTTAAAGTTAAAGGGTCTGAAATCACATGACTTCCATGTTTTGATGCCAGATCTTATTACTATTTATTTATGTTGAATTTTTTCCTAGAATTTCCTCCATACATTAATGAAGATCTGTTTCTTCTTCAAAGCTATATGCATCAAAGTTATAGACCTGAAAAAATTTCTAACTATGGAAGGAGAAATTGCTGTCATATTATGCGAATTGAAAATGTTCGTCCCACCATCATTCTTTGATATGGTGGTTCATTTTATGGTTCATTTGGTGAGAGAGATTTGACTATGTGGTCCTATAAATTATAGATGGACGTACCCCATTAAATGGTATATGAAGATTTTGAAAGTGAATGTCAAAAATCTAATTCGTCCAGAGGGTTGAATTACGGAGTAATATATTTTTGTTGAAGCCGTTGAATTCTATAATAAATACCTATAGGGTGTGGAAATCATTATACTTTTTAAATCTCTTTAGACTAGATGGTTTAAGGGTAAATGAATTTCTGGATTAGAGGTTGTCACAATCAATATTACAGATCGGGAGCAGGCCCACCTTTATGTTTGGCATAACAGTTTCGACGTTGACACATATGTTCAAAACCAAAAACAAATTCTTAGGCATTTGAATCCATATAGGGATGAAAAATGGATATCAGATACATATAATAAACAGTTTACATGATTTTTTGAGAAAATATTTTTAAGAAGTTAGATGAAAATCTAGACTCAATTTCAGAACGACTTCGATGGTTAGCTGGAGGAAAAAATGTGTATGTATTTACAATGCTTATGTAGTTAATGGTTATACATTATATAACAATTAACATGATGAAGATAGTACCATGAAGAATAGTGGGGTTACACTTCTGGCTGAAGCGATTCATGTTTCCAGTGCTAAGGATAGAAATCCAATTTATGTGAATATGTCATACTTTGGAAACATCAAGAAAATACGGGAGTTGGATTATACGAAATTCTAAGAGCCAAATTTTCAATGAAAGTGGGTTGATAATAGGAGTACTGTTAAAATAGATGAATTGGGATTTATGAAAGTTGATTTTAGTAACAAAGGGAAGAAAGATGAACCATTTATAATGGCATTATAGGCAGTACATGTATTTTATGTTTAATACCCCACAAACCGAAGCTAGTCAATTGTTCTGTTATCGACCAAAAAAACCGACGGTTCAGATGAATATTGATGTTAATAATATTTTCATGACATATTATATACTCGATTTACTGATTTTATATGAAATTTTCATAATTTGTGTGAAATATTAATGTTTTAATACTAATTATAATTTTTTGAATTTTTAGAAGTAGCCCAATTGAGTCAGTTTACTATTGTATTTATAACTCTCACTCTACTACTCCAAATTGTATGGTTTCTGTTTTTTAAGATTAATTATTCAATATAAAACTTTTCAGTAGAACTGATCATGGGCCAATTATTCCATTTGAAGGCCCATATGAACCACACAAGAGGGCCTATAGAATCTATGAAGAAACTGGACTAGCTAGGAATATTTAATTTCAGGGCTTAATCAGGAAGTTAGAATTCCTTTATTCTCCACCCAAGTTTGGGGGACAATGTAAGGAGTCTTTGATAAACATTTCAAGGCCCAAATCTGAGGACAAGGGGCCCAAATGATTTATTTAATCTCAGCCCATCATTCTGGCTGGGAATTAAAATCAGTAAAAAATTCATGACATGTCTCCTGATCTAGTAATAAAATAAAGATGATATTTTTCAGTGTGAAAGAGGAGATAAAGGTGGCCTACCTTGTTGAAAAAATCATTCGGATTTGAAGGAAGATTACTATTCCAAAATCCTTTCACATTTTGGCCATCGAAAAAGCATGGATTGAAATGGATAGTTTAAATTTGTTTAATCAAACTTCCATAAATTTGGCTCCATTGGTAAAAATGACTCCAAATTTTGAGAGAGGTCTACCAACATTATTATCTACAACTTTTAAGAAGGTTATATCTCAAGACCTATCTTTTGGGATGTCCCACCCATCGATCCAAGTGGAGGGACATATTGGGAATGCCAACAGTCCACTTCCTTGGGCTATAAATTCATCTCCCTCCTCCCTTCAAAAGAGTTGTCATTTCAGAAGAGAGGAGAACATATTGGAATGAACAAATCCTTTCCAAGGGATTGGAAGGACCTTCCATACTCAATTTTTCACTTGAGATACATTTCCTCCTCTTTTTTTTTTCATTTACTTTTGTGTTCTTCATTTTTGTAATCTTGTAAGTCCTTTTCTTTGTAATTATGTTTTAATGCAAGTTTCTTCTTCAGCATCTCTTATTCTCGTCCACATTCTATAGTTTAATATTAATGGTCTTAAAATAGTTTAAATACAGTTGAATCCCCTTCTATTCTTTTTATTTCTCATTCAATCTAAAGTCGGTATTTAATTCCCTTCATCGTTTGTGCACTACGGGAAGAATGGGTATTTGCGACGGGTTAGCTTTCCTCGTCGCAAAAGGACTGGCACGCTTTGCGCGCCAAATTGCGGGAAAGTAATTTGCGACGGGCGGTTTACCGCCCGTCGCAAATAACCGGCGGCGGTAAAAGCTATTTGCGATGGGAATATACCCCCGTCGCAAATAGTATGACGGCATGTTATTATTTGTGACGGGTCCCGTCGCAAATAACTATTTAACCTTTGACCGTAATAAATGAGGGCTGAGGTATTTGCAACGGTACCCGTCGCAAATGATCTAACCTATAAATACCCCCATCCGTTTTTTTTTCATTCATTCTCAAACTCGATCTTCTCCTTCTCTCAAAACTCTATTTTTAGAGTTCAGTGTTTCTTAAGTTTAATTTTTTTTTTCCGGAGTTGATATTGAAGTTTTCAACAACGATCAGGGATCAACCTCAGATCAATTTTAAAGGTATTTATGTTCATTTTAATTTAATATTTATTTTAAAATTTTTATTAGTTTCAATTATTCTTAATTAGTTGTAATTTAATTATGTTTACATTGTTTTGTTACTTAATAAATTTAAATTATTAGTATTCATTGTTCATAGTTAATGGTACATAGGAATAATTAGTAATAATTTCCAATAATTAAGAATAAATGCTAATAATTAGTAATAAATACCGATAATTAGGAATAATTAGTAATAATTACCAATAATTACCAATAATTAGTAATAATTACCAATAATTAGTAATAATTAGTAATAATTACTAATAATTCTTAATAATTACCAATAATTAGTAATAATTTCCAATAATTACCAATAATTAGTAATAATTAGTAATAATTACTAATAATTAACAATAATTAGTAATAATTACTTATAATTATCAATAATTAGTAATAATTACCAATAATTAGTAATAATTACCAATAATTACCAATATTTAGTACTAAATAGTAATAATTAGTAATAATTACAAATAATCAGGAAGAATTAGTAATAATTACCAATAATTACCAATAATTAGTAATAATTAATAATAATTACCAATAATTAGCAATAATTAGTAATAATTACCAATAATTAGTAATAATTACAAATAATTATCAATAATTAGTAATAATTACAAATAATTATCCATAATTAGTAATAATTACCAATAATTATCCATAATTAGTAATAATTACCAATAATTACCAAGAATTACCAATAATTAGTAATAATTTACTAATTACTAATAATTATCCATAATTAGTAATAATTACCGATAATTACGAATAATTAGTCATAATTTACTAATTACCAATAATTATCTATAATTAGTAATAATTACCAATAATTAGTAATAATTAGTAATAATTACCAATAATTAGTAATAATTACCAATAATTAGTAATAATTAGAAATAATTACCAATAATTACCATTAGTTAGAAATAATTACCAATAATTATCCATAATTAGTAATAATTACCGATAATTATCCATAATTAGTAATAATTACCAATAATTACAAATAATTACCAATAATTAGTAATTATTGGTAATATTTAGTAATAATTACCAATAATTACCACTAATTAGTAATAATTAAAAATAATTACCAATAATTAGTAATAATTAATAATAATTACCAATAATTAGTAATAATTAGTAATAATTACCATTAATTAGTAATAATTAGTAATAATTAGTAATAATTACCAATAATTAGTAATAATTACCAATAATTAGTAATAATTACCAATAATTAGTAATAATTATCAATAATTAATAATAATTACCAATAATTACCAATAATTACCAATAATTACCAATTGTTAGAAATAATTACCAATAATTATCTATAATTCGTAATAATTACCGATAATTATCCATAATTAGTAATAATTACCAATAATTACCAATAATTACCAATAATTAGTAATAATTCATAATAATTAGTAATAATTACCAATAATTACCACTAATTAGTAATAATTAATAATAATTACCAATTATTATTAATAATTAATAATAATTACCAATAATTAGTAATAATTAGTAATAATTACCAATAATTAGTAATAATTAGTAATAATTAGTAATAATTACCAATAATTAGTAATAATTACCAATAATTAGTAATAATTACCAATAATTAGTAATAATTACCAATAAATAATAATAATTACCAATAATTACCAATAATTACCAATAATTACCAATAATTACCAATAATTACCAATAATTACCAATAATTACCAATAATTACCAATAATTAGGAATAATTTACAATAATTAGGAATAATTACCAATAATTAGGAATAATTACCAATAATTAGGAATAATTACCAATAATTAGGAATAATTACCAATAATTAGTAATGATTCGTAATGATTACCAATAATTAGTAATAATTATCAATAATTAGTAAGAATTACCAATAATTTGGAATAATTACCAATAAATAGGAATAATAACATTATTACATTATTAGTATATTTTATTATTAATATTAAAATAATATAATTTTTTATATTATATACAATTCTCTTTTCATCTTTGTGTTTTCTGTCTCCACATGTAATATTTGTATGTGGAGACAGAAAACACACAGATGAAAGGAGAATTGTATATAATATAGAAAATTATATTAATTTAATATTAATAATAAAATATACTAATAATGTTATTATTCCAAATTATTTGTAATTATTCCTAATTTTTGGTAATTATATGAATAATTACCCATAATTAGGAATAATTACCAATAATTACCAATAATTAGGAATAATTACCATTAATTACCAATAATTACCATTAGTTAGAAATAATTACCAATAATTAAGAATAATTACCAATAATTAGGAATAATTACCAATAATTAGGAATAATAACATTATTACATTATTAGTATATTTTATTATTAATATTAAAATAATATAATTTTCTATATTATATGCAATTCTCTTTTCATCTGTGTGTTTTCTGTCTCCACATGTAATATTTGCATTCTTTTTCAAAATTATCAACCTACTCACTAATGGAGAGGTGAAAGTGAATGCAAATATTACATGTGGAGACAGAATTTTAAACACACAGATGAAAGGAGAATTGTATATAATATAGAAAATTATATTATTTTAATATTAATAATAAAATATACTAATAATGTAATAATGTTATTATTATATAATTAATATTTATGAAAAAATAATATTAGTACTATGAAAATAATAAAAAATTTATATAATATTAAAATTATTAAGATTTGTAATAGGTTTTGCTTTATTCTCAACATATTAAATTCTTAAAGGGTCAATTTTTAGGTCTATCTCAATAAAAAGTTTGCGTCAGTCGTGTATGATGTAAACTCTATAATTATCCTTTCTTGAGTATTTTTTCTAACAAATTATTCACAAACAGTAATGCTTTTATATTTTATAGAAAAATATGGAACAACAAGGTCATCAACAATCATTATTAGGTGACCGCATATGGATAAATCAACGTAGAAATCCAAATGGTTCTGGTTTAAATCCAGTATATGTAGAGGGTGTGGAGACTTTTTTGTCATTTGCAACATCAAATACAGAATTTGTTTCAGAAGGAAAAATAAAATTCCCTTGTAGAAAATGTGCATTGAGAACGTTTGACACGTTTGACAAAGTGGGGGGACATCTCTTGCGTTTTGGTTTTCAACCAGATTATGTTTTTTGGTATCAACACGGTGAACGCAGTTCCAGAGCAGGTGATACCAACTTGATTCCGGATCCATCTCTGTTTCAAGATTTAGTACATGATGTTGCAGGTTCATCTGTTCAACATACAGAAACTCTGGCTGATATATCTTCAAATCCTGAGTTGGCACCGTCTGAATTTTATGAGTGGTTGAGGTCTGCTGAGGATGCATTATATCCTGGCAGCAAGATGAGAAAATTAGAAGCAGTTGCAAAATTTATGGCTATCAAATCAGATAACAGAATTTCAAACACATGTTTTGACCAGATATTTTCTTTTCTTAAAACACTGTTACCTGAAGGAAATGTTTTTCCTGCAAATTACTATGAGAGTAAGAGGCTGGTTCGAAATTTGGGACTTGTCAGAAAATTCATGCATGTTCAAATGACTGCAATTTATATTCTGGGGAAAATGAGTCGTTGGATAGTTTTCCTACATGTGGGCAACTGAGATATAAAGAAGGATTGGTGGAGTGTAATAAAAATCAAAATTTGAGACAATCAATTTAGTCAAAGTGAATGTGCTTTCACTGATGTGCAAAGAATTGAAGTTTTTCAAGAGAGTCATCAAAATCAATCTTTTTTACAAAGAGACATGAGTATCGATGACGACACCCAAAAATTAAGAGTCGGTGATGACGATGATGTTAATGATGTCACATATGAATATGAAATGGTAAGAGATGAAGCAATTGGAACTCGAATGGATATCGATGATGTTGAGGAGGAATATGAAGATGACATTGACATATATGAAGATGATGATGAAGATGAACACCGATAGAATTCCATGGTAGTTATATACAATCATAATATATATATATATATATGTATATATAATAGTAATTATCAATTATTTGCTAACAACATTAACATTTTCTGTTTCAGATGGACGACGACACATTTCGTGAGTTGACGGATACTGACCTGCCTTTCGATGCGGATGAGTTGCTGGCAGATGACCCTCAGCCTGCAGGCGCTCCAGGGAGTACGCGGAGGGGGTGCGGTCTTGCACGATTGATGATTCCTGACCCCATCCCCGAGCAACGTCCACGTCTTGGGTTTGATCCACGCACACGGAGGTGTGATAACCTGTGTGATAATCTGTGGATTTGACTAAGATTTAAATAATCTATTCACATAATAAATGTTTATTATTTTTATAGTTTTCCGCATATAGCAGTCGGACAGGGCAGTGCTATTTTGCGCAACTATTTCTCTCAGCCGTGGACCACATGGGAGAAGATTTGCATTGATGTGCAGCAGGCCATGTTCGGCCATTGGTTGGTACGTACGTAAATAAATAATTTTTATTTTGAAAATTATTTCATTTCTAACTTGATATTTTGATTTATTTGTAGGGTTTATGGTATCCAATTGAGGATACCATGCGTGACGCCATCCACAAGGCATGGGAGGTGGCCATGCGTGATCGCTTTCGTCAGTTTTTTCCCAATTTAAGAAAAGCTGCCACGAAGAAAGCAGGAGTGTCAGATTTTGATGAGTCATGTAGAGCACACCGAACAGAGTACATTTTATCCCATATATTGGATGGATTATGTGCGCACTGGTTCAGTGGTGCCTTTTAGAGGAGATCATCGGTGGGGAGGCAGAATCGGGGGAGACAGGAGGTGACTCATCGAGCTGGGAGTCATTATTTCAGTACTCATAGACAGCATCTGGTACGTACATTATTTAATTTTTTTTATATAACTATAAATATTAACAGTTTATTTTTTATTCTTATAGGCTGTCGAGCAACCCGATATTACGGAGTACGACGTATATTAGAGGATGTATAGTGATCCTGCTACTGGGGAGCTCAGAGGTGATCATCAGCATCACATCGTGGTCAGTATTATTTTTTTTCAAGTTTAAAAATTAACTGCATATAATATATTCATAATTTTAATTTTAAATTGCAACTACAGGAGTCATATGAGGCCGCAGCGTCACAGACCCGGCCCGAGAGTCAGGCCGAGTCATCAGATCAGACCACTGGCCGTCAGTTTAATGAGACGGAACGGATGTAGGCCACCCAGTATGCCTTCGAGAAGGGCCGGGTAGTTGGTATTAGCTCTCGACTGACTCCTGGAGATTATTATGGCAGTGCTGCGATGTCGGCGTCCAGCTCGAGAGGAGCTCGTGCATATTCTTCTGCTACACAGTATAAGGCTCAGTTGCGATCTCAGACTGCATTGATAGAGAGTCTCCGACAGGAGTAGGAGCAGATGCGTTAGCAGCAGCAGCAGCATGAGGAGGAGCGTCGACACTAGCAGCAGCTGTACGCGGAGCAGATGATTCGGTGGCAGCAGTAGCACCAGGAACAGATGGAGTACATGCGCCGACTCACTCATGCTTTAGGGATGGAGTTTCCTCCTCCAACATCTACATATCCTCCCCTTCCACCCCCTCCATCAGATTAGAGTTTGTTTTTATGTTATAAAGTTTGTTAAATCAAAATATGAATTTTTTTCTATTCGTAGTTTCTGTCTCATTATAAAATATTAATAATATTATATTTTGAAATAACAATATTAATATGAATAATAATATTATTTATATTTTATATTATTAAATTATATATATATATATTAAAATTTTATAATATTATAATTTAATTATATTTTTTTGTAATATTTGAATTATTTTCATATTTGAATGTAAAATAATTCTATTATTTTTATATTAATTAAAATAACTTATTAATATTTTTTTATTTATGAATTATAATTCTAATATTATTATATTAATTAAATCATTTATTAATATTCTATTTTTTTTTGAATTATAATTCTATTATTATTATATTAATTAAAATAATTTATTAATAATTTATTATTTTTATTTGTGAATTATAATTCTATTATTATATTAATTAAAATCATTTATTAATATTTTATTATTTTTTATTTTTGAATTATAATCGGATTATTATTATATTAATTAAAATAAATTATTATTAAATTATTTATTTTATTTTTTTATAGTATTTGCGACGAGATACTATGCCCGTCGCAAATAGTATTATTATTATATTCATTAAAATAATTTAATAATAGTTTCTAATTTATTTTTAAAAATAGTAATTGCGACGGGGCCCGTCGCAAATACCTATTGCGACGGACCCCGTCGCAATTACTATTTTAAAAGTTTTTACAAATATACAGAGTAATATTTATGACGGGAAGGATCCCCGTCGCAAATAATATCTTCAGCGACGGGCCCGTCGCAAATAATTGTTGTTGCGACGGCGTTTTCCGCAACGGGCGATTTACGACGGGCCCCCGTCGCAAAAGGCCATTTGCAACGGGATCCCGTCACCAATGACCTGTCGCAAATACCTGTTTTTCTAGTAGTGGTGTTTGTGTTCGACGCACCACTCTTTTCTTATCTATTTTTTTCTTATCTTCTTAATTTATCATAATAATAATTATAACCTGATTACTTATCATTTAATTGGATGAGTAAATATTCAATTGTGGTGAGTTATAATTTGGGGATATTAGGTGATTGATAGCCTTTGCTCAATGAGTATTCTTTGAGTTAATATTGTGTATGTTGAACTTTATATGTCATGGATTAATGACATATTTTGTTTAATATGTGGATTACATGGATTATTGGAACAAAAAATACACTACCATAAACAAGTAATGGTAATGATTAGAACCCTAAGTTAAGTTACAGCTTGGATTAAAGCCTTAACACTTATGAACTCTAATCAACGTTATCTTGTGAAGTGGGTGTTAATTTAAATGAAATATAAAGCAAAGCTGAAGGATATCATAAGACTAACTCCCTAAAAATTAACTCACCCCAATATTTATAATTTTTTTTAAATAAATCTTAATCAATCAGTAATTTCATAAGCTCTACAAACAAACCCACCCCCAATAAGAATACAGTCAACCAAAAACAAACGACATTTAAAAAGTATCGTCGCTGAGGATTTGACCTGAGTGCTGCTATACACATTAGCAGAGCATCAGAATCAACCCTGATCTTTGCATGCATCACATAAATCTTGAGGAACCATCCAAACCAATTAGATAACAACAAAGAAGACTCAATCCACCCATCCTTTAAGTAGTTAGGGAAGAGATCACCAAGCTTCTTCAAGTTGGTATTATCTACCCAATTTCTGATAGTGAATGTGTTAGTCCAATTCAAGTTACACCTAAGAAGGGCGGGATAACTATTGTCACAAATGATCATGGATAGTTAGTCACAACTCGAGTGAAGAAAAAATGGCGTGCATGCATCGACTATCGAAAATTGAATGTTGAAACCAGGAAAGATCACTACCCTCTTCCATTCCTTGATCAAATGCTAGAACGATTAGCTGGAAAGTCACACTATTGCTTTCTTGATGGATACAATGGCTACTTCCAAATCCCAATCACACCTCAGGACCAAAAAAGACCACGTTCACAAGCCCCTTCGGAACATATTCATATAGGAGAATTCCTTTTTTCTTTTGCAATGCTCTTGCCACATTCCAGAGGTGTATGATGAGTATCTTTTCATAATTCATTGAACATTTCCTGGAAGTATTCATGGATGACTTTACCATTTATGGTGAGACATTTGAATCTTGGTTAAATTCACTCTCTCTAGTCCTTCAAAAGTGTGTCAAGTAAAACCTTGTGTTAAATTTTAAAAAATGTCACTTCCTGGTTGCAAATGGGATTGTTCTAGAGAACATAGTTTCAAAAGAGGTTATTGAAGTCGATCCTGCCAATATTGAAGTGATTCAATCACTTCCTGAACCCACTTCTATTCGAGACATCCGTTCGTTCCTCATTCATGATGGTTTCTATCGGTGATTCATACTTCAGTAAAATTTCCCTCCCACTCACTCGGTTGCTCCAAAATGATGTCACATTCCATTTTGATGAGGTTTGCAAGAGATCCTTTGTTGAACTCAAAACTGATCTTACATCTGCCCCGATAATCTACCCCCCAGATTGGTCCTTACCCTTTGAGTTGATGTGTGATGCTTCTAAAAGAGCCGTTGGGCAGTTCTTGGTCAAAGAATTGAAAAAATTTCTCATGTCATATATTATGCCTCAAAAATAGTGGATCAAACTCAATCTCACTACACTATCACTGAAATAGAACTTTTATCAGTTTTTTCCTTAGATAAATTCCGGACCTATCTCTTAGGTGCCAAAATCATTATCTTCACAGACCATTATGCTATAAAGTTCTTACTCAAGAAAAGTGATTCCAAACCAAGGCTAATGAGTTGGATCCTAATGCTTTAAGAGTTTGATCTTGAAATCAAAGATAAACCAGGAAAAGAAAACCCTGTGGCTGATCACTTGAGTAGAATTTCTAATTCTACTCATTCTGAAATCATCGATCCGGAATTCCCCACCAAGCACCGTTCATCTCTCACTCTGAAAACACCATGGTATGCACCAATTGTAAATTACTTGGTTTCTAGTGTTTTCCCGGAAAATATTTCAAAAGAACAAAAAATAAAGTTAAAAAGTGATTCAAAATACAATTTTTGGGAAGAAAATAAACTTTGGAAAAATGGGGCTGACATGGTAATAAGGAGATGTTTCCATGAAAATAAACATTCTTCCATCATAGAATTATGTCACTCAATTCTTGGTGGTGGCCACTTTGGACCACAAAGGACCTCCCAAAAGGTCATAGACTGTAGATTATTTTGGCCTTCACTCATCAAGGACTCACATGAGTTTTTTCAATCATGTCCCACATGCCAAAAGTTTGGCACAAATTCAAAGAGAAATGAAATTCCCCAAAAGACTATAATTTTTTGTGAGATCTTTGATGTTTGGGGTATTGTTTTCATGGGACCATTCCCCCCTTCCAATGGATTCTCATACATTTTTCTTGCGGTTGATTATGTTTCTAGGTGGGTCGAGGCCAAACCCACTAGAAAGGATGATTCACATACTGTTAGTGAGTTCCTAAAGAAACACATATTCCATATATTTGGAACACCTCGTTCCTTGATCAGTGACTTAAAAACCCATTTTTGTAAAAGAACCATGGAATATATTTTGAAAAATAACGGGGTTGTACATAAAACTTCAACTGCATATCACCCCCAAAAAAATGGAATGGATGAACTTTCTAATAAAGAAGTGAAAAGAGTGCTTGAGAGAATTGTAAAACCCACCAGAAAAGACAGGCCTGAAAGACTTGGTGAATCACTTTGGGCTTATCAAACTGCCTATAAAATTCCCATTAGGATGTCTAATTTTAGGCTAGTTTTTGGTAAATCATGTCATTTTCCAGTTGAAATCCACCATAAGTCATTTTGGGATGTGAAAAACAGTAATTTTGATCTTGAAAAATCTGGTGAAGAAATATTGTTGTAATTGGATGAATTGGAGGAGCTTCGACTTGATACTTATGAGAATTATAATCTCTACAAAGAAAAATCCAAGGCACTCCATGATAAACACATCCTGAGAAAGGTATTTCATGAAAGTGAAAAGGTAATTCTCTTCAGTTCTCAATTTTAGATTCACCCAGGTAAGATTAATTCTCGTTGGGAAGGTCCTTTTATTATTAATAATGTTTACCCATTTGGTGTAGTGCATGTCCAAGACCCCACTTCCAAAAGGAAATTCACGGTTAATGGACATCGGTTAAAGAATCACCATGAGAGGACACACAATCTTGGAACAACATTAACTTCCACTGGATCCCCAACTTCAAAAATTGACCCACCATTGGATGGAGACAATGACACACCAAATCCAAACCAGGGGACACCTCTTTCCATTTAACTCTCTTTCGATCTCTTCCTCTCTCTCACTCTTTCTTATTCCTCATCTTTCTTTCATTTTTTACCACTTTCCTTACAAAACCCTTTTATTTTTCTCTTTCCCTTTTGTGTGGGTGTGTATTGTAAAGAAAACTAAAAAAACTAAAAAATAAAAAAATGTAAAAAAACAAAAAGAGTCATACTTACTGACCTTCAATTTTAAAATTTTTTCCAACCATTTTAGGGAGTCAAAAGACATGGTTTCATCTCAATTTTTTTGTGTTTTTATCATTTATTTGGATAAATAATTTTGTGTCAAGAATAATACATTTTGAATGTTCAGTTGTTGATTGGGAAAATTCTTTTCCCCCAGTGAGAAAAAATATTTACATTCATGCCAAGGCTACATATGGCCATCTTGTCAAAATGCGTGTTTTCACCCCCATTATTGAGTCTTGAGATTGTGGACCTTTAAGCTGAATTTCTTACTTTAGTGTACATTAAAATGATAGAGGCATTTTCTGAACCACATGATAATCACAATAGCCAAATAGCCACCCATTTATCTTACATTAATCCTCCTTTTGAAAGACCCTTAGAGGCTATGAAAACCTTTTCTTTGATAACCACATTACAAGCCTAATACCTTATCCCACCCATTATCAACATGGATTTTTCAATGAATATTTTGTTTTTGAAATTTATGTGTGGGGGGGGGATGGATTTCATTTTGGGTACCCTTTGTTGATTTCACCATGTTATCATATGCTTGAGGGAAAGAATCCATTTCAGTGTAGGGGAGAGGTTGTCATTAATTGTGTTTTGGGGAATGTAATGTACTTTCATTTATTTAATTTTGTAAATGTTATTGAAAAGTGTTTAAAAAAATCAAAAAAAAGAACAAAAAAAGGGTTTTCTTGGGTAGGTCAAAAATCACTATTTCTCAACCTTTGATCTTGTTATAACTATTACAATTAGTGTCTTGAGGAGAACAATCATGGGTTGGTATATGAGTGTGAGATATGTTTCAAGTTCAACTTTTGAAAAAAAAGAGAAAAAAATAAAAAAAGAGTACTTTCATTATATTTTTATGTCATTGTGAGAAGTTTTGTGGTTTGTAAATATTTAATCTTCTCATCCCATTCAAATCATATTCCTCTATTGTGTGTTTCTTAACACAATCATTCCCTTGTAAATATGTGTTTTCATTTCCTTCCATGTTTCATTTAAAAAAAATGTCCATTGATTTTTCTATGTTGGTGTCTTACCCCCTTTTTACTATCTTTTGGATATCATATTACTACCATCCCATAGCCACAGAAAACCCCTTAAAAATACCTCTGGATTTTTTTAAAACTTTTGGATAGGTAATGGAAGTTGAGAGCTCTTTCAAACTCTAAGATTTTCACTTTTGGTTGGTGAATTAGTGAAGATCCATAAATTAATGTTATAATCTTTAGAGGAGTAAGTTTTGTGTGCCACTATTTTCCATTTCTAAATTTGATCATGAAAAAATGAATTTTTTTTGGGACAATGTTTCTGTAATAAATTGTGGTGGAATTCAAAATGGATGAGTGAAATTTTCTAAACCTCCCCTGATTGGGGAAAACAAAATTTTAATATTTGTTGGTGAGTTATTTTATCAAGTTTTTATATTTCTTGCACATGAGGACATATACAGGACTAAGTGTGGGGGAGTTGATGTTATTAATATTTTCATGAATTATTATATACTCCCTTTACTGATTTTATATGAAATGTGCATAATTTGTGTCAAATATTAATGTTTTAATACTAAGTATAATTTTTGAGCATTTTTAGAAGTAGTCCAATTGGGTCAATTTACATTTTTTATAAATATCACTCTACTAATCCAAATTGTGTGCTTCCTATTTTTTAGGATTATTTATTCAATATAAAACATTTCATTATAAGTGATCATGGGACAATTATGCCATTTGAAGGCCCATATGGACCACACAAGAGGGCCTATAGAATCCATGAAGAAACTAGACCATCTATGAAGATTTAATTTTTGGGCTCAATCAACAAGTCCAAATTCCTTTATTCTACTTCAACATTCTGGGGATAATGTAAGGAGTCTTGGATAAACATTTTAAGGCCCTACTCCAAAAACAAGGGGCCCAAATGATTCATTTAAACTCAGCCCATCATTCTGGGCAGGAATTAAAATCAGTACAGTATTCATGAAATGTATCCAGATATAATCATCACATCAAGCTGGGATTTTTTTTTGTGAAAGAGGAGATATATTGGGCCGACTTTGTTGAATTAATAATTCAGATTTGAAGTAATCTTACTTTTCCAAAATCCTTTCACATTTTGGCCATTGAAAAATCATGGATTGAAATGGACTATTTAACATTTTTTAATTAGACCTCCATAACATTGGCTCCATAGGCCCAAATGGTAAAAAATTGTGAGATAGGTTGGAAAACACTATTATCTACAACTTTCAAGAAGGAGATATCTCGATATTCATCTTTCTGGATATCCAAATCGTCGATCCAATTGGAGGGACAGATTGGGAATGCCAACAGTCCACTTCCTTGGGCTATAAATTCATCTCCCTCTTCTCCTTCAAAATAGTTAGAATTTCAGAAGAGAGGATAACATATTAGAATGACGAAGGACTTTTAAATGGATTGGTATGACCTTCCATACTCAAGTTTTCACTTGATATACCTTTCGTCCTCTCTTTGTTTTCATTTACTTTTGTGTTCTTCATTTTTGTAATCTTGTAAGTTTCTTTCTTTGTAATTCTGTTTTAATGCATGTTTCTTCTTCAATATCTCTTATTCTCATCCAAAATATATAGTTTAATATTAATGTTCTTAAAATAATTTAAATAAAATTGAATCCCATTCCCTTCTTTTTTATTTCTCATTCAATCTAATATCAACATTTAATTCCCTTCATCGTTTGTGTGTGTGTTCGACGCACCACTCTTTTCTTATCCCTTTTTTTCTTTTATTATTAATTTTTCATCTTAATAATTATAAACTCATTACTAATCATTTAAATGGATGAGTAAATCTACCATTGGGGTGAGTTATAATTTGGGGATATTATGTGATTGAGAGCCTTTTCTCAATGAGTATTCTTTGAGTTAATATTGTGTATGTTGAACATTATATGTCATGGATTAATGACATGTTTTATTTAATATGTGGATTTCATGGATTATTGAAACCACAAATACACTACCATAAACAAGTAATAGTAATGATTAGAACCCTAAGTTATGTTCCGGCTTGGATTAAAGCCTTAACACTTAGGAATTCCAATCAATGTTATCTTGTGAAGTGGGTGTTAATTCAAATGCAATATAAAGAAAAGCTCAAGGATATCACAAGCTTAAATCCCTAAAATTGAACTCACGTCAATCTTTATAAATTTGTTAAATCAATATTAATCAATCAACTATTTCATAAGCTCTGTAAAAAACCCCCCAATCAGAATACAATCAACTAAAAAAACAACTATTGAAAAGTATAATCACCGAGGATTCGACCTGAGTGCTGCTATACACATTAGTAGAGCATCAGAACTTTGACCGGTCGATAGGAGACAATCGTCCGCGCTTTCAAAAGTTCAATGGTGGATGACCCTTTCATTGGGAATTTGTATTCATTTAATAGTGGTCCCAATATAGACGACATTTTGTATGTCATAGGATACCATAATGAAGGGATTTACATAGTTGATAGATGGGTAAAATCTATTTAGCCTTAAAAAATTTCAATAATACGGTTATTTGGTTATTGTAATATACATTGGGTTACATTATGTTATTATCTATTCACTACTGCTTTTATGTAATATAAATTAAATTATAAACCACTAATGCAGATAATGATTTCTGTACCTGCTGATGTACCCAATATTTAGGCACAACAGGTCTCTCAACCTTCTTCTATTGGTCTCAGTGTAGAGCAACAATAGGTTTCTCAACCTGTTGCTTCTAGTCCTAGTGATGAGGTACAACATGTTTCTTAACCTGTTGCTGCTAGTCCCAATGTCTATGTTAGCACACTAAAGGTACATAATGACGATTCTTCTAAGGAAATGATAGGAAATGTAACCGTAACAGCACAAGAAAAAAACAAGAGCACCATAGTTTGATAGTGTTATCCAAAATCATTAAGGAAAAAGAAAACGGCATCAAATATGAGGTGGGATGAAATAAGTGAGTCCAACATGTTAACCACAACAAAGCCATATTTAGTAGCTACATTGGAATTTTCAATCGACAATGTGTGCCGATTGATGTACAGTCGTGGAACCATGTTGTCACCAGGATTAGGAAACTAATGTGGGAAGAGATTACAATAACATTATGATATCATTTCTTTAATTTGTTAAAATAAAATAAAATACTAAAACATTGACTTACTCTTCATCATCCATTCTAGAGTGAATTTATAGTAGATTCCTCGCACAAGGAATATGTATTAAGAGTTGCATGAAGGATTCATAGAGGTTTCCACACAATTTTAATGAAATATCATTTTACAGATGCTGAAGGGAAAATCAAGCCGCTCCCACATCCTCTTTATGCACACTTGATATCCCAAGGAGCATGGGATGCATTTAGAAACCGCTGTGGGGAGAAGAATTTTCAGGTACATTGTTTCTGGAAATACGTTGTTTGATATTTATTATATTCATCACTTTGATTGATAGTTTTTTATTTATGAAACATCAAATGAGTTATGAAAATAATGAATGAGAAACAAAACCAGCATACCCCTACCATAACGCAGGGATGGGGTATGCTTTATTTGAGAAAAATTGGTACATATTTTAAATCTACCTTAATGCCTTTATGTGATGTAAAACAATACCATAACCATGTTCCTCTATTTACATGCATATTGATGAATTGAAATCGAAATCCACTTCTGTCCCATGCCACATTCTATGGAAGGTGGCTCGTGTAAATAAAGATGGGATACTTATAGATGAAAACACAAAAAAGTGTGGGAAATATGTGTAAATATGTCATAATATACATTTTATTTTCTTTAAATTTATATTACATAACAATGACTACTTATTTTCCTATATTTCTTATCTGAAATAGTCACAGGAATCAACAACACCCTCACCAGATGAATACATACTTTCAACAGCCTTAAAGAAGCATGAACAGTATGGCTGTGTCAGAGGTGCGAGTTTTGGGGTGACAACCCAAATATATTTTCAGAAATAAAAAAAATCAGAGGATCAAACTGAGTAAATGAAAAAGATGAGAGAAACAATAGGTATGTTTTAATAATAATCACAATACAAAATAGAGATGATAACAAGTTTGATGGGGGAGGGGGGATAGAAGAAAAAACTCAATAATAACCTGTGCGTGAAGATCCCGCCCCACCCCCAGCTTTGAGGTGAGACATTCCCCTCAGAAACCTGACTTAGTTAAGGTAATAAATGTTGTAATAATTGTTTCTATGAAATTTAAATCACATAGACACTGATACCTTTGCTGTACTAATATTATACAGAGTAAAAATGATAGTGATTTATATCTACCAACTCCCACCTATCGCCTTGTAGTGAGGGCCATAGTGTTCTATATGAAGAAAAAAATGATACACAATAGAAAACATCCAATAGATCATGTCAGAGTATCAATTAATGTAGCTAATGAGCCGAGTGTTGAGCACCTTGTTCCAAATGATTATGATGAAATTTATACAGTCTAAAAAGTTGCTGGAAAATTCATATTATGGTCATCAATTCTTGTAAAAAAATATGTCGACAAGGAGGTATCCATTTCCATTTTTTTTCAAGATGAACCTTTAACATTTATTGAAAAAAGGCCTGAACCGAAGAATGTTATTACATAATGACAAAGAGAAGGGGGTGAAATGAAATATCAGCTCAAAACTATCTCAAGGATCAACCAACCGATTTAAATGATCTACTGAGAGCACCTTCACCCCACCCATTCTATATCCAAATTTAATATCATTGTAGGCTCATTTGGAAAAAATTTGATAAAATATAATGCTCACACTATTGATTTTGAAAAAAATATGTATGGAGAGAAAAAAAAATCAGATTTCATTAGTTCTGAATATATAAATGAAATCCTCATGTATGAATGGAAAAGCGCCCTAGTTATAAATGTATACATGAGGTATGTTTTCATGATTTTATTTTAAAAAATATGTTATACTATGATAATTATGACTGAGTACATTTCATATTTTTTGTAGGTGTATATATGAAAAACAATTGAAGGTATTTTCCCATGAGAAAAAATTTGGACTTGTTAGTCCTCACATCTCCTCTTCAAAAGAAGAAATAAATTCTGATAATGTGGCTGAAATAATTTCATCCCTACTCAAATTGTTTGATTTTTTTTACAAATGATAGACTCATTTTAGTACCAATGATACAGAGGTAAAACTCTACAATTTAATCATATCTACTATATTTTCATTTCTTTCATTACTTATTCCTTTTGGTGTTTTTAGGCAGCATTGGAAGCTGATTACAGTCAATTTTGATACTCCAAAGATTTATTTTATGGATTCAATGCATGGATATGCAACAAATCGACCACACATGTTGACATTTGTCAATTTTTAATACACTAGATCCAAAATTTTAGAACTAAACATCTAGTTATATAATTTATATTATATTTTAATGAGAATTCTGTTATGATAGCGAGGTGTATCAATTTATTCTACTTCCTAGAATGAATCTAGGGCCTATGGAAAAGAACACCTACAAGATCTAAAAATGAAAAAATATCCTGGTATATATAATAATATTGCACTATACAAACTAATATCAAAACAAATTACTTATTTTTCTCGATTTTTCTACAGTGTCCAAAATAAACAAACGGAAAGGATTGTGGTTATTATGTTTGTAAATTTATGAAAGAGATCATATTTCATCAACAAAATATCATCCCTCAAAATGTATTTTTGAAAATAATTAGAAGTTCATTTAATGTATTTATTAATACTTTGTGTATTTATATTTTTTTTGTACTACCATGACAGTCTCAGAAACTCATATTCACAATATGATATAGATTTGTTTAGAAATGAATTGGAAACATACCTGATGGAATATTGTACAAAAATAGTATGAAGGTGAATTCCTACTACTTATGTTATCCTTATATAATCATTGATATCTCCCTTGTTTACACTTATTGAGCATATATGATCACCATTAATTATGTTTTATATTCTTAGGTTATGAAGAATGGTTTTTGAAATTATTTTTCTTTTTAGTAAAGCATAACTTAATGAGAGACACCTATGAACTCGTTCTTTATATTTCTATGTTTCTAAAAGCACTAAACCTAAACTATTATGGCATGGATCATTTATATTCTGTATTTTGGTCATTTAAACAGTTGTTTCTACTAATGCAGTGTGTTGGAAGAATATTGGTTGTGCACCAATCAAAAATTTAATACAAAACTAAGAATTTTTCAACACTGTTGGTTGAATACACTTAACATAACATCTGATCTAAAATTCTGATTTGGCTCCCCTGTAATGATATCATTCAACATTATCTCTATGATATCATCAGTTTTTATTCACTTTACCTTCTCTTCCGGCACCCATTTACTAGGTAAATAGGTGGAGGAAGAGAAGGAAAAGTTAATAATGAGTGATGATATCATAGAGATGGTTTTGGATGAGAGAGCCATGGGAACACCATATCGAAAGTTCATATTAGATTCTATGTTAATAAGTAGTTAATAATCAGTTGTAAAGTGCACAAAGAATCATTAGTTTTGTTATTAGCTTATATTTGGACCAAAGTAACTATTTGGAAAGATGTAAAGGTAGTGTTATGATATAATATGTCTATTTTAACTAAAAATTATATAATGAAACATTGATTTTAATTTCATTATTCCTTGCAGTGTTAGTTTATTTAAGAATATTTCTGTCCATGTGACATGACTTTGCAGGAAGTGAAACAACACTGTGTCTTCTCATCCACATAGTTAATCATGATGTTTTCATAGTAAAATCATTGTCCATAGATATTGAATCTCAACAATTGCTCTAATAAATCCACAACATATTTACATATTAATTCCCATCAAAATCTGGGTGCCTACGCACCTCATATAGAACCTGCATCACATCAATGTCCAGATGAATACGCACCTCACATACTAATTCTAGAAAAAGAAAAAGGGACATTGTTATAAGGAAGTGAATACCTGACTGATTCCCTTGGGTTTCTATTTTTCTTTTTTATTGTAAGATACTCTTGGTATTCCATGAAATTTACTATATATAGGAGAGTAATGGGAAATCTATTTCACTAATGACTTAATATTTCATAGCTCTACAAGAACTATTAGGTTTTTGTCCTACTTCACATAATCCTATTCTTGATCATGTCACATAAAATCCTATGTTTGAATTATTCATGTGAACTAATCATGTTATCTCATCACATGATCAAATCACATAAACAAATCACATAATCAAAGCAATTCACTTGAACCATGATTCATGTATTCTTGTCTTATTTACATGATCACATAAATATTCAAGGGTCATGTAATAATATAAATATCCTAGGTTCATTTTATCACGTGATACTATTATGGTCCTATGATCACATGAACCAAAATAATAAAACATCATAGTCCAAGCTATAAGACCTTAAACTACATAGAATAATGTCCTGGTCACAAGATGTCAAACTATATAAAAATATCCTTTCTAAAAGATATAAAATTTCATGGGTTATGTCTTTATTTCATGATATTAAAACTGTGTAAAATTTCAATATGTGTTTGATTAGATAAAAAGCATCGGTTCTAGTACCCCACCACACCTTTTATTCAAGAAGTACGTGTGAATTGATTCATGTTCAAATGAGATATGTAGTGAAGCCCAAATATTTGATCCTAGGATTAGATACAACAAACAATTACCCATATTTACCTAGGTATGAGTCAAAACTGCATAGGGAACCTTTGAAGAACTACATATGAATTGAACCCTCTCATTTCTATGGGTTTCCCCACTAAATATCTTGAAAACTCATATAATACCATTAAAGATATGTTAATCTCTCAAAAATCTAACTTACCTGACAATATTAAGTAGGCCATTGAAAATTATCCATTTGCCACCACTGATGATTTATTAATTTGGGAACCTTCTCATAATGACATGCTTGACTCAAAAAAACATTTACGAAAATCTTTTTAGTAACTCAGACAATAATTTGAGTTGGCTATTTTTTTAACACAATATGGTTAAAGGCCCCAAGATTCACTCTTGTTTGGAATATTACACACAAAAGGGTTTCAACTGACACTTGCCTTCAATATTTTGAGATTCAAATTTTCTCTAAGTTTCATTTTTGTCACCAACATTGAGAATACATTAATCAACTATTTCTTTCTTATGCTATGACCACTACCCCTTGGAATTATGTCCTTGATCATTTTGAGTGAAAATGGTTACTTTATGACTCTATCAACTCTCAACTATAGCATTGTGTGGATATGACTAAATCTCAACAAATAAAGAATCTATTCATAATAGCTATATCTGATCTAATACATGTGATCTGGTATGATATAAATTCTTATATTCATAACAATTACTCATTTAGTCTTAATGTAGGTAAAATGATAATCCTAATTTCCATTTGCGAAGCTGCCTCAATTCAGAAGGATCTTTGTAGAAAAACTATTAAAGACCTTGGTATTATGCGATTGCTTAGGGTGAAAGGAATTTATCCCAAGCCTATATGAACTTTTGATTTTTTTCCAACCTCCACCTCTAGGCTTAATCAAATTTAATGTTGATGTTTCTTCTAAAGGAAACTCGAGACCCTCAGGTTGTTGTTCTATCTAAAGAAACGACTATGTGCAGACTCTAGGTTACTTCTCTGGCATCTGTGATGTCATATATTCTCTAAAATATGAAATTATGAGTGTGATTCATGCTATCTATTTTACAAATAATCTTGTATGGAACAATATATAGATCAAAAGCAATTCGACGACCATTGTGCAAGCTATTTGGAATGGAGTAGTACACCTTGCATGGACACTTAATTAATGTTGGATGCACTATCTACATTTGCTCATAGACACTAACTATATTTCCACTAATACCAATTGTGAAGAGAACAAGGGTGTAGATGGCCTTGCTATTATGAGAGTCAACCATGACATTACCTAGCTAAAGGATCTCCATTTTTACTTACTTTATCTTTATGATAGGGGCTAGAAAAAATATCATCTTCCAAACTCATGTAATTTTTTTATTTAATTTTTTTTCAATAAAATTAGAGTTTTTGACATATGACTTGATTCTCATTATAAATGAGATGTATAGAGATTATTAGAGCCTACATAAATGTATATCCCCCACAAAATATATAAATTCCCCTACCCTTCAATTTTATTGCCTTTCTGTAGTGGGAGAAACCTTTACCACTCCCTGTTTTTCACACCAAGCATAACTCACATGGGATTAGAAGTTTTGGTAAACAATTACCTGTATAATTAAGGAATATCGATTCACATCGGGGTTATCACGGTCTTGGTCTCAAGAACTTAAAAGGAACACCAGATGTTTATAATTGAATGACTTTAAACTACATTGTTCCTTAAGAACTTTGTATGGCTTGATTGTCATTCCCAAAAGATATGTAGGGATGCCTAGATCTTACATCCAGGTCCAACCATAATATGGGAAATTCCCCCACCCACTTATATATGAGTGAGACTTGCATAAGAGGATCCAATGTGGGTTCTCATACCTTTTGTAAGAATGTTTAAAAAAATTAGTCCCTTCTCCCACAAGAATTCAATTAGTACGGGGAATCAATTCTAGAAATATTTATGGATTGATTATTTCTCAAAAAGGATACATTATGATGCCCTTTCCCTATACATTGGTTTAGATGCAATATTAATTTTTCACATTGAGTCACCTTCATCCATACCACATGATATTAATGTAACACCCCGAGCTTCCACGATAAGTTTCTCTTTCAATAATGCAATAGCTTGCATTGTACGCAAGTTCGAAATTCTAACACACTGCGACCAATCAAAATAGCCATTATGAATAGTAATACCCACTTTTTGAAATTATATATATTTTATATTTGAAAATGGACTTCATTTTTGGATTCGGAATATGAAAATTAGACTATGTTGAATTTTTGGTATTTTTCTGAGAACTTCCAATTTTTATGAATAGTGAAAAATACTTAAAAACAACTTTTTAAATCAAAATAATTTATATTATTGAGTGGTTTTAAAGTATAATTAGAATATATTTTTTCCATTTTATCCAATGGTGGTCATTAGAATTAATTTCACTTTGAAATTGGACATAAACAATTGTCAATCTTTTGATATATATTGTTTCTTAAAAACACGCTATTTGTTGTGACAACGGGAATTAATTATAAAATTAATTAATGAAACTTATATGTTTCGAATTTTATAAAATAGAGATAATTTTTGAATTTGGAATATCAATTATAGATTAGGGTGAAATTTTGGCATTGTTCTGAAAAACTTCAATTTTTGATGAATAGTGAAACCACTAAGTGGTAGTTAAAAAACTGATTTTTCATTTATATGAAATGTTACCACTTCTGTGATTTTATTTTCAAAAATCCGACATACATGGTTGTCATTATGAAGTAAAATGTTGTTCAATGGGATTAAAATAATTTCTGGTGAATAGTAACTTTTATGTTTAATTAATCGCGATTAAAGGTAATTAGTGAAATTTAAGGTAAAAATGATATTATAAAAATATGAAAATACCTTTAAACTTGTCCTACCCTTATTGAATGAGTCATGGCCGACCAATACAATCCATGGGTCAACTTGGGGACCCCATGGAGCCACTTGGGTAAGAAAATGACATTAATAACTTTTTATTTAAAGTAAAAATAAAATTGTCCCAAACATGTGTTGTTTTATTAAAACAATTATTACATGAGGTTATATAAGTTAACATTTCGACTAAAAATATTCATCGGAAAGATAAAAAGATTTCCTATATCATGGTAATATTTTTATAATTTTTAGACATTAAATAAATTAAATTTTTTATGACACAATGATGATGCCGTGATTACCTCCTTAATTAACGATTTAAATAAAATGAATAGATAATGTAAAATCTAAGAATTACACTTGTAAAAAACCTATTTGATGGGTAAATTTAGAACCCTTATATATCCTAGAAATATATAATTGTGGGACCTTTTAAATCTGAAAATTACTTCATAATAATGTAATATTTCATTACTTTCCAAGAGTGCCCCTCTTCTCCTCTTATAAAAGGCCCCCACCACTACCACCTTATTCACACCATCAAGCCATTTGGCTCGGCCAAACACTGCCCAAATACTCTCCCAACCTCCCTCTCTTACTCCTAGAAGCCTCACTCTTGGCATAAGTCTTCCCAAGGAAGCCTTTGAGATCAAATCAAAAAGAGTTACCCATTTTAAAGGTAATGTTTTCTCTCGTGTTCTTATGTTTTATTTTGCTTCTCCAACACCCTAAACTCTTTTTATTCATTTATTTTGTAACAACATCAGTATCCTAAATATACTACTATGTTTCTATAAGAAGTATTCGAGCTACACTTACACACACCTATATCTAATGGTTAAAGAACAAACTGTTTCTGTGGATGGAGAATTTCTGCCTCACGAAATGATGATTGTTCAACACTCATATAACACCTTAAAAGGTGGCCATTAAGATGTAACTATATTTATATATGATATATAATATGTTTATGTTTTACTTAAGCTTCTGTATTTTTCATTTAAGGCATACCTTTATGGTTTCCATTATGGGTAAATGCGATATTTTCATTTTAGGAAGTGCGGACTACCGCCCCCTCAAAGTGATTTGAATCATTAATGCCATATGTGGGATGTATAAAGAATAGAGTAAATGATATTATATATGATATTATACTAGAATTATAATATACCTTTATATCATTATGATTTCATTCCACTAAATATGAAATAGAAATGAAAGTAGCGTTCATGCGTACGTACGGCTTACCATCTCCATGAATGGTGCATTTCATTTCTTACCTCTAAATGTTATGTATTATTATGAATGAATGTATATAATGTATATATATTATATATATGATATCTACATCATGAATATAATTCTGGAGATAATGGATATTCTGCCACATAAACAACTTGTAATTATAAGAAGTTTATTGTTGACTCAAGTACCAAAGATCGACAAAACAACCGTTATTAACTTAAATTACTACAAAATTTTCATGCATTGTAATAAGTGATATAAAAGGGATAATGAACTTGAAAATGGTTCTTAAGAAAGTAGAGATTAAATATAGTTTATTATTCAGGAGGTTAAAGAACGATCGAGTCAAGTCGGACACGAGGTAAGGGAACTTCTTAACCCAATTTTTATTCTTTGGGTTAATCTACTACTTTCAAATTATGTCATGATATTATTATGTCCTATATTATATTTGTTCTTTATTTATGTGTACTTATAGTGAATACACATAATAGATTTATTTTATTTTAAAAAACATGATCTTTTTAAGGGACTTCGTCTCAATCTCATTTCATTGAGGCATATTTTGTTTTATACACTAATTTCTTTTATACGGTGTATAAACCCATTTGAATTTTACGTTTATTCAAAAGGAATATTTTTATAATAAATGATAAAAAGGAATGTTTTTTTGTCGTACGTATGCGGCGACAATGAATTCTCTGCCGCCATGACCATTATTTGAGTTTCGACTTCCTCTATAAGCCATAACATTTTTTTAAAAAGAAAAATAAATACCATGTTTTACTTTTCTTTTATTTTGGTATTGAAAATGGTTTTGAAAGTGTTTTTATTATATCAAGGTGTTGTATTGATATCTGGTGATTGGAATGTGGAAATGTTATGTTTCCTTTATGCATGTTTTATGTGATATGATTATGTTATGGTTTATTATATGTTTAAACCTGTTCATATGAGGAATGCATTGGACTTAATAAGTGACGGGTGGAGCCCGCTATAGCTCCTCGATGCATCAGTAGGTCTCATGAGACAAACTAGTGTCTTGGCACGAGGCCTTGACAAAATATTATTTGTAGTCTTGGCACGAGGCCTTGGCTATGTGGTTATGATAGTATATCATTATGAATTCCATCATTATGAAAGTGGTTATTGATATTGCATGTGATCATTCGACTAGTAGAATATCCATGTGAGTAAGTAAATGGAATTATTTAATTTTATTTTTTCCATATTATGCTGAAGTTCAAGTTTAAAAAGGATTTTGTTTTAGTTATACATTTCCTTAAATGTTAATGTTTATTTATGAAAGATTCCTCTATATTGTTATCCTTACTGAGCATCTGAGCTCACCCCTTTCAATGTTTTAATATTTTCGTGGAGGTGAAGAAGTATTTTATGAATGACCTGCAGGGATAATCAGAAGAGGATATGAGTGTGGACTATGGAGACTATGTTATTTTAGTTTTTCACTTTGTGATGTAATGTAACATTTATGAATGTATCTAGTGTTTCCAAGGCTACTAAACTAATCAGTCTTTCGAGACTTGATCTTTTGTGATCATGAAAATGTTACGCAATAATGCACTGACTCTGGGTAACTGGGGTCGGGGCGTTACAGTTGTTATCAGAGGCAGTTTAGTACTAACCTTGGAAGTTAGATTTAGATAAACTCTGATTAGAGCACATAGACCTAAGATAGACTTTGAGGATTTGTATAGAAGAACTTACAAGAATTTTGGTATTATAGAGATTTTGTGATTTTTCTGAGCAATACATCCCTGTCTCGATACGAGCAGGTAAAGGAGGCTCTGACATAGATGTACCTAGGGGTAAAACCTGAAAACATTGCTTTGATCCAGACTCGAACGGGAACTGGTGCACGACAACGGGCCTTGCTGCACTCTTGGTTACGACACTCCCGGGGGATATGATTAGGATAATTATCTTTTTCTTTACAAACCATTATGAAGGGTTTATGAGTATATAATTCCTCAAAGAAAACATTTCTTTTTATGATTATGGATTATATCCATAAATAGTTCAATTTATGTTAATTGTTTTACAAGTATGGAATTATGTATTTTGATTCATAAACTAATCTAGTTTATGCCATTGTTTAGAAATGGAGCCTAGTGGGAGGAATGGAAACCGTATAAATGCATGCACTCCATGTAGGGATTTCCCTCCTGCTCAAGATAATTATTGTGGAGCTGGAGATAAAACTGGTGCTGATCAACTTATCACCATACTGGGACAACTCACTCAGGTTATGAATACTAACCTTACCCGTATGGAGCACCCTAATCTACAACGTGGAGGATCAATGTTAGACCTATTCATGAGGCAACAACCACCAAAATTTAATGGGGGTACAAATCCATTAGTAGCTGAGCAATGGATAAACTCCTTAGAGAAAATATTCCATGCCTTGGTGTGTAGAGAAAGGGAGAAAGTTGCCATGGAAGTTTACCGCCTCACTGGAGATGCTGATCAATGGTAGTCACTGAATCAAAACACAAAGGAAGATGAAGAAATATCAAGTATGGAATGAAGGGAGTTTAAGGAAATTTTCGTAGAAAAATACTTTCCTCATAACCATCGAGCAGATATGGAAAGACAATTTCTGAGTTTGAGACAAAAGGAGGATGAGAATGTCGCAAAGTATGAGGCTAACTTTACAAGGTCAGCAAGGAATTCAGCAGATTATATACATAACCCAAGAAGTAAGATCGATCTTTTCTTTGATGGGTTAAAACTGCTTCTCTGTCGAGCATTAGTATCACAATCTTTCTTAATATACAAAGATATAGTCTCGCGTGCTATCAAGACAGAAAAGGAATTCTCTAAATCTTATGACAATAAAGTAATGAAAGAGATGAAGAGAACGATGGAATACGATATAGATAAAGGGAAAAAGGTAAAGAAGGATTTTCCATTACGCGATAATTGTGAGAAGAATCACCCTAGTACTTGCCTAAAAAGAATGAGAGTTTGTTATAAATGTGGAGAAAAAGGTCACCAGGCGCGTGATTGCAAGGAAAAGAAAGAGGCTATCAATATTGAATGCTATAATTGTAGGGAAATGGGGAATTATGCAAATGAATGTCCTAAGTGCCAAGGAAACATACCTCAGAAAAGGCAAAGGGATCAAGGACAATATTATGCTGTTACTACAGTTTAAGTTGAATAATTAATGTATTGGTGCTTTTGGAAACAAGGATTATATTCTAGTTATAAGAATAATGTGATATATATAAGGATTGTACTGCAGTACTTGTTGTTTTCATTAAGGTTTTAATATGATGAAGGTAATAATGTTTTTAGTATGTGACAATAAGAGAAACTTTACTTTGTTTGGGGAATCTAATGTTATAATTGATTTTGGAATTTAAGGACCTTTTAGAGAAAGTCTGGACGGAGGTATTTTGGATAACTATAAAGGTTGGAATGGATTAAGTTGAACTTTGGATAGTATTGTTTAAGGTTAAAACATTTATTAAGATTATTTTTGGAATATTATAATACTATAGTTTTAGGAAAAGGACAAACTACAGGTTGGGGGATAAACCGTTGCGTCAGACAAAGCTGCAGGAATCGAACCCACAACCATATTGCGACAAGACTTTATTACTTACCACTAGCCTATAGGAAGTCCCTGGTAATTACAAAATAGTATTCCTAATCTAAATGGTATGTGGTAATATTTGGAACCTTCTAAAATTAGGATAAATAGAATATTTTTTAGTTCTGTTACCATTTGGAGTGAAAGATGGGTTTGTGGTAAAAAATTTATTAAAGAAAGAATGTCTACATGACAAGTAAGTAAATTTCCTTACATTCTTAGTAAATCTCCTAAATAAATTCCTCAACTTTATGAAAGGTAACTTAAAACAAAAAATGTTGTCAGTTAACTTTTCCAATTGGGGAATCAATGACCATTTAACCAATCACAATTTTGTGATTTTTTTGTAGTTAATTTTCTCTTAATCCTGTATTCTACAACTCTCCATTAGACCTTGATGGTTTTTTTCCTCCATATCCATATTTTCATAGAATCCTAGTATGGGCGATCTCGGGTGACCTTTGTACTTCTCTTTCTTTTTTTTTAAAGTTATATTTTTATTAACCTTATTTCCGATGTGGGTTTTCCACAAAGGTATTTCCTATTTTCAAACTTCTATTTTAAAAGAAAAATTTCAAATTGCGAGGACACAATTTATTGAAGGAGGGGAGAATGTAACACCCCGAGCTTCCACGATATGCTTCTCTTTCAATAATGCAATAGCTTGCATTATACTCAAGTTCAATATTCTAACACACCGCGACCAATCAAAATAGCCATTATGAATAGTAATACCCAACTTTTGATATTATATATATATTTTATATTTCAAAATGGACTTCATTTTTGGATTCAGAATATCAAAATTAGCCTATGTTGAATTTTTGGTATTTTTCTGAGAACTTCCAATTTTTATGAATAGTGAAAAATACTTAAAAACAACTTTTTTAATCAAAATAATTTATAGTATTGAGTGGGTTTACAGTATAATTATAATAAATTTTTACCATTTTATCCAATGGTGGTCATTAGAATTAATTTCACTATGAAATTGGACAAAAACAATTGTCAATCTTTTGATATATATTGTTTCTTAAAAACACGCTATTTGTTGTGACAATGGGAATTAATTATAAAATTAATTAATGCAACTTATATGTTTGGAATTTTATAAAATAGACATCATTTTTGAATTTGTAATATCAATTATAGCTTAGGGTGAAATTTTGGAATTGTTCTGAAAAACTTCAATTTTTGATTAATAGTGAAACAACTAAGTGGTAGTTAAAAAACTGATTTTTCGTTTATATGAAACGTTACCACTTCTGTGATTTGATTTTAAAAAATCCGACATACACGGTTTTCATTAGGTAGTAAAATGTGGTTCAATGGGATTAAAATAATTTTTTTGTGAATAGTAACTTTTAAGTTTAATTAATCACGATTAAAGGTAATTAGTGAAATTTAAGGTAAAAATGATATTATAAAAATATGAAAATACCTTTACAATTGTCCTACCCTTATTTGATGAGTCATGGAGGACCAAGAAAATCCAGGGTCAACTTGGGGACCCCATCGAGCCACTTGGCTAAGAAAATGACATTAATAACTTTTTATTTAAAGTAAAAATAAAATTGTCACAAACATGTGTTGTTTTACTAAAACAATTATTACATGAGGTTATATAAGTTAACATTTCGACTATAAATATTCATTGGAAATATAAAAATATTTCCTACATCATGGTAATATTTTTATAATTTTTAGACATTAAATAAATTAAAATTGTAATGACACAATGATGATGCATCGATTACCTCCTTAATTAACGATTTAAATAAAATGAAAAGATAATGTAAAATCTAAGACTTACACTTGTCAAAAACCTATTTGATGGGTAAATTTAGAACCCTTATATATCCTAGAAATATATAATTGTGGGAGCTTTGAAATCCGAAAAGTACTTCATAATAATGTAACATTTCATTACTTTCCAAGAGTGCCCCTCTTCTCCTCTTATAAAAGGCCCCCACCACTACCACCTTATTCACACCTTCATGCCATTTGGCTCGGCCAAACTCTGCCCAAATACTCTCCCAACTTCCCTCTATTACTCCTATAATCCTTACTTTGGGCATAAGTCTTCCCAAATAATCCTTTGAGCTCAAATCAAAAAGAGTTACCCGTTTTAAAGGTAGTGTTTTCTCTCATGTTCTTATGTTTTATTTTTCTTCTACAACACCCTAAACTCTTTTTATTCATTTATTTTGTAACATCAACAGTATCCTCAATATACTAGGATTTTTTTATAAGAAGGATTCGAGCTACAATTACACACACGTACTTCTAATGGTTAAATAACATACTATTTCTGTGGATGGTGAATTTCTGCCTCACGAAACGATGATTGTTCAACACTCATATAACACCTTCAAAGGTGGCCATTAAGATGTCAATATATTTATATATGATATATAATATTTTTATGTTTTAATTAAGCTTATGTATTTTTCATTTAAGTCATACCTTTATGGTTTCCATTATGGGTAAATGTGATATTTTCATTTTAGGGAGTGCGGACTACCGCCCCCTCAAAGTGATTTGAATCGTCAATTCCATATATGGGATGTATAAAGGATGGAGTAAATGATATTATATATGATATTATAATGTAATAATAATATAACTTTATATCATTATGATTTAATTCTATTAAATATGAAATAGAAATGAAATTAGCGTTCATGCGTACGCACGGCTTACCGTCTCCATGAACGGTGAATTTCATTTATTACCTCTAAATGTTATGTAATATTATGAATGAATGTATATACTGGATATATATGATATATATGATATCTACATCATGAATATAATTCTGGATATAATGGATATTCTTCCACATAAACAACTTGTAATTATAAGAAGTTTATTGTTGACTCAAGTACCAAAGATCGACAAAACGACCGTTATTAACTTAAATGACTACATAATTTTCATGCATTGTAATAAGTGATATAAAAGGGATAATGAAATTGAAAAAGGTTCTTGAAAAAGTATAGATTAACTCTAGTTTATTATTTAGGATGTTAAAGAACGATCGAGTCAAGTCGGACACAAGGTAAGGGAACTTCTTAACCCAATTTCTATTCTTTGGGTTAATCTCCTACTTTCAAATTATGTCATGATATTATTATGTCCTATCTTGTATTTTTACTTTATTTATGTGTACTTATAGTGAATACACATAATAGATGTATTTTATTTTAAAAAAATGATCTTTTTAAGGGACTTCGTCTCAATCTCCTTTCATTGAGGCATATTTTGTTTTATACACAAATTTATTTTATACGGTGTATAAACCCCTTTGACTTTTACATTTATTCAAAAGGAATATTTTTATACTAAATGAAAAAAAGGAATGTTTTTTTGTCATATCTATGCGGTGACAACGACTTCTCTTCCGCCAAGACCATTATTTGAGTTTCGGCTTCCTCTATATGCCATAACTTTTTTTTAAAATGAAAAATAAATACCATGTTTTACTTTTCTTTTATTTTGGTATTGAAAATGGTTTTGAAAGTGTTTTTATTATATCAATGTGTTGTATTGATATATAGTGATTGAAATGTGGAAGTTTTATGTTTCCTTTATGCATGTTTTATGTGATACGATTATGTTATGGTTTATGATATGTTTAAACTTGTTCATATGAGGAATGCATTGGACTTAATAAGTGATGGGTGGAGCCTTCTATAGCTCCTAGATGCATCAGTAGGTCTCATGAGACAAACTAGTGTCTTGGCATGAGGCCTTGACAAAATCTTATTTTTAGTCTTGGCACAAGGCCTTGGCTACATGGTTATGATAGTCTGTCATTATGCATTCCATCATTATGAAGGTGGTTATTGATATTGCATGTGATTATTCGACTAGTAGAATATCCATGTGAGTAAGTAAATGGCATTATTTAATTTTATTTTTTCCATATTATGCTGATGTTCAAGTTTAAAAAGGCTTTTATTTTAGTTATACATTGCCTTAAATGTTAATTCTTATTTATGAAAGCTTTCTCTATATTGTTATCCTTATTGAGCATCTGAGCTCACCCCTTTCAATGTTTTAATATTTTCCAGGATATGAAGAATTATTTTATGAATGACCTATAGGGATAGTCTGAAGAGGATATGAGTGTGGACTATGGAGACTATGTTATTGTAGTTTTTCACTTTGTGATGTAATTTAACATTTATGAATGTATCTAGTGTTTCCAAGACTACTCAACTAATCGGTCTTTCGAGACTTGATCTTTTGTGATCATGCCAATGTTACGCAATAATGCACCGACTCTGGGTAATTGGGGTCGGGGCGTTACAATTAACATGTATTACTGATGTCCTCACCACAAGACTTTAAAATACATGTTTCCCTAAGAACTACATGTGAATTGATTCTTATTCCAATGATATATGTATTAACTAATAGACCTCATGTTCAAGTCCTATCCATAGGGTAAATAATAATTTCCTCTCTCACACACATAAAAAAAGATCTATACAGGAGACCTTAATTTGTTTTTCCTCATTTAGGGGCCCATCATGGAAACAAAAATTTCCCCACCTACATATGAATCAGATCTATGCAAGGGAATCTACAATTCATGGAATGAATCAATCCAAATGCTTCATTTAAACATAAACACATTCTTTCCACATGTCATGATCTTAATCTTGGACACTTTTGAATCTTCATAATATTTTTTTATCTACCAACAATAGAATGTATGATACATGTGGAACGATTTTTCTGACTATATAGTAACATGATCCAATTGTCTTTGCCTAAGTCACCCACCAAAAGGTTCTGTCAGCTAGAGGAAGCTATTATTTTACTATGCAGTAACACACCCTAGTCGGATTTTAATAAAGTCTCCAAAAATGAGTTTTTGAACCGGTGATACATTATTCATTGGGAGAAGACTCTTTTATCTATTTAATTCCCGAAGAAATTATGCCAAAACCCACTATTCAATCATGGTGTGAGAGCATCCCTCGTATACTTTTCCCATGTCACTTATCCTAAAATTATAACCCCAATGATATTGGTTTACAATTTCCACCCTCATATCTATAGTATTTATGAAAAATCCTTGTTCGGAAGGCCTCATATTACTTATTGTTTCTATAATATTATGGTCATAGTCGTATGAACTAATAAAATAATATCCATGTTTCATACATTTGGTTTAAAACTACATAGTAAACCTATTCCCCAATTCTTGTGTAATTTTGACTTTAAAATTTCTTTTCATGCTCATGCACTTTTATTCCACAAACCAAAGTATGTGTCTAGGGATATCATAATCTCCAAAAACTTCCTTTAGCCATCGACAATAGAATATTATAATTACTGATAACTTCTTGGTCTTACTATAAAGTAACACACCCCATTTGGATTTTCATGAGTTACCAATATAAAAGGCGTTTCATATAGAGGATTTCACAGTTTGACTATAAAGGAACACAACCTAGTTTTCTTTTCATAAATTTGACCAAAAGTTAATTTTTTCAACTAGTGGTACATTCGTACACATAAGATAAATCCCTTATCTACATAAGACCTATCCCTATACCATTTTTCAGATTATGAAACCCCATATTATAGCTTACAAAATTTCCACTTCATACCTGAAAATGATGGCACATTCTAGGATATATTAACCTGACAGGGAGAGTCATTGTACTCTTTTTTAGAGATAAAAGACATTAAATTATATCCCCCAATGTCCTTTATATATTACATTAAATTTCATATCCTAAATTCTTTACCATTAGTCATTAAACTACACAATCCATGTCTTGGTCAAAGGACATTAAACTTCATGATGTTTCATCCTTTTTCAAAGCAGAACCTTCCCCCCAATTCTGGATATTTAACAGAATGCACCCTCTATTACAGAAGACAAATTTTTGTAGGAGTGGTTTTCCATTCATGGAAAATTACAATACATATACTCTCTTCATTATCATACTCCTTACCATGGAAAAAACCCTTCTTGGTCTTGATAAATATATATCATCACAAATTCCACAGTTATTGAGAATAGAATGTCAAAATTCCTAAGAACTCCTTTGTATGACTATTTAGTAACATTCCCTAGTTTAATTTTCATTAGTAACCCAATAAAATGGGATTTCAGCTAGAGGATTCCACTATCTGACTATGTAGTAACATTACCTAGTTTCCTTTACATAAAGTTTCCTAAAAATAGGTTTGTCAACCAGCGGTACTCTCATCCTCAAAAAGAGACCACCCTTATTCCCATAAACCCTAAAATATCATGCTGGAAATGCCTTTCCAAGATTTTTACATGGTTATTACTCACATATTTTTCTCATATAATATTTTTAGATACAAGAATCATGAAATTGTTTCTCAGAATCTCCCTTAAAGTATCTAAATATTGTTGGGGCATTCTTGGTTAATGAGCCATTTTGGTTCTTCATTCCAAAACTCATGGTCAAAGATGTTCGAACTAAAAATCTAGTCTTTATAGTCTGTATTTAATGACATTAAAATTCCAAAGAAAAGAGGCATAATACTCACTATGTTGAAAACGCATAAAGGGTACTCCGAATAAAAGTTGAGTCTCAACTCGCTTGACCTATGTTCTGCATGGTTTAGGCAAGAATTGAGCATTGAAAAAGATAAAAGGAAAAAAATGTATTAGGATGAAAACACATAGATGGTATCCTAAGTAAAAAAAATTCTCTCCCACTAAGTCTTCTTTATATTGGAATTAGGAAAAATTAGGTAAATTTCATAAAAGAATAGAATGTTTGTAGGGGTTTTCATATGACCATAGCAATAGTTGAACTATGATTGATAGGACCCATGGCTTAGGAAAATATTAGAGCACTACCTCACCCTTTTAATTATAACTATAACATGATCACATTAAATCAAAAGAGTCTTTTTAATTTTTAAATTATGACTATAATGGGTAAAATAACGCAAGAATATGTGATTGGAAGTAAAAATAATTTTTATTTATGTCATCAAATATTGAATAATTCTACATGTTAGAGTATATCTACCAACTTTTACAGGTTTTCTTCAATATAGGCTTTGATATATTGAATTTTGTCTTGAGAATTTTCTACAACATTCTGAAACCTAGTTAGTTTTGTGGAGATGGCCTCTTCAACTTGGAAAAGATTCTCTTTCTCCACAGCCATAGAATCCTCACATTATGATGATACCCTCTTAAAGGGGTAGTGTATTTTAACTATATATTCTTTTATGGACTTTATTTATTCTTGAAGATGCACTATTTGGAGATATTTATTATCTAAATGACACTGATGCTCCCCCACCACCTAGGAATGATTCCACTATGTCTGGGACATAACAGTCTCGAGTTCTTCAAACCAACCTTCTGACTCTTCCTTTTCCCATAATGACCTTCACCCCTCTTCCCTGTTCTAGATGATCTAATTTACTACATGGTGGATCATGTGGTAATAAAACCCACCTTTCCCCAAAAATGAAAACATGGTAGTAAGTTGGTGAAAATGCGATAGAATATCTTCAAGAGGAATCTTCATAACTATCTTCCAGATGCCTCACCAAAGGATATGTCATGTCATTGAGAGAGCATCATATATCTCAAATTTTTAATCAGATCCACTGTTGGAGGGAGTGATGTATTCCAATATTAGTGCACTAAATGATTCAACTTGTTCCGCTCCCTCCATGATAGCCTCAGTTTCACCTACTATTATTTTATTATTTGGAATAGAATACCCACATTCATGATTAGACACTAAATTTGGTGGAATTAAATAGAAGGAAACACCCATTATTAACATAAAAAGGTTAATAGATAGAAAAGGTAGTGAATTAACCAAACTGGTTAACAACACTCATCTTTTTTTGGGTCAGTTGTTGGGATTGTTGCATCCCCAGTACTCCCGACCTCAGTTCTTAGAGAAAGAACCCTATAAAAAGGATAATCCAACTTTATTTTCTCAAACATAGGTAACAAGGGATCTTGGTAATATCAGAATTATGGATTCTTAGTTGTCTCTACCTTATTAGTGGGATCATGATTGACTTTGAGGCCTCAGTCATGTATTCTATTGGTGATATTCTCTATAGAAAAAGCTGTATAGATTGAACTCTGATGTGAGACATCAAATGAATAGAGGGAAACTATATTTAAAAAATCATTAAAGATAGAACTCACATATATCAAATAACCTAACAAACTCACCAAAATACTCTATATGGGTGGGAATATTAATTATTTTTAAACTATCCTCAAGGTTCATCAGTTCACCCATTATTTCATTATATAATCCCTCACATTGTGAAACATCCTTTCCAAAAGGGTATCTAAGACATGTGTATCAGGACTTGAATTGGATTTGATGTTTATTTTTTATTCCTTATACTCAATAGATACAAAATCATAAAATTAGGTAGATTCAGGTTCAAAACTGTTACCTTCATTAGACTATATGAGATTCATGACAGCTCCTTTTAGAGTAGCAATAAGATCAATTTTGACTGCTAAAAGGTCCTCCAATGTAAGTGACAAATCATAAATGTTATGAGAAAAAAGTCATAAACAAAACATGACACATTAGGGTGTGAATTTGACATTAAAATTATCCTCTAACCTCTCTACAACAATGGGTGAAGGCATGATAGAGTCTATTAACACTCCATATATCACGAGGATGTATTCATCGATATGAATCTATGCGTCCTCTCAGGTGTCCCCTTAGATCCTTGAAAGAAAAGTTATAGAACCCTTAAGGGAGGAAAGTGATAAATATTTTTTAAAATAAAATCAGGGTAAAAAGATTATTTTTATTGAGTCATGATATCAAATGGAAATAAAAAGACATACCATGGCACATATGTCAGGACAAATGTTCCTACCTCTTTCACTTCCTCTCTGGATAAAATAAGGGAACTCTATCATTCCTTTTGGTTATAGACACTGGAGGTGGAGGTTTAGGAGTTCCCTCTACCATTTTATTTACCATCATCCTCTAACTCAGGTACAGTTCTAAGGATTCAGGAGACTCATCCACTACCCCAATGGGGGTGCCCATGGGCCTATATTTTGGCAACTCAAGTTCCCTTTCTACTACTTATTCTCCTCCTCCTCCACCAAAACATGTTATGGATCCACTCAAAAATTAATGATGGTGGATGAAAGAGAATTAAGTGAAAAAAATAGAGAAATACATCATCAAGGTCAATATAGTCATCCCATTCTTCTTTAGTATGACCAGACACCACCTCAAGTTTTTATTAGTCCAATATGTTAGATACACATTTTTTTGATGATATCTAATAATTAGTTGTCTATATAAACATATCTAGATCCCAAAAATATTTTTCCACCTCAGTAAAATAATTTTATGGGTAGAGACTAGAGGGTGCTCAGATATCCCCTAGCTCTGGGATGCATACACCAACCTCAAGAAATACCCACATGTCTCTCATATCACTAGAAATTATTTTCCAAGCATGGATACCAAGGGATTTAGTACTTTGTTGTTAATCCGTCCGGATATAGAGAAGTCCTGATATCCTTTGACTTTGAATACTTTTTCATAACTCTCTACTCTCACAGAGAACCGGGTGACCAGGACTCAATTCTCCCCCTGATGATGATGGCTCGATCACCTTATCCGAAAATACATGGTTTTCTCAACCATATCCCACTCGGAGGTATTTTCTTGAGATCGTGTTGAAGACTTTAGAGATTTAGCATTTTCAATTTTAGTTTGAACCTTTCTATGACACATTCAATGAATAATAGTTGGATTAGCTACAACTAGAGAAACACCTTCCATTAATACCTCTTAAGGGTATGAAGACATCCAAGAAATGGAATACCCTGTCTCCAGCCCGATTGATGCAACTAACATAAGAAACTTGATTGAAATTTGGGACACCTCCATGGAAATAAGGATTAATAATTTTTTGGACATAATAGGGTGATTATCAAGACTAACATGAATGTAGGGGGTGGGGCAGGTGCTAGACTATTATAGAAATTTGAACTGTTAGGTAAATTGATATGGAGCGTATGCCTCATAGATGATCTCACTATCAATGTAGGATACTGGTATACTATATCTAAATGAAATCATATATTCCCTAATATCATCACCATATTTTCCATTATCTTTGAATGTACTGATTGGTGGATTACCATATGGGGAGAATTTGAACTCCCCCAATAAATTCAAATTCCTTAGGACTTCATTGTGTGGCAAGGTTAAAGGTTGAATCCTAGAAACATCCTAAAAAAATGGATAGAACCAGACTTTAGGGAAATTAAATCTGCTTAGCATAAAATAATAATTGAAGTGTGTTTTGATCCACCCCCACAACACTTGAAATGGAGTTGAGATTCTAAATTGGGACTTCCTAATCTTCTCATGTAGAAAACTCTGATAGATCCTCTCTAGGAAAAAGGCAGATAAACGTATATGGATCCCTTCTTAATAGTCTATCTACTATAAAAAAATTCTATAAACTCATCCCTCCATTAGATTCATGAACCTATAGTAGGAATATACTTAGCCACAGTACACTGAATATGGATAAATGGGTCTTTGTAGAAACTTTGGGATTGACCTTGTAAACCCAATGAGTATACTGGACCTTACTATGTAGGCCATACCTTTCTAGGAGCACTCTTATTCTCTAAAGTGGGTTATCCTATAGGGTTTTGAAAGGTGCCACCTTCTTCTTCAGTCTTGTGAAAATCCTTTATCAAAGTACTAGGATGGATGTCACACCTAGGCTGGGGGTCTTTTTTATTCACTTTCTGAGCTACCTTAAAATGCTCCTGGGTCAAGGGTGGTGTCCTTTTAGAAATGCACCACATTATTTTTATTGGGATAAACTCATCATAAATATCCCCTATAATAGGGGATCTAAAAATCTTTTAGATGTACTGCAGTATAATTCCAACTTCCCCATGCATTTGATGAAAAATATTTTCTATGGAATCCATCAGCTCCGTAGCCCTGGGATAATATATGGGTTCCTCTAAAAGAAAGTCTGTCCTACCCAAAATTCCTCATAAATAATAAAGTATTATATCTCCTCCTTGAACTTTGAACAAATTTGTCTCACCTAGTATGCCCACATCCATTCATCCCTGACATCCCCTCCAGAGCATAAGTCCCAATACCCCTTCCAATATTTTAACTAATCTATCTATAAAGAACAAAAGGTTGGTTCATAACAGCGAGGCTTCAAATCGGGGGTATGAGACTTTTGGTCTTGGGTAAAATGGTTGTGATTAATGAAATAGGTGGTAGAAACTATCCCTTACTTGATACAGAAACTCTTGTAGGAGACACTAGCATAATTGAACTTGGTATGTTCCATTAAAAAAAGACTTAGAGAAGTAACTCTAAGTCTTTGGGATAAGAGCATCCCTCAGAAGTCCGTGATCATATAAGGGAAGATAGTCAAATTTTCTATACTCACAATTTTATTATGCCATGTACTTTTCCTAATATATAATAGTGGATTCAAACATATCATAGTAATGAGGCCCAATATCTTTAACCATTTATGAGGCACGCACAATAGTTTGTTCAAGATAAGCCATCAGGGAAGCCATTGTAATCCTACAAGAAGACATTGATATATTTTTTCAATATTTTGATTTAGAAAAAGTTAAAAATTTTGGAAAAGGGAATTAACTCATGCATTACCCTTGATTAGAACCTTTTCATAGGCCCCTCGATTAGGTCCTTCACACAAGACACCAGGTCCTTCACACATTCCCCTTGAATAGGTCCTTCACACAAGCCCCTCAACCATGTTGTCTAGTGTAGGATCCTTGACAAGATAGTTCTACAAATAATGGTCACTCAAGTGTATGTATTGTGTATTTATACTAGGAAGTTCTTTGGGATACCTGCACACAATGACAAGCATGAAACGACTGGGTGGGTGATTTGTGTGATGAGAGAAAAATGGAATGAATTCAGAAGGAATAATTTGAAAAAGGGTCATAGGTATTTATATACACCACTAGTCTTCACATAGAGACTACACACCATACATGTGTCACATAAATTTGCACCGTACTTGCACACCAGACATGTGTATCAAACTTATGTCACTAGACTCTATGGGTACCATATGCGGCCCACCTGCGCCACCTTCATAATATTTTCCACCTTCTACCATAAGACTAGTCCCCCATCTTTGGATTGGGTCTACTCATTGGCAGGGGGGATTTTATTGAAAATAAATTTTGTCACCAGGTATAAAAATATTATGAAGAGTACCAAAAGTATGTAGAGAAATGAAGACCCTAAAAAATAATAAAAGGAACTTTCCTAAGTTGGATTGTGCACACATCCCTACAAATCAAAGGGCTCGATAAACCCACTTAGGCGACACTGAAAGACTTTTCACCCATGTGTGGGGTACCTAAACTAGACACCTCTTCTTTGGACATGTGAAGAAAACCTTCTTTGACCAAGTTCCCATATTTTAATATAAATAGGACCCTAAGACTCCTCATTTGGAGATTGAACAAAATTGGAAGCAGCCCCAAATCTTTGGATGTGCAACTCATTTTCCAAGGTCCTTAGAAATCCCTTTGGTATCCCTATACAACCCAAGAAAAGAGGAAATTAAGGTGGATAGTGAGATATAACCCTATGTAGGGTCTGAAACAAAATACATCTGTGTGATGAAACAACAACCTTCATTGACCACCACTAGAAAAAAGGTTCCTTCCTTTACCTAGGACCTCCAAAAAACCCTTGAGGAGACCCTTGGTGCCTAGAGAAATGTATCACCCTTGTATTATCTCATGGGTTATAAATTTCTCAAGGAACCTCCATCTTTCACATGACTATACCCTTGAGTAAAACACATCCATACCCTCCTAGGTCCCATGTGAATGACCTTCTACTCACCAACCTTAACCTATGTGAGACACCTTTAATACCCTTTTAAGCCACTAATGGCATGGATCCCCTTCTTTTAGTTCCCTCATTTGAGGAGGACCAAATTGAATCCTCCACCAAAGCCTATAAATTTTAAAGACCATGGTTAGAGGAATGACAATATTTCATCCATGTGAATATGAATTCCTTTGGTTAGTGGTTTCCCACACTTATCCTACCCGATGGGTAGAGTCTCTAGGGTGGAAGAGTATATGCATTACATTGGTCATGAGGGACCCAAACCTTGGGAAGTTTTAGGGATTTCCCAGTCTCAAATATTAGGGTTAAGACCATTTCCTTCCCTAGTTGTCTCTATGACTTGGGACCTCTTGTTCTGTTATAGAGGGAGAGAATCACACATGCCTTTCCTATTGAGGTGTAGTGAATTATCCTATTCTCTTCCAAAAAAACATGTTCTTAGGGAATCCCTCATTGAGTAATCCCATAGCCTTTCTTGAAATACCTATCATGCTCAATTCCTTCCTCTTTATCCATACCCTTGGGCTATATCCAAATGGTTATTCATACTGACTATCAAGGATACAATGATGAGAGTGGAATGGAATTTCAAATATTACCCTTTTCCCACCCCCTTTCGGTCTTGGACACATCCACCAATGGAGAAAATAGACTATGTGGTTTCTTGGATCTACCAATTCCTCTTATTTCTCACACTAATAATGAATCATATGGTGTTAGAGGATGGTGGTGATCATGATATCCACACGATCCCAAAACACTAGGGAATCCTCTTGTATAGTGTAATCCTCAAAAACCAACCTCTTGGGAATCATTACAAGTGTAATACCCAACTAAACATGGGTCTCTTACTCGGTATAATCCCCAAACATTCCACCAAAAAACCTTAGGGAATCTTCATAGGTGTAAGACCCAACTCAGTCACCTCAAAGGGACATACACCCGTGTGAGAAAAACATTTATAGGGATTGCATAGATGTGAGTCCACAAAACTAAACTATGTGAGATTTTATTCTTTTCCAAATGGGATACACAAGAAGCCTCCATGAGGTCCAAATCCAACACCCCAAATATAACTTAATTCTATCAGGGCCACATTTCTAGAAAGGTCTTATCAAACCAAGGAGTCCATATCCCTTCTAGGTTCCCTAGGCCACATCAACATAGTGCGTACACTGAACTATGACTAGGAACATTTTTCCTAGACGTCCTAGCTGCATGACATTAAACTTCATGGTTTGGTTCATATCACATGACTAGAAAAGGTATTATGTGTCTTGTTAAGTGGCACAAAAATTTCTGGGTAATGATTTCCTTTCATAAGGATACATAGGAAGTCCATATCATGGGTTTGATCCCAATATCAATAAATTCCAATCACTACTACAAAACACACATTTAATAGTGGTAAAATTTATCAGTTCTAGAAAATTTTTCTTATAAAGTTTATCTTTGTCACTGGTAAAACAAGCACTGATAAAGTTAGTCCTATATCAGAGCTAAAAAAGTGATGATAAAGGGCACCCTTTATCAGTGCTTTTTTTAGCACGGATAAATGGTAACCTTTATCAGTGCTTTATTTTAGCACTGTTGAAGGAAACCTTTATGCACAATTTATTTTTAGAGTTGATAAAAGGTGGCCTTTATCAGTGTATTTTTAGCACTGATAAAAAGTTTCCTTTATCAACACTTTTTAGCACTTATAAAGGTCTAGAATAAAATGAAAAATTAAACAAATAAAAAAATGAGTAAATTAAGAAAAATATGAAACATTTTATTAATTAAATAATTATTGATAAAAATTAATAAATTCAATACACACATATATAGATAATAAATATTAATAAATAGTATATATTAAATATAGATATATAAAATGAGTAAATATAATATATATAAAATGTCAACTAAAAACATATTAATGACATATTCATTTTTAATGATGTTTTATTTTTAAATTTAACCTATATAAAACATCATGTGTTTCATTTATTTCATGCACACACACACACACACACATATATATATATGTTAATTTATTTGTATATAAATACACACACAAATATATTTACACAATATATAGAAACACATACACCTAATATTTATTTAATTTATACAAATTTTATTATATTTTAGAATTTAATTAAAACATGATACATTTAATATATATTATGTTCTTAATCAGACAATTTTATTTATTTGTTTTCAATACTACAATATCATTTTTAATGTTTTGTTATTTTTTATTTTATTTTTGAATTCAATCATTTTCTATTATTTATTCATATATATTTATATACCATGTTTTAGTATTTTCAATATGTATTAATATACTTCAATATATATATATATATATATATTTTTTGAATAATATATATTTAATTAATAAAACTAATACATTTTTCAATATTTTGTAAGTGTACTCATTTTAAATAATTCAATTTCACTCATTTTTAAAGTGTATGTATTTAAGATTATATATCCATTAATAATGCTTAAAATATATTTGTAAATAAATATTTATACATAAATATATCTATAAATGTATATTTACTATATTTATAATTATTATAAATAAATAATTATTAATTATTAATAAGTATTTATATAATTATAAATAAATAATTATATGCATATAAATAATTATAAAATTATAATAAATTTATTTAAATAGTTATATAATTATAATAAAATTATATAAATAATTATAATTATAAAAATTTTATCAGCACTTTTTTAGCACTGATAATGATCAATCTTTATCAGGGCTAAGAAAATACTGTTAAAAAATATATTTATCAGTGCTAAAATGTTATCGCTCATAAATATGTATTTTATAATCAATTTTTTAGTGCTAATAAAGCTCAAGATTTATCAGTTCTAAAAAAGAACCGATAAATACTCCTTTTATTAGTGCTTATAAATTTAGCGATGATAAAAGGGATCTTTATCAGTGCTTTTCTAAAAGCACTATAAAAAGTGTCTCTGATCTATTTAAAAAAACCCTGACCAGTACTCAGTCGCTCATGATTCTTAAGCTCTTGCATAAATCCTCTACTACTAGCATGAATCCTCTACATTCCCTCAAATTCATAAAGGCTAGAATCCAATGTATTTTTTTACTCTTCCTCTATTGTTGTTTGATGTTTTCATTTCTATGTTTCTTGTTTTTATGCTATTCTTAAACAAGATGAACCCTACATATCTTCTTGTCACTAATGAAATAGAACAAGTGTGGTTATATTTCTTCTTCTCTTTTTATATGTATTTTAGTGTCCTTCCCATTTGTCCTTAGAGACACACATATATGGTTTAATCTACTATCAACATTAACAATTAGACCTCTCATCCCACTTTGTTTTATCTTCATTAGAATAATATAGGGTTCTAAAACCTAGGTAGTTTCTAAAATTTACTTCATATTATATATTATATTATAGATTCTACAGTCCTAATTATGATATTTTTTAAGGATTAGGGGATACCAAGCTGTGGCCCTCATTTATGGGATGAACATATAGGGACAAGGTGTGTGTAAAAATAATTAAAACATGTTTTGTGGATTTTGGTTATTAATTAAAATTATTAAACCATGAAATGGGTTATTTTGATTTATGATTTTGATTGATAATTTTGTATTGAATTCAAAAAAATACTGAATTAATTAATCATTTTCCAAAAAACATTTTAGTGATTCACATTGTGAGAGTTTTTTTTAATTAATTAAAGATTATTATTAAACTTCAAACTTGGGTTACAAATAGTGATGGATAATTTCTTTGGTGAGAAAACTATGCTCAAATTGTTTTTTAAAATTTTCCTAGATTGGATATAGTTGATAAGTAATTGGGTAAATGGACTTATAAATACACAACAATATATAGAGAGTGAATCTCCCTAAAGTAAGTGAGTTATCCATGGTTAGATAGTTGATCAAGAAAACTATGATATGCGATTTATTAATAGTTTTATTAATCAAAATAATTTATATGTTAAAAAATAAATTTAAAGTCCATATAACATGGTGAGTAACTATAAAGAGAAAAAAATGATTAAAATATACTTTTTATGGTTTGGATCATTATGTCCTATAAGTCATGTAATTTTTTATGCATGTCCAAGATTCAAAAAATATAGATAAGATACTCTTTTGTAATTAACCCTTTATTTAATTCCGTAGTCAAACCTCTCTTCTTCTTTGATGACTATTTATCACTAGGTTATCGTACTAGCACTCCTTCAATGATTGAGGGCCATCAATAATATTTCTATTATTGAAGGCTAGTGTAATATCGTCAAAGGATAGAATAATTTATTTGCTACTTCAGTGTTATAAATTAAACATATTCCATTTATGATTAAAGATGGATTCCACTGATACTATATTACAATATTCCATAGGTGATTTTTCTTTGTTTCTATTCACATTTATCCTTGAGATAAATTAGCCGTTTTTAGGTTTTTTATCCCTTTAATGATGATAGGATGATACCCTTAAACTCATAAGTGGCATCAGAGACTTGTTCTTCAAGTACACAATGTATTAATCTATTAGTTTTTAGAATAAATAAATTTCATATTGTAATATGTAAATATTAAATATTATGATAAGAAGGATTTATTTGTTCATCCATAGCATATGGATATTATATATCAGATGGTATGAAACATTGAAAATATAACGATTTGAACTATGTTTTATAATAAAATTTATGATATCATAAAATATGACTCTGTCGATGGTTTGTGTAAACATAGATGATAAAAGAACAAATACAATATGACCTCAATTATTAAATATGATAAAATAAATACAATATATCCTATCATATTTGGTGAGACCAGTCACAACATACAATTAAAATTTCATCATAGAATATGATTGAGTTATAGGGATACCTTTATCCAATATTATATTTTACAACTGATAATATCATTATAAATCATAAAGTAGGTCATTACTAGAGGTAATTGAAGATCTACTTGAAGATATGTGGTATAATTTTTAATAATGGGAAGTATCTATGGTTTCTATATGATTTTATGGTAATATATCATAATAATAAATTTAGGATTGCATTGAATAGATTCATTTCATTTATATGAGTAAAAAAATTATAGATCAATACTATACATATGTTGAAAAATTCACCCTTTAAATGGATGCATGTTATTGGAGGAATTTTATGGTGGATTAAAAAAAAACCTAAATTGGAATGTGAGGAATAATTGAGTAGAAAGAACTGATGTCCACTGTAGGTGTGGTGAGATTCATTTCTTCAAGACCATTATAGTGAAGGTATTCCAATTTTACTTCAATCTAGGAGACATTTTGAGTGAATCCATTAGTATAGGTTCCTAATACACTTTAATCCTTAGAAACTTGATTATCTTCTGTCTCTTGATTATGGATTGAACTACCTATTTCAAACTAGCCTTCCTATCATATCAAGAGAGGTAAGGAAATCAAGAATCTGTGGACAGATTAAATAAAGGTAGAGTATGTTAGTTATACTATAGTATTGAAGTATTATATCTCCATTCAATACAACACACATTTTCATGGAAGACAGATGCATTTTTGGACTTTTATGCATAGAGTGAATTGCATTGTTGTTATTAAATAAAAATAAAATGTTTGACTACTCATGCATACAATGTATTCAGAACATGATGATGTTTCCAAACCTGAGAAAGAATATATTGTTGATGATGAAACTATGAAATTATTAGGGGATCGACAACATGTTGATGGGAAAAATTAGAAAAACAAGAACGATGCAACATCAAAGTTTTGAAAAATATTATCATGTAAAGAAGTAAGGGTATAAAATTTGATGTCAGTTGGAATCAACACAACCAAAATATTGATGCTAAGAAGTCAACATTCATTACTTATCTTTGGGTCACAACGGGGATGAATGTGCTGATTGATATTAACTCATGAAACCACATCTAACTTGTAATAAAGAAAATTATTTGTAAAGATATAATAGTAATGTTACAATATAATTTCTCTATTTTAATGAAAAATTATATAATGAAACATTGATTTAGTTTTCGTTATTCCTTGTAGACTTCATTTATTTTAGAATATTGTCATCAGAAATTTGTCTTAATGTCCACTAGAACATCCCTTAGAGGCTAGCAAACTCTTATGAATGAGTTACATCTTAGGGATGTTGAGGGGAAAATAAATCCCCACCTACCACTTTATTATGCACACATTATAAATCAGGAAACCAAGAATACTTTCTGCAATATTTACAATGAGAAATAATTTTAGGTGAATTGCAGTTGATAATATAATATTTGACAATATTTATTTCATAAAACTTGATTCAAAATTGTTAATTTATGAACCAATAAAAGAGTGGTGAAAATAAAGATCATGTCTCAAAACCAACATACCCCTATCACAAAATAAGGATGGGGTACACTTATTTAGAGAAGAAATTTGTATGTATTTTAAATAAATAATAAAAGTTTTATTATGTGATTTGAAACAAAATATGTTCCTTTGTTTATATGAAGATTGATGAATCAAAATCTGAAGCCACTTCTATCCCACATTATTTGATATGGAATGAGGGTTGTGTAAATAAGGATGGTATATTAGTTGATGAAAACACAAAATATGTTTGGGAAGCATGTGTAAGTAAGACATATTTTTAATTTTTTATGATTTATAACAATATTACATAAAAATAAATATGTTCATATTTTTTATAAGGTTTAGACACTAGAATCGGCAGTGACTTTACCATAAGAAAAACGACTTTCAGTATATTTGAAGCGGCATGAACAATATGGCCCTGTTAGAGGAGTAGGTTTTAGAGTGTCTACACAAAAATATTTCGAGAAGATAAAACCACATGAAGATAAATATAAAATAATGAGATAAATGCAGACACAAATAGACTCACTATAATATATTATTTTTGGTCCTATTTGGTAGGCCAATGTATAAGAAAAGATTTAAGGAAACCGACAGTGGATCAACATTCTACACTTAAACCAAATGATCCCACTAGCTTTGAGGCTAGTCATTCCCCCGAAACCTTTCCCAGGGTAATAAATTTTTTCATTACTCTTTCTCATAAATTTTAATCAAACAACTTATGATAACTTTATATTACCAAAATTCTACAAGGTACACATGTATGTGATTTTTATCAATCAACACCCAATTATTGCTGTGTTACGATGGGTATAATATGTAACATCCCAAGAGAACAGCTACACAATCAACCCATCCTAAAAAATTACATGAGAGTGGGTATTGAGATACCTTATGAGCCGACTGCTGATTTTCTTATTCAACATGATGTTATAGATATTACAATGGTCGAAGATGATATTAGAGCATTCATATCATGGTTATTTAATCTTATAAAGATACATGAGGTATGCCATTAAAAATAATTTAATATGAAAAACATGTAAGAGTTGATGATAAAAGTTAAAAAGTGAGGTATGCTATTACATATGGATAAAACTTCAGAGAAACGAAAGGTCTAATCAAGAAAATCTAGTGAATAAAACAAGAAAACAAACCAAACTTCTGAGAGTACCTTCTCTCCGCCAGTTCCAAGGAAGCATTTAATAACATTAAAACTTCATGCAAAGACTGCATTTAAAGATAAAACTATGTCTTACATTGGCTATGAAGAAGAAATATATGGAGCTTACTTGATAGATGGAATTGGTCCCAAGACTCTAAAAGATATTCTCAAGCATGAATGGTTGGGTGTCTCAATTGTGAATACACACAAAAGGTAAATTTTAATAATACATTTGTCAAAATAGTGTGATAAATATGTTTATTAAAGTTAATAACTATTCATATTTGGTACATGAGTTTATATTACAACTATATAAAGGGAAGATCATACGAAGCGTGATTTGGATTCATTAATCCTTGTATCATTTTTATGATAGAAATTAATTTGAATGAGGAACAAAGTAGTAAAAAAAGACGAGTTACTCAAAGTGTTTAATAAAAAATAATTAGACGACTGACTCTTTTTGATACCTACATTACAAGGGTAAAACTATATGATCTAATCACATAAAGTATATATCTAATTTTTACATTACTTAATTGTTTTTTAGGTTGCACTGGATGTTGATCGAAGTCAACACAAAAACCCAAAATATTTATTTTTTGGAATCAATGAATGGATTTCCAACCAACTAAACCCATATGATGTGTATTTTGATTATGTAATACACTAAAATCAATATTTTATAGATAAAATTCTAATTATATGTTTATTTAGTGTTTTACCAAGATTTTTGTTATGATAAGGCAGTTTCTAAATACAGGTATGAAGTTAGTGTCTGAAAATATAAACCATGTGGATTACTATAAATGGAAACAAATTCAGATTTATATAGAAATATATAACTATCAAAACATTTCAAAACAATTTATTTTTTTGGTCAATGTTTCTCTAGTGTCTGAAACAAGATAATGAAATAGATTGTGGAAATTATGTTTTCAAATTTATTAGATAAATCATAAAGCATGAAAAGACCAGCATCCCTCAATAGGTAATTTCCAAAGGTGATTACAATTTCATTAATTATGTTTCATAATCATTTGTCTGTTTATATTTTCTCAGTACTATCATGATTGCTGATGAAATAGTTACTCAAAATAAGAAATCAATTTGTTTAGGGATGAGTGGGAAGCATAATTTTTGTCAAATGTATGCCGATTAAAAATTTAGGTGATTACATGCTATATTTATGATCTAGTACATGTTATAACCATTGAATGATATTTGGGGCATGAAGCATTATTGTCAGAATGTTTATATATATTATTTTTAAACTCTTTTTCAAGGAGAAAAGTAATAGAGGAAATAATTTTTTTAGAAGCACTAACATGAAAACAATTATTTTTTTGGAAAAAATGCAGAGGGGAATGTGGAGGAGTAGGAAAAGTTAGAGGTGAAGGCAAAGGCAGAGGTAGAGTCAGAGTTAGAGACTGATGTGGAGGAGGAGGCATAGGCGAATACTAAGGTAGATAACGAGGTGGAGGATGATAGGAAGCGCTGGTTGCAAACAATAAAATTATTTGGTAATTAAGTATAATAAGGATCATACCATGATTGTGTTCGAGATTTTTTTTAAAAAGTTTATAGAACACTTTTCACTTATGATAAGAGACGTTGTGTGTCTTTCCAATTTAAAATGAAATTTTAGTAAAAAACACATAAGGAATACTCGTAACTAAAAAAACATATTTGGATTATTTTATTACCTTAATAAAATGTCCATATATCATTTGTGACATGTAGGAATCATAAAAACCTCAATCTGACGCACTTTGTGACCGGTATGTCTCAACGTGTGTGTTTCCAGTTCAAAATACAAGTTTAGTAAAAAACACACATGGTGTACTCAAAACTGAGGAAACAAATTCTGATTATTTTTATACTTTAAGAAAAAGATACATAACTAATTTGGGATGTGTAGAATTTATTCATTCCTTAATCCAATGTACAGTGTGACCGATATGACTCCAAGTGCATATTTTTTATTCAAAACTCACATTAATTTAAGTAAAAAAACTACTAACATACTCAAAACTGAGAAAACCCATTCGAATTGTTTTCGTAATTTAGTAAAATGATCCAAACTTCATTTTTAATGTGTAGGGATCAAAACTGACATTAATTTTAATAAAAAAACAACCGACATACTAAAAACTGAAGAACATATGCTTATTTTTTTGATACTTTAGGAAAATAAACCATGAGACATTTGGGACGTGTAGGAATCAACTACACCTCAATTCGATACATAGTGTGACCGATATGAATATAAGTGTCCATTATCAATTTAAAATTAACATTTTATTACTAAATAATTGTCACTCACTAAAAAAAATAAAAGGGACTTTGTTTGTCTTAATAATTTAGGAAAATAATTAATAATTCATTTATGATGTGTATGAATTAGTATCATGTCAAACCCACACACAATACCACCTGTATGGCACAAAGTACATATTTCTAGTTTAAAATTTCATTTTAGAAAAAGAAACACGTGGTAGAGTCAAAAATGAGGAAACACATTAATATTATTTTTATACATTAATAAAATGATCCATGAGTCATTTTAGATGTGTATCATTCAGTCGCTCTTCAATAAAATGCAAAATGTGATCGGTATGACTCCAATTGCATCTTTTTTTATTCAAAATTGAATTCAATTTTAGTAAAAAACAATTGATGTACTCAAAACTAAGAAAACACATTCTGATTGTTTTGGTACTTCAGTAAAATATACACACATCATTTGTGATGTGTACGGATCATCTGAACCTCAATTATACACACGGTGTGACCGATATGACTCCAAATGTGTCTTTTTATACAAAACTAACATTAATTTTAATAAAAAAAACAACTGATATAATCAAAACTAAGAAAATACATTACGATTGTTTGGGTACTTTAGAAAAATGATTCATAAGTCATTTTTGATGCTTAAGAATTTTTCACACCTCAATTTGACTCACGGTGTGACCGGTATGACTCCAAGTGTGTCTTTGTATTCAAAATATACATTAATTTTAGTAAAAAACAACTTAAATACTCTATAATAGTGGTTTATATTTATTTTATTTGAATTATAAATATCATTTCATTTAAATTAAGTATTTGTATCTTATTTTGGTAAATGTTTTTGCTATTTTTATTGATGCAGTGTGTTATTTCATCACACAACACCTACATCCGGGGATGCCGTTTGCTACAACATCACACGATATATTTCACTTTTATTAGCAAGATTTCAGACCCCATCCTCAACTATAAGAATATGCACCTTTCCTTTGGAGGCTGTATAGCTCTCATTAATAGTGTTCTTTTGGATACTCTCACCCAGGATATTTCTTCTATCAAAAACCTGAAGGGTATTATCAGCACTTTCGACAAGCTTCTAGATAGCTTCATTTGAGACCCTCTCTCGGAAGGGAAATGACATTGGGCTTCATGGTGGAGGATGGAAAGAATGTCTAGGGAAGGGGAATCAATTTCCACATCCTTGAAGATACACTCAACTACATGCACACTAAAATAGCAAGGGAAGTTTTGGAACAATGCACATTGTGGGGTAGAACGATACACAACTCCCAATATGGAAAATAGTCCTTGGTGGAGGGTTACAGCTCTCTATTTTGGTCTGACATCTCCCACCTCATCTCCAAGCTTCACCCGCAATCAAGATGGATTGTTGGGAGGGGATACATATCCTTCTGGCCTTACAACTAGTTTGGGTAGGTTCTTGGGTTTCCGGGTTTCCCAATACTTACCCTTTTATTCAGGGAATCCATATCCTATCCCGCCCTCATCAAAGATGTGTTGGATGAGGACCCGAAGTTCACCTTCAACCTCATTAATCTGATATAGGAACCTGATATATACATGTTAACTCCTTCCTCAGGGGCATTCACCACTCAGGAAATCTGTCGCACCCGGGATAGTTAGGAGACAACTGATAGTTGGAATGATACCCTATGGTCCAAATTCGTTCCCTCGAAATAAAAATTCATATTTTGGAGGATCCGAAGAAGGTATATCTCCGTAGATGAGAATTTCAAACGCTGTGGGATCCTGAAAATGTCTTGAGGACCATGTTGTAAGGCTTGTAAGGAGGAAAGTGCGGACCACCTCTTCTTTAGGGGCGATTGGGCATGTGCTGTGTGGAGGTTTTTTTGTGGAGTTTACTAGTATCCCAGATCAAAATACTTAAGACCTCACGTTCCTAGATTGGTTGTTCAATGGATCAGAAGATAGGGGACTAGAGAAGGTAGCCCACATCATGATCCTACATGCAGGGTGTTGGTGCATCTAGTATGCCAGGAACAAGGTGAGGCCCGATGGGGTCTAGTCCTCTGTTAAATCTATCATTACCAAGACACAGAACCTCCTCATTGATATGGTTAGAATCATCAGAAACTAGTGAGAGGATCCCTACCTTCAGTTAATGCATTCATGTTCTCATGGTACCCAACCTGATAATAGTAGTGCTAGAGGCAAATGGATTTAATGGAATCCATCTATAGGGATATTAATCTCAATACTGATGGGTATTGCATGATGAGGTTCTTTTGAGATGGAGGGGTTGTTCGAGACTTCTATAGATCAGTCTTCTTATCATTATCCTCTCTCCTGGGTCATGGTTCCTCACTTTCGGCTAAGGAAAAGGCCATGTTATTAGGTTTAAGCCTATGGAAACAAAAGAGAATTTAATTTTATGAGGTTTAAATAGACCCAAAAATTCTTCATGACATCTTGCATATCCTCTACCCTAATCCATAGTCTATTACCTACACAATAAAAAAGTGGAAGGGGGTAATATCTTCAAAATATACAAAGTGATGCACTCTTGGTGCGAGGGAAACCAAGTTGTGGATCACCTTGCTTCTCTTGAGGTCCTTGGACCTGACCCTGTATGTTTCCACAATGTGTACACTATGAAACTCAAATGGGTTAACCTGGTCAGAGGGGATGCCTTCGGCCTTCAGCATCTCATACAACCATAGGTCCCTTTCCTTTCTTGTGGGGATGGTGTCTCATGGTGAATTTATCTTCCATAATAAAATATAAAATGATGATGATGGATAATAGGGTCCCAGAGTAGGAAACAATGCCCCATTAAAGGGTGTGATGAGCCCAAACTCCAATCTGCTCAACTAATTCTAGTTATTAATTACTATTGGACAAGATTCAAAATGTGAACCTTCCTTTGACATTAATTTCCATGATTTATCATAGATGTATAATTTTTGGGTGTCTTCAATTCCACATATATACCCCATTGGGAACCACATGATAGGGATGTAGGCGTATGAATTTGATGTGAAGGTCATTCCACCAACACTAGAAAAAACTATTACAACTCCATGTGGAATTATTGGATTAAATAGTCACACACAGATATGTTTAAATAATGAAATTATATTCGATTTCGTATTCAACACACAACACTTAACATAAATGAGCCATAAAATATTATTATTTAAATGTGATCGTTATAATGTAGTTGTTGAATTGGTGGGTTTGAATAAGATTAATCATATATTTAAATATATATATATATATATATATATATTATATTCAAAATTATTTGTTGATTAATTATTATTAAATAACAAATCATGTTATTGTAGTCATTTTATTCTTCAAAAATATGTTTTTTACAAAAATAATTTTTATTGATTTCCATGAGAAAATATTATAATGAATTTCTGAAACTTTTATAAATATTTTTTATAAAAATAATATAATTTATATGATTAGAATATCAAAATTAACCTAATTTTAAATTTTAATAATTTTCTGAGATGTTTGATTTTTCAGTGAATAAGGAAAAATATTTATTTTAATTGAAAACTGTATTTTCTTCCAAAGTATATATAAAGTAAAATTATATTCTGGATTATATTTAAAATTAAATTAGTTTACTTTGATATAAAATAATCCAATTATTTTTCAAAATAAATTGTATGTTTTAATTTCATATACAGATATTTTATACTTAAAATCTCTTTTTTTTGAAAAATCATTTTCATCTTATTTTACCTGTTTAATTTTAAATTAAATTATACCACTTGTTTGTTTTAAATATTATTTTTTTTTCTAAATTTGGAATCAATAGGTCTAAATTTTGTTAATATTTTCCTTTTATTTTTTATCAATATGATTAGTAACCTTAGTAATTTTTATTACAATGATAAAGGGTAAATTAGGTAATTAAGGTTAAAAATAAAATGACAAGGACTATTAAATGACACTAAAACTAGACTTAATTTTATTGGATAATTATATATCATCTATAATAATCCAAAATTTTAAGATATGGAATTATTTTTCTGTATGGATAATACTTTTACCTTTATAATATTTAAGTGAATATAAAGCTACAAATTTTACACTCTTACATTGAATAAAAATAATATTTTTAACATAGGGATAAAAAGAGGATTTATTTATTTATATAAATTATCATGAGATATAGATGATTTATTATTATAATGATATTTTATTTGTAATTTTTAGTGATGAAACAATTACCTTAAAATCTTACGCAATGTTGGTTTTATAATTATTCAATTAATCGAAAAATAAAACGAATGACATTAAAAAATGTTAAAATTAATATTATGTGAATGAATATTTGTGTTACTTAGATTTTATATATAAAAATTAAATATTATAGTTTCTTGGTTTAATTTTATTAAAATTCCATTGTTTTCAAAATGTTATTAAAATCAAAGTAAATGAATATATCTAAAAATTGACATTAATGATATTTTATAATAAATAATATTTTATTAAAATATTTTAAATTAATAAAATCTTATATTTTTACAATTAAATGGAATATTGTTTTTAAAATAAACCATAATCTATTTATATGACTCTATTTTTATATTAACTATACTAACCCCTTAAGAGTAGAAAAACATTCATATCATTATAATCGTCAAAAGGGTTAACGAAGGGTTAAAACAAAATTATAAGGATAAAAATGCGATAAAAACATATAATAGTTTTATTGTATGATAGGATTTATTTTCATAATAATATTATATTCTAATACTATCAATTTTGATCCATTTTGACAAAAAAATTAATTTATATTAATTTAATATTTCAAGATGTTCCAAAAGTTTCCCAACCATCTCTTAAAAAGGGAAACTTCTTATTATCATTTATTAAAACCTAAATAAATATTTGGTTTAGTAAATAACATCATAAATTACTTGAAAACATTAATATAAGAATTATATATGTTATATTTTTGGATTATACCAACCTTATAGGGCTTAAATTATAATGAAAAGAAGGTTGTTTGAAGAAGAGGTATAGTTCTTAACCAGACAATTTTGTTTTATTTCTTCTTTCACATTCTTAAAACTTTCTCCAAACATTATGAGATAATAAAATAATTATATTACATATACTATTATGTTATTATGTTAGTTTAATAACCTATATCCATCTCTATCATCAATCAAATGGAAAAAAAATTCATCATTAACGTGTATTGAAGACTACCATCTCGTGGACCAATGTAATTTGTTTTCCATAACCACCTCTCATGAATGGTTATAATTATGAAATTAATCTTTATATATGATATAAATAAAATATTTATCATTATGAAATTATAATATATCATTTAAATTTTTACCATTCTATTCACTGAAAAATTATAACGTCGTTCGTGCATACGTGTCGATTACCAACTCCACCGAGCAATGCGATCTTTTTTCATCACCACATCACATAGATGATATATATTTGTATATTTAAATAATTAATATTATATTTATAATATAATTATAATTATATAAATATAAAATACTACTTACCTTTTTCTATAATTATCATTCAATGATGGAAACATTACTCACACGTACATACAACCAACCGTCTCCATGATTGTATAATAGTTCATTTTTCATAATCATATTTCATCATTGGTTTTAAAAGTATAATTTATTTAAAAAAATGATAACTATTTCATCATTATTATTATGGATATTATAAAATAATTAAGTCTTTGACCATAATCAACCTATTGAATTCATTTTTTGACTTATGATCCAAATATCTTCCGAACATCTAACGTGAACAAAAATGATTATGTAATTGTTTATAACATGGTAAGAAGTGAAATAAAAGGAATAATAAATAGGGAAAAAATATCTCAATTTTTTAAAAAATTGACATAATTTAATTATTCATGAAGATAAATAATGTACATGATGAGTCAGACTCGAGATAAGGGTCTTTTTTTAAATCATCTTTTAAAGTTTCTCTTCAAACCACTTTTCTCCATGTCCATAATTTTAAAATCATTTTCTGGATTTATTTATATAGAAATAAATTAAATATAAATGTAATTTTATGTCTCTTTTTACATTATTTACGTGGTTTTCAAGAGTAATATTTCATTTTTTTTATACAAAATGTTTTGACATTATTTACAAAAGACAAAAGGAATTCTCTTTTTAACGTGTACAATGGTAACGAATCTTCCCACTAACATAACCATTATTTGATACTTTAATTCCATCTTAATCATACATGTTGTCTAAATAAACGCTTTCCCAATTATTTTGGAAATTTTAGTTTTAAAAATTGGTTTAAAAAAAGGGATATATAAATTTTTAAAAATTAATTGTTATGGGTGAAAAGACGTTTTTGATGATTCAAGGTTGTAGGTGTTATGATTATGTTATGGTTATAGAAAATTATTTATAATGGTGGATGGTTCCTTTAAAAACCAAGTATACGTGGGTCCATGATATCCCTCCAATGTACTAGGTTAGATTTATGATTATAATTTTATAGTGAGGGTTATTTCAAGTATAACCGTGATAGCTATTTCAAGTAAAACCATGATGGTTACTCTAAGTATAAACATTATATTTATTCCATTTTAAACATAATATTTATTCCATGTATAATAGTTATGGTTATTACATATATAATAGTGATATGAAAATGATATCCCAGGTCACCTACATTTTTTTTCTATCATTTCCTTGGGTTTTATAGAAATCATATAAATTATTAAGGTGATATATTGATCTTATGTTTAAAGAAAAGTATATGATAATTTTTATGGGATAAAATTATAACTTTGTGAAAAAGTTTTTATGAGTTTTCATTATTGAAGTAGAAACATTTATCGGTTTTATTTTCCCTTTAATAAATCTTTTGAAATGTTTTTTGGAAGTATTTGAGTAGATTATTTTATTTATTAGGTAATAAAATAATAATTTTGATCCTATAGTTTATTTTGAAAAAGGAATGTTTTTAAGTATTCATGGAATAACAATTTCTTTATCTCTTTTTATATTCCTTTCCAAGATTTTTTTTCTCATCCCACATTTTAAAATCTTTTTCATAGGGTTTTATAGATTATTAAGGACAAGAATGAGATCAAAATGAAAAATTTGAAGATGTTTCACGAAAATAAAACATGTTTCTTTTTAAAAATTATTTTTTTTGGAAAAAACTCATACAGAATAGAAGTGCCCACTTTTGTAAAATATATATTTGTTATGTAAGAGTTATGACCTAACTCTTTAAAACACTAAACCTAAAATATCTTTAGAAATTTAATAATGTAAATTCTAGTTTATAATAAATATAATATTTAATTTTAAATGATGTAACCTTATAGGTATGTTCCATTTTTAGTTCTTATCATATTATTTTAATCCTTAATTACCCAATTTACCCTTATCGGGGTGAAAATTATTTACTATGTTACTATTCATAATGACAAAAAATATAATGGAAATATTTTCAAAATTTACAACTCCTAATTAAAAGTATTTAATCAATTTTTTAATATTAAATTTTTATATGTGAGAAAAATTAATTTGAGATTAAAATGAAAAATACAATGAATTTTTTTTTAGAAAAATAAAATTTTAAATTTAATATTTTTTATACCAAATTCAACCATAAAATTTATTTCATTGAAACTAAGTGAGTTATACATAATATAATATGAATAATATTTCATTTTTTAGAAATAACAGAACCTCAAAATTTCATGAATAAAAAATAATGTTTTCAATAAAAATCATTATTCATCACTAATAACTGGAAAATCAATCTTTTCAAAATAAAATACCAAAATTTCACCTAATTATAAGTTGAATATTCTGATTTAAAAAATTATATCTTCTTAATATAATGAAAAATCTAAAATTTCAATAATTTAATTATAATATTCACTCAAAAATGGAAATAAAAACCATTTTTTGAAGAAAATACATTTTTGATGAATAAAATGACATTTAAAAAAATCTAGTTCTCATTTTCTAGAAATTGATAAATACATTGTTATTAATTATGAAATTTATCTATATATCATAATGTTTTGAATACAATTTATTCCTGCTAATTCAATGTGCATGTTATAATAATCATATTTAAAAACTAATATTTCATAGTTCATCTATGTTTGATGTTGTATATCTTGTTTTCCATCGAGTATAATATTTATTTTAAAATATTGGGAAATTATATTACCCCCTTTAATAAATATAATCCCCATAATTTTAAAAGTTTTAAAGAATTATTATTTTTTGAAATCCAACATCATAAAAAGGGTTAAAAAATATCTCTTGAAAATAGATAAAAGGGAAGTATGAGGGTTATCCAAAATAAAACATACTAGGTTTCCAAATAGGTTATCATTATAGGGAAGTGAAAATATAGAAAATGAAGAAACATTAATGTCTAAAATAATTAGGGAGAGTAATATAGATCATAGATCATAAGAAAGTGAATGATCATGAGAAATTTAATTACAAAAAACACATAAACCAAGGAGGTTTGAAAAATATTATCAATTAATCATAAATAAAGGTATTAGGATACCATTTTTGTTTTCAAGATCCTTTTCATAATTTTAAGGGATTAATTTACCATATATAATAATAAACTAATAAAATATACTCACATGAAAATTATAATTTCATCCTTTAATAAATTTCCACCACAATTTCATATTTTTATCCAAACGATGTGTTTTCATGCATGAAGCTTTAAAATAAACTTATAACAGATCAGATAATCTCGAAAAAGGATAATAATACATTAATCCTTTATTTATACATTAACAAAAACCAATTTTTTATAACATGCTAAGATAATTCACAAAATTAATAAACCATGAAATGTAGGAATAAGACATTAATCTCTAAAGTATCCACAACACCACCCAAAGTTCTTCTGTGATCATTTGATAAATAACTAGCCCTAAAATTATTCAAAAAATCCTAAATAATATTGAAACCAAAATATTATAATGATGTTATCACATTTTCTTCTATGATAAATTTGAAATTTATCTCCAGATAAAATTGACCACTCTTAAAGTATCATACGAAAAATGTATATTTCATAATTATATAATCTTTAAGATATGATAATTATCTCCAAAAATAACCCGAAGCATTATAAAACCACGTAAAAATATTATATGATTCGAAAACGTTAATTTAAACATTATTACTCAAATAAAATACCATTATATTCTATTTACCTTAAATATATAATGTTCCCCAAATTACATTATTCAGTTAATCACAAAATCACTTTTCAATCAAATGGTTATCTATACAATAAAAAAATTATTACCAAAATCAAATTAATATTTACCTATCAATTATTTTAATTAAGAAACAAATTTCATACTGACAGGGACATCACATAGGCTAATGGTAGGCACTTTACCCTTGTCTCCCATCAGTTTTGGGTTCAAGTATAATGGCCTTATCATATGAGATATGTTTTTTACCATGTTGTGGATTTTCATTTTACAAAAAAAGTATATTAATAAAATTCTTATAATGTTACCAAAATATGATGAATATCCTAAAAAATAACGTCACTAACTTCGAGATTATTTATTTTTTAACCATAAATGTTATCATATACCTTTTAGTGTACATCCCCAAAATGTAATTTCATTCTTTTGAAATAACCCATCTCATTAAATTTAAGGGTTACATATACCTCGAAATAATAAGATTTCTCAAAAAATATTATTAATCACCAAAAGATACCATTACATAAAACCCCAGAATGAATGTTTAAGAAATTAATCTCATGATTAACCTTAAACTAATAAAGTCATGGTGGAATCCATAACTATTAAGCTAACCTCTCATTAAAAAAATCATAATCTCCAAAGTTATATTATCCTTTCTTCTAATACCAACTATAAGGAACTGACTTTAAACAATATATAAATTGGATCTTTATATAATAATTTACATTGAATCATTTTTAGGATATTTTATGTTTAGAGTTTTTTATAATTAGTTTATAAATCTTACATATCACACCCATGAAATACATGTTGGAAAATTCCTCTTAGTATCCATTGTTTCCAAAAAAACAAAAATTTTAAGATATAAAACGTTTTATTTCAATGAAAAACATTTACAATTATCATTATGACCTCATCCTTTTCCCTAATCACCCTTAAAACACTTTTAGAAACATTGTAAAATATGGGATGAGTGCAACAATATCATTAAGGGATATATAAAAATAATGAATAAAAACATTAGCTCATTTTAAAACCAATCCATAATAAAAGAGTATTCCATTGGTATAATAACTTTTAGCTCAAATAATTATTCACTTACACATTATATCAGCTTTACTACCTAATGTTTTTTATAAAAAAAATTAATAGAAAACATAATGACAAAATCATAATCATGATGGTTTCTTAAAAAACATGAGTACCCATAAAAAACCATTTTCTTAAAAAAATCTTTTATCCCAAAAGTTAATAATAATTCCTTAAAAAATTTAATAAATTTTAATTTTTAAATCAAATAAGTTTCATGAAAACATCATTAAAAAGAATAGAAAATTTTTATAGGTAACTTGGGACATTATTTTTCATATAACTCTTACAAATGGAATAACTAATATGGTTAACTTATATCATAATTATATAAAGAAAATAATAATTAACCAATGCATTGAAGGTCTGAAATAGACCCACCCATCCTTGGTTTATAATGTGATCACCCATCCTTCGTTTATAACAGAAGTAACTTTCCATGGTTTATAACAAAACCACACATTATTTGTTTTTATTAGAATAACATATCATTGGTATATAAAATAATGACTAATCATCGTAAAACATTCCCAAGAACCATAAAATATTTAGAAAACATGAAATATTCTATTTTTCATCATTAGTTATAAAAATATTATTCACACCTATAATAAAAAATTTATAGATATTGAAATATCTATTTAATTCAAAAAATATTTTGAAAATACTAAAAAAAGGTAAGCTGGGTTTATATTTGAATAAAAAATTAAATTTTAAATTAATTCAAATTTTAAATAATGTTTATAGTGGTAGGAAAACCTTTTTATGTCATATATGTTAAAATAGAACATTCCTCTTATCTTTTGTAAAGAAAGTGGAAATGTTCCATAAAAAGATTCCTTTTGAAATCCATTGTAATAAAGTGACAAAAAATTAATGTAAAATTTAATTATTTCTATATATATATATATATTTATATATTTTATGAATATGGACATGAAATGGAATGATTTTGAAAATAAATTCTTAAAACATTTAAAACATAGTTTTTAAAGTAAAGCGTCCCTTACCTCGAGTCTGAATCATCACGCATGTTCCATATTTTCTTTAATAATAAAATTATGTAAATTATTTTATTTTATAATAAATTTATTCATTTTTTATTTCTTTTACCATTTTATAATCATTTATAAAACCAATTATGTTCACATCGGTTGTTTTGATGATATTCAGCTCATATGTCCCAATTAACATCATTAAGCAGACTATGGTAAAAAAGGTCATTATTTTGTCATATAAAGAATAATAATAATGAAATAATTTATAATTTTTAAGTATAAAATATACTTTTAAAATCAACTATGAAATATGGTTACAAAAAAATGAACTATGCTACTGTTATGAAGCCCATAGGTCATACGTATGTAGGGGTAACCCTTTTATTTTTAAATGACCATGACGTAAAGATGGTAAGTGTAATTTAATATTTATATCTTGATTTTTTATAACATATTATATTTTTAAATTATACTTTATATATAATTCATATTATTAGGTTATGAAAAATAAACCACATTTATTCACCGAGGTGGTAGTATAAACGTACACACACAATAGTTACCATTTTTCAATGAATAGAAAGGTAATAAAGTAGATGAAATATTATATTTACATCATGATAAATCTATTATTAATATATATATATATTAAATCTATTATCATATTAATTCTTGATATATGGTGATGGAAAAAGAATTAGACCCTTTCCCAAGATGGTAGTCCACCGTACACACGATCGATGGTTTCACTTCCAACTTGATGGAAGAAGTAGATGAATATATGTTCTGAAATTTACATAATAATATCTCTATATTTTATTTATAATTAAATTATTATATAATCATGTTTAAATAATATTTTAAGGAGGTGGAAGAAGAAATAAAATTAAAATATACGATTAAAAGATGCACATCCTCTTTGGACAATTTATGCTTTACACCTTAAGCCCTATAACGTTGTTATTATTCATAATACATGGACACTAGAGTAGGGATAATGATATTATAAAGGTATTTAGTTATGAATTTCCAATACAAATGTAGTTTAATGTTTAAATAAAATAAGATAGGTTCCCTTTTATAAGAATGGGGAGGGGCACTCTTGGTATTACATAAAGTATTAAATTCATATAAATTATTTTTTATTAAAAAATGGCTCAAAATTAATATATTATATTATATGATGAGTTTGGGTCTAAATAATCTCATAAAATAATTTTTTACAAGTTTATACAATGTTTTTATCCTTATATTTTTCTTTTAACTCCTCATTAACTGTTTTGACAATTACGATGATAATAATATTTATTACTCTTTATGGGTTAAGATAGTTATTATTTGAGGATAATTGGATCACAAAAGGAACATGGTTGATGTTCAAAACCATATCCAAATCACTATATTGATTATATATCTTTTAGAAATTTTAAATCATTTTAATAAAATATTTTTTATTATAAACTATCATTAAAGTCATTTTTTGAAATTTATATTTAATTTGATTTTGAAAAAAAATTCTTTAAAGGATTTAGAATATAATACTATCACAAATATATATAATTTTATATTTATCAACAGAATTCATGGAATAAAATAACTCATTAAAATAAAATTACATTTTAACATTTTAAAAAGCATTTATTTTAATTTTATATTAATTGAATAAATGTTGTGTCGATGTTACATAAGAATTTAATATATTTATTCATCACTAAAAAAATTATAAATAAATTTATATGTTAAAAAAATAATTTATATTTCAAATAACTATTTATTACTGAACATAAGTTGTTTTCATAAATATCACAAAAATATTATATATATTAAAACTAAGAAAGTGGAATTTTTTACTTTATCATTTACTTCATTATTATAAATGTACGAATAATATATAAATATATAAATTTATATTTTAGAAACTTATATGGAAATGGTCAAACTAAACCCATCCAATAGTATAAAGTCAAGTGTTAGGGTTTATTTTTAGTCCTTTTCATATTATTTTTAACCATAATAACATGATTTACCCTTACCACGGTGACAATTATTTACTATTCTTACTATTCATAATCATAAATAATTAAATGGTTCTATTTATCAAATTTGGAAATTATAATTTATAATATTTAATATATATTTTAGGATTCAATCTATAGAAGTTTTTAAAATTAATTTAATATTAAAACAAAAAATGTTTTGAAAAAAAGTTTATTAGAAAAATGCTTTTATAAGTACAAAAATGTTTTTATAAAAAACTAAACCACTAGTTTCCATGAAATTAATTGAAATATTAATAATATAAAAAAATATATTACATTAAAACCATTTTAAAAATAAAGGAACTTTAGAAATTCTTAAATAAAAAATATAGTTTTCAATAAATAACAGTATTTTTCACTATTCATTGGAAATTGAATATTTTAAAAAAAATACCAAAATTTCACCCTAAGATAATTTTGATATACTGATTTAAAAAATTATATCATTTTATAGAATAAAATTTATAAAATTTCTAAAAAATATTTATTATATTCATTAATAAAAGGCAATAAAAACAATATTTGAATAAAATACATTTAATAAGAATAAAATTACTTTACTAAAAATTGAGTGTTTATTTTATAGGAAATAACCAATGAATTTTTATTAATTAGAAAATTTATATATATTTCATAATGTGGTAAATTCTATTTCTACCCTCTAATTCATTTATTTGGTTATAATGGTTATATTTAAATAATAATATTCCTTAGTCTGTTTTAACTCAGCGTTGCATATCTTATACACTATCAAACATAATATTTATATTAAAATATATAAATATTACACTTAATTTTTATGATCTTTATGGCATAATAACTCATGTTCATGATAAGAATGTGATTGGTGAGATCAAAATCATATAGACCATTAATGCATTGGGTAATGATTCTATCTCATGAGATGCCAGTAGGGTGCATTAGTTGTTATCCTAATCATACTATGCTATAATTTCTTGGTGTTTAGACTCAAATAATAATTATTATGCCATGTTTTTTCTTGTTTCCACAATCATATGTTTCATGATTTTATCATCTTATATAATTCATCTGTTTTAATTTTATTGATTCTCACCCCTTTTAGGTCACTATGATATACCTCTTAAATGATACGCATTACTTTCATTAAGTTAGGATTTGATCATTCCCTTACTGAGAATTATAGATCACCCCTTTCTTATATACATCAACAGGTTATCCCAGCCAGTTTTAGAAGAATGATGGGATTTTAAGATCAGGTTAAGGATTATTCAATAATATTGATGTATCTTTGTTTCATGTAATTGTGTTATGTATATAATTAACCAATAAAATTAATTATTTTAGTATGATGGGATTTTATTATGTGTTTATTTATATAATAAATAATGAATTAAGGTGTTTTAAATATATGTGCTATCTTATGATCCAATGGTAGAATACCATTATCAGTGATCCACATGTGTTCTAAAAAACCCAATACATCCCCATAGAAATATTCAGGTGCCATAACTTATGATTCCATTACTTTCATCACTTGCTACTGGTCCTAATAAAAAATTCCTTGAGAGAAATAATTCTATTTCTTATTGTCATGATCCATTAGAGGGAGGAGGAGGATTGCTTCACTTAGTTATTGAGAGAGTTATATAGAATATCTCTCGAGGGTTAAGAGAATTCCTTATAGATAATGTTGTGCACAACAATAATCTCACCTTATAAATGATATAACCATGATTAAATAGATTGGTTAAAGAATTATTAATTTTATATAGGTCTTTAGGAATTATTTTAGTCCTTAAAAAACCCCAAGTAAAATAATAATTATAATAAAATTATTATTTCCTGGATGTATCCACCACTTATGGATAAAAAATTATAATTTGGTAAATAAATAATTTAAATGTTATTTAATACATCATTCCTAACAGACCCATAACATAGTTTTTAATTCCTCTTCAGTTTCTATCAAATTGAGAATAATTTCTATTCATTTATATAAATTAATAGCACCGTATTATTCATTCAATAAGTCAATAAATATAAAATTAATTAAAATAATTAATAAATATTTATTTAATATTCACATATCTATCTAAAGAATTATTCGCTACCTTGAAAATAAACAATAGAAAAACAAATATTATATATTAACATAATTAATAAATAACAGAAAAATAAATATTTAGTTAATATCTGACTCACATATACATTATTTTAAATTACTTGTGATTGAATCAATATAATGAAATACAAAAAAATAATTATTAAACTATCAGTTGATAAAAATATTTATTGAAAATGTTAAATTTAGATATAATTTTACCAAGGCTATAGATACACATAGTATACGACCCTATTAGATTATTTATCATTTGTCTTATGATTAAATTTATTATATATAAGATCAAAATCTAAAAATAGATCAATGTACCCATAGAGAAAGTAGTGAATGACCTAATGAAAGCAACTTTCTACAGATGCTCACTATGTAGTATAATTTATTTTCCTTGATATCCCATAAAACAGGTTGTAAACATTGTGTCATAAACCTATATGCTTGATTTATATTTCTTTATATTATAACATGGTGAAATATGCACCGATTTTATGTATTTATTATACATTTTTATTTCAGTAAATGGGCGATAGATATCTATTTCCAAGGGACATATACTTTCTTTAATTATTCATTAATTTGATATCACTCATGATGCACCAAACGTATCCTACATCACAATAAGAATATATTGTAACAATTCTAATCAATAATATAGAGTATAGAACTCATGATATTCATTGATAAAAATATCAAGGCTAAGGAAGAACACACACATCCACAAAAGAGAATATACAATGACACATATAACATGTAGAATTCCTATAGGTGGGTCTATTCACATAACCAACTCTCTTGAATTTTACCAACAGATAACTTCATGGGAATATTTTTAAATATATTACAATGGTCCAACCCATAGTTTTCCATATCATTCATGTCCAATAATATGATTTCATTCGACTATTTAACTTTTATTTAAGAATATTACTATATCACTTCAAGGTTCTCACCATATTGGGGAACTACTATGACCTTTAAATATGAGATATGATATGAGGACCTTATTTTATTAATGATACATATAAGTATAATCATAATGTGATAAAATATTTTTTAATATTAAATTGTTTTAATATTATCGTAATTAAAAGAAGTTGGTTTTAAGGTACCAACTCCAACAAACTATTATTCTAGATAGGTGGCAAGGGGTTTCTCATAGCTCGGTGTTCATGATAGTAAGGGATAATATCCCCTTGTAAAGTATCAATCTATGGTTATATTATGGGTTCCCCTATAGATTTATAGAGATATGTATTATTAATTAAAGGATGATAATGTGTGGTAATAAATCATCTTTGGTGCATGATTCAATGAGGAGTGGGTGTTACTTTATGGGTTTTGGTATCAATATGGATGTTTTAGAGTATGGTAAGTTCGAATACTTTGAGACTTAATACTTCTAAGAAAACTCTTGGTTTCCTTCAAGATGTGATTCACAACTGAGCTATAGAATTAAATTTTTTTATCCTTGTGTAACAATAATCATCTCTAGTGTTGTATGTGGTGATACTTTTGAGGATTAGATCTGAGATGTATTAGAGTTCTATGAGTCCCCAAGACTTCTAGTGTATGCCTACACCTATATCATCCCTTATCATACTTTTAGAAACATTTTTGTTTTGGAGTCTAAGATAAATTTTTTCTTTTATTTCATATTCATTTTTAGGGGTGGTCTATTGAGTATGTTTATACTCAAATCCGAAAGATCTTTATTTCCACATGTGTTGTATTTGGGTAGATGATACATAGTTCGAATATGGTATTTTTGGATGTGGGGATAGGATGATTTTTTTGAAGATGATTCCTGGTGATTTTTGGTGACTCATGTTGGAGCATGATTGTTCAAAATAGTGGTGGTGACCATTACATCAAGAGAAACATATAGAAGTAAACACAATATCGAGTAAATTTCTTGAGTCTTGTGCCTCTAAGATGTAGATACTTTTCCGATGTACAACTATTTTGGTATTAATCTATGTGGAATCATTATTTTAAATGATATATCATGAACGTGTTTTATACAGTTCAATTTTTTATATACACTTCATTAGTGTTTTTGGTTGTTTAATATATTAGAAATACGTTTCTATTGTAGGTTGATATAGGATGTGGCCTCAAATATTATGTGATATTCATACTTAGTCTTAGTCAAAAACCCCTATCCGGTTAGATGTGGGATTTGGGTGGTACACTAGGATTACCACTGACCAAGGTGGGAAATTTATTGGTCGGTTCATGTCATACCTATTGGTTGGGGTGGAATAGGGAACATTCTATAATCATTTAAAAACCTTGTACGCCCAAACCATTTTTTTTAAAATACTAGTAACAAATATAATTTCATGGCTAACCTCCTCCAAATTAAGAAAATATGGGAATTGTTTTGGTGCCATTCATCTATCCATGTCCCCCCTTCTTCCACCTTATTTTTCCATAAATTGGTGTCATTCCAAAGGACTTCCCTTAATCTTTTGAGGTAGGATTATCCCTTCTATATTATACCCTTATTATTTCATACAATATTATTTGATTTGGTGATTTTATAGTTAGTAATTTATTCTAGATTACATTAATAAATGGTAAATTTTAACTAGTTTGTGAGGGAATCTTAGCATGGTAGAGAGAGGATTTTTAAATATGAGGAACACTTTAACACCCCATGATTTCATAGTACATTATTTCTTCAAATACATTCAATAGCTTGCACTACACGCAACACCGGGTTCGAGCGCACCACAAGATTACCAAACTAGCCGTTAAAAAGCAGTTATGAATAGTATTAAATGAATATTGAACTATATATAATTTTTATAATTTTATAATTCATATTATGAGTTTCTTAGACATAATGTAAGAACAAATTTATTTTTTTCAGATAAAAGAGGTATTTATTTAAAAAAAACACACTTTTACCACCTTTTAATGATGAACCCTTTTTAAATCCAATATTTGAAACATTTATATATTCTATTTGAAAAAATAAACTTCTTCTTTAGAATCATGACATAAGAATTTATTTTCAATAAATCTTTGGTGCTTTTTTGATAACTTTCATATTTGGATGAATAGTGAAAAATACAATATTTTAACTGAAAACAACTTTTTTAATCAAAATAACTTATAGTGTTAAATTATACATTATAATGGTTTGTATGTATAAATAGATTATATTTTTACCATTTAATAAATGATGGTTATTGTATGTAATTTCACTTTGAGATTGGACATAAATAAGTGTCCATCTTTTGATAGATATTGTTTCATAAAAATATGCCTTTTGCTTTTGACAATGGGAATTAATTTTAAATTAATAAATTCAACTTCTATGTTTTGAATTTGGTAAAATAGACTTCATTTTTGAATTCATAATATCATAATTATCTTAGGGTGAATTTTTGGTATTTTTCTAAAAACATTCAGTTTTTGATGAATAGTGAAAAACACTGAGTTATATTTTAAAACTGAATTTTTATTTAAATAATTATTTATTTTATTTAAATTAATTTATGTCAAAATAGATACATAATACCAATATAAATTTAATGTAATTAATTGGAGTCAGTTTATAATAATTTTAGATATATAAAAATTTTATTGAACTTTTCATCGTCTTTTAACCACCTCCTTGAAGAATTTGAAAATTCACATAAAACATAATTTTTCACTTCTGTGAGTTGAATTTATAAAATCCGGGAGACATGGTTAATATCGAGGAGTAAAACGTGGTTCAATAAGATAAAAATAATTATTTTGTGAATCGTAACATTTGACTTTTATTTACTGCCGTTAAAGGTAAATAGGGTAATTCAAGGTAAAAAGAATATTGTAATAATTCAAAATTACCTTTACACATGTTCTAAACTTATTTTATGAGTAATTTCCGAGCATGGGAATCCTTGGGTCTATTCTGGGACCCCATGTAGGCACTTATGAATGATAATGACACTTTAGACTAATTAATTTAAAGTTAAGGAAAAATTGACATAAACAAAAAAAATTAATTAGTAATTAAGTTTTATATGGTGTTATATAAGTAATCGTTTTCACTATAAATATTAATTGGAAATATAAAAATATTTCCTACATAATGGGATTTTATTTAAATTTTTTAGGCATAAAATAATTTAATTTATTTTTGACACAATGATGATGTAGTAATTACTTAATTAATAGAATATTTAAATAATTGATATTATAAATATACAAATAAATTTAATTTGAGAATTTTTATGCATTATAATAATTTTCTAGGTTAATATGAAATGTTAGGGTTGATTAAATGTATTTATTTCTAAGTAAAATGTTTTTAGGACTTTAACAAAAATCAATTATTAAATAATATAAAAATTGATATAAATGAGTTTTTAAAACAAATACAATATTATTGGTTGATATAATATTACTTAAAGTCAAAGGTTCAACCAAAGGGCCTAAATAATTTTATATGTTACATTAATGAACCTATTGGGGTTCTCTTGGAAGTTTATAGTATGTTTTTTAACCATATAATATAAAAATAACAAGAGACATGGTAAATGTCAAACTATTTAACTAAGAGTTAAATCTAAAAGATAAGGGTACAATAGTGGCCCAAACCTATATAAAACCTATTGGATGAGTGGTGTTAGACCAATACCCACCTTATACTTTAAATAATCCATTCTGGAGCCATTATAAACCGAATATAAATTTATTATAAAATAATACTTTAAGTTTTTTCTAAAGAGCCCCTCCTCCCCTTATAAAAGGACACCACTTCTAACCAATTACTCACACATCTCAAGACTTTTGGCTCGTCCAAAATCTGTAAAATTAATCTCCATACATCCCTCTCCTCATCCTAGAATCCTTAACTTAGGCAGAAGGAACTTCAAGAGTCCTTTTGGTTCAAACAAAAGGGAGTTACCCAAATTAAAGGTAACGATTTCTCTTAACTTCTTTTCTTTTATTTTACTTCTCCAACCCTAAACTCTTTTTATTATTTTCTTTTTAAAAAAACTAGTATCATAAATATACTAGGTTTTTTTTATGATAATTATTCAAACTACACTTACACACACCTCCATCTAATGGGTGAAGAACATAATGTTTCTGTGGATGGCAACCAAACGCCACACGAAAAGATGATTGTTCAAATTATCACCTACCACCTCTCATGGTGGAAATAATGATGGAACTATAATTAAATATTATATTTATGATATTTATTTTATATATAATCTTCTGTAATTCCATTTTATACAATATTATTATTTGTTTTATGTCTTATATATATGCGATAATTTCATTTGAGGAATTGCGAACTACTGCCCCCTCAAAGTGATATGACTCGTTCATAACATAATGGAATGTTTAAAGGATGGTGTTAATAAACTTAAGTAACATATATAATATATTATATTATACTATAATTATAATATACCTATTTATCATTTGGTTTTTATTCCTTTTAAAATGATAAATGAAATGTAAGTAGCGTTCTTGTGTACGTATGAATTACATTCTCTACGAACGTGATAAGATTCATTCCCCATCACATCCATTCAAGAATAATTTTCATTTTATGGTTAAAAATAATGTGTAATGATTTAATATTATTCTTCATATAAATCAAATATATCCAATTCATTACAAACATGGCTTACGTAACCAAGCATATAAAGGAGAACGAATCAGTTGACACCGAAACAACGATAATACTAAAAGGCAATATTAGAAGATGATATATGATATCATATTAATGTATGTGATTCTTGTATAATTTAATGAAACTTATTTCACCATTATAAAGGAGGGTAACCTACCCTCAACCAAGGAAACATACAAGGTAAGGGTTAATTTCACAATCTCTTTATTATCCGAGGTTGTTTTTACGTAAGTATCTACTAGGACCTCTTTATCATCCACATCCATGTTTCTTAAAAATGTATTTCAAAACATTCTTACTATTTTATAGAATATGGGTTAAAGTCATTTATACCATTGAATATCGATAATCCGAGAGACACAGTTAATATCAAGGAGTAAAATTTGGTTCAATAAGATAAAAATAATTTTTGGTGACTCGTAACTTTTGACTTTTATTTACCGAGGTTTAAGGTAAAGAGGGTAATTCAAGGTAAAAAGAATATTGTAATAATTCAAAATTACCTTAACACATGTCATTACCTTATTTTATGAGTAATGGCCGACCATGGACATCCTTGGGTCAATTTTGGAACCCCATTGAGCCACTTATGAATGATAATGACACTTTAGATTAATTAATTTATAGTTAAGAAAAATTGACATAAAAAAATACTTTAGTAATAAATTTTGATATGGTGTTATATATGTAATATTTATTACTAAAAATATTCATTGGAAATATAAAGATATTTCCTACATCATGGTATTTTATTTATAGTTTTTATACATTAAATAATTTAATTTATTTATGACACAATGATGATGTAGTAATTACCTAATTAATGAAATATTAAAATAATTGATATTATAAATATTGAAATAAATGTAAATTGAGATTTTTATGTAGTATACTAATTTTATAGGTTACTATGATATGTTAGGGTTGATTAAATGTATTTATTTATAAGTAATAAGGTTTTTATAACTTTAACTAAAATCAATTATTAAATAATCTCAAAATTGACATAAATGAGTTTTTAAAACAAATAAAATATTATTGGATGATATAATATTCCAAAAAAGTATACGGTTAATCCAAATGGCCTAAATAATATTATATATGACATTAATGAACCTATTTGGGTCCTCTTAAAAGTTTATAGTATGTTTATTAAACATATAATATAAAAATACAAAGATACATGGTAAATGTCAAACTATTTAACTAAGAGTTAAATCTAAACGATAAGGGCCAAATAGTGACCCAAACCTATTTCAAAACTACTGGTTGAGTGGTTTTAGAACCATCCCTAACTTATACTTTAAATAATCCTATTTGGAGCCATTAGAAACCGAATTTTAATTTATTATAAAATAATACTTTATGTTTTTCCTAAAGAGAATCTCCTCCCCCTTATAAAAGGACACCACTTATAACCAATTAGTCACACCTCCCAAGCCTTTTGGCTCATCCCAAATCTGCCCAATTAATATCCTTACATCACTATACTCCTCCTAGAAGCCTTACCTTAGGAAAAAGGCACTCCAAGAGTCCTTTTGGTTCAATCGAAATGGAGTTACCCAAATTAAAGGTAACGATTTCTCTTAACTTCTTTTCTTTTATTTTACTTCTCCAACCCCTAAACTCTTTTTATACTTTTATTTTGTAAAAAAACCAGTGTCCTCAATATACTAGGATGTTGTTATGATTTTTATTCGAACTACACTTACACACACCTTTATATAATGGGTGAGAAACATAATGTTTCTCTAGATGACAACCAAACACCTCACGAAACGATGATTGTTCAAATTATCTCCTACTGCCTCTCATGGTGGCCATTATGATGGAACTATAATTTAGTATGGTATTTATGATATTTATTTTATATATGATCTTCTTTAATTCCATTTTATATCATACCATTATTCGTTTCATGTTATATATATATATGATAATTTCATTTGAGGAAGTGCGGACTACCGCGCCCTCAAATTGTTATGACTCGTTCATACCATACATGGAACGTATAAAGGATGGTGTTAATGAACTAAAGTTACATATATAAAATATTATATTATACTGGAATAATAATATACCTAGGTATCATTTGTTTTTTATTCGTTTTAAAATGAAAAATGAAATGGAAGTGGCGTTCGTGCATACGTACAGATTACCGTCTCCACGAATGCGATGAGATTCATTCACTACCATATCCATTGAAGACTCATTTTCATTTTATGGTTAAAAATAATTTTTAGTGACATAATATCATTCTGTATGTAAATCAAATATATCCTATTCATAAGAAACATGGCTTATGTAACTGAGCATATAAAGGAGAACGAATCAGTTAACACCGAAAGAACGATAATACTAAAAGGAAATATTAGAAGAAAATATATGATATCATATCAATGTATATGATTCTTGTATAATTTAATAACAATTATTTCACAATTATATAGGAGGTTAAACTACCCTCGACCAAGGAAAAGTACAAGTTAAGGGTTAATTTCACAATCTCTTTATTATCTGAGGTTGTTTTTACATAAGTATCTACTAGGACCTCTTTATCATCCACATCCATATTTCTTAAAAATGTATTTCAAAACATTCTTTCTATTTTATAGACTATGGGTTAAATTCATTTATACCCTTGTCAAAATTTTTATAAGATGTTTATAAAGGAATCATTTCATCATTTTCCAAACAATTTTCTTTTTAACCTTTTCGACAAAATTAAGGTAAGAATGTCTTTTTTAACTTATACGGCGGGTGCGGCTATTTTCCACCCTTATAAAATCATCAAAGCATCCCTTAAAATATTATAAGAATATTTTCAAAGTAAATGTTTTATTTTATAATTATGTTAGTTTTAAATTATTTAAAAAATATAGATATTTATCTCAAATAGTTTTGATTTCATCTATGTCAACATCTTTTGATGGATTTTAAGCTTATATCAAGTTGATTTATTATGATACAAAACTTTTATATTGTATTGAAGGTTTTGTGATATGTTTTATTGTGGATGTGTTATTTTCATACCATTCATGGTTTATGGATAAATTATTGACATTTCATATTCTAGTTTTAATACGAATGTTTATGTTATGTTTAAACCTATTCATATGAGCAATGCATTGGACATAGTAAGTGATGGGTGGAGGCTGCTATAGCTCCTCGATGCATCGGTAGGTCTCATGAGAAAAACTAGTGTCTTGGAATAAGTCCATGAAAAAATATTATTTTTAGTCTTGGCATAAGGCCCTGACTATGTGCTTATGATAGTCTGACATTATACATTCCATCATTATGAAAGTGGTTAATGATATTGCATGTTATTTTTCAACTAGTAGAATATTAATGTGAATAAGTAAATGGAATTATTTCATTTTATTTTATCTATATTATGATGATGTTCAAATTTTAATGGATTTTGTTTTAGTTATACATTTCCTTAAATGTTTATGCTTATTTATGAAAGTTGTCGCTATATTGTTATCCTTACTGAGCATCTAAGCTCACCCCTTTCTATGTTTTATTTTTACCAGGATGTGAAGAATTATTTTATGACTGACCTATAGGGATAGTCTGAGGGGATATGAGTGTGGACTATGGAGACTATGTTTTTGTAGTTTTTCACTTTATCATGTAATGTAAGACTTATGAATGTATCTAGTGTTTCCAAGGCTACTAAACTAATCGGTCTTTCGAGACTTTATCTATTGTGATCATGCCAATGTTATGAAATAATGCACCAACTCTGGGTAACTGGGGTCGGGGTGTTACAGTTGGTATCATAGGAAGTTTAGTACAAACCTTGGAAGCTATATTTAGAAAAACTATGATTAGAGCACATAGCCCTAAGATAGACTTTGATGATTAGTATAGAAGAACTTCCAAGATTTTTTGTATTGTAGAGATTTTGTGAGTTTTCCGAGAAATACATCCTTTTCTAGATACAAGTAGGTTGAGGTGGCTCTCGCACAGATGTACCTAGGGGTAAAACTCGAAAACGCCGCTTTGATCTAGACTCGAACGTGAAATGGTGGATGACAACGGGCCTTTCTGCACTCTTGGTTACGAAACTTCTGGGCGATATGCTTAGGATAATTCTCATTTTCTTTACAAACCATTATGAAGAGTTTATGAGTATATAATTTCTAAAAGAAAACATTTTTATGATTATAGATTATATCCCTAAACTGTTCAGTTTATGTTATGTGTTTTACAAGTTTGGATTTATGTATTGCGATTCATAAACTAATCTAGTGTATGACATTGTATAGAAATGGTGCCTAGTATAAGGAATGTGAACTCCGGCAATATGTATGATCCAAAGAGTAAAAAGGATAATCTCTTTGATGGTATTAAGACAAAATTTAGATGGAAAATTGTCTCCCATGTATTCTCAACATATGAAGAAATAATATCACATGTTAAAAAGATAATTAAAGAATTTTATAAGTCCTATGGCTTTGATAGGAAGCAAGAGAAGAAAAGGATGGAAGAGAGAAAGATGGATAAAGGGAAGAGGGAAAAGAAAGATTTTCCCATATGTGATAAATTTGGAAAGAATCACCTTGGTAAATGATTAAAGGGAATTGGAGTTTGTTATATTTGTGGAGAAAAAAGGACACCAAGTATGTGATTTCAAGGGTAAGAAAAAGGTTTCAAATGTACAATGATTCATCTGCAAGGAGTTGGGACACAACACAATCCAATGTTACAATCATCAGATTTTGCCCCAAATGATGCTATTGGATAATAATCTTGTTATGATACTACCATAGATTATTAGGAATGATTTGAGTTCTTATGTTGTTATTAAATAATTATTTCATTTGAGTGTTGTATCAACACTGTACTAGTTATAATAATTATGGAGTATATAAGGATTCAACTGCAGTACTATTTCATTAAGGACTTGAGATTGTGTGGAACCAAGAGAAATGACTCAATAGTTGGCTAAATTTTTGGAAAATATATAGTTGAGAGAAAGATAAACCATAATATGGTTCTGATACTAAGGTAGTTATTTTGGAATAATACATGCTTGATTTGGATAAATTATATTGGATATTCTTGACTACCTTGAAACTGATTAATGATTTGTATATTCCATCATTGTTTGAGTTTACAACATTTTTGGATAGAAGAATTATATCCTGTATTCTATAATGAATAAGTGAGAATGAAAGTTATCAATAAGGTTTTATGGTAATTCAAGATGTTTTAGTGTTTTAAAAGAATACATGATGAAGGTGTTCACATGTTATTACGTAGAAAAAAGGATCTTCATTGTGTTTAAATTCCTTATAAATTTTGTACTGTGAGTTTGGACAGAATTATTTTGGATAAGTCTAGCTTGAGATTATTTTTGGATGTCCATAAAAAGGACAACCTGGAGGTCGGGTGGCAACTCGTTGCGTCCGGCAAGGCCGTGGGACTTGAACCCGCAATCGAAGGGCAACGAGGGTGTATCTCCTACCATTGACCCACATGATGTCCTGGATTTAATAGTGTAGTTTTTTAAAAGGTTCTGTTAGATAAATTATAAATTCTTTTTGTAACCCTATATGAATAGGATAAATAGAATATTTTTTTAGTTCTATGATCTTTTAGAGTGAAAGATGAGTTTGTAGTAGAAATTAGTTAAAGGATGGAACTCTACTTGTCAAGTATATGTTTTTCTTCTCTTATTCTTTGAAGAAATTAATTCTTAAACTTTACGAAAGGGATCTTAAAACTAAAAATGTGTTATCCTAATACCTTATGTTTTTTTGGAACCAATGATTTTTTAAATCACCATAGATTGATGTCCTTGAGGCCCTCAACTCTACTATTGTTTGTGACTGATAAACTCAATCAATCCCTATAAATATTTATGTTTTTCCTCCAATTATGTGTCTCTAATTGCCACCAATGTTCTCTTAATCGAGATCAAAATTTGGTGGTTACTTTTTCATTCCCCTTTTCCTCTTATTAAGACTAAATTTTATTAACCCAATTTCCTATATGGGTTTTCCCACAAAGGTATTTTCTATTTTCATCCTTTTATTTTCGAAGAAAAATTTCAAATTGCGAGGACACAAATTTTTGAAGGATGGAATAATTTAACACCCCAATATGTCATAGTACGTTATATCTTCAAATAAATTCAATAACTTGCATTATACGCAACACCGGGTTCGAGAGCACCACAAGATTACCAAACATGCCGCTCAAAAGCGGTTATGAATAGTATTAACTGAATATTGAACTATATATAATCCTTATAATTTTAGAATCCATATTATGAGTTTCATAGACATAATGTAAGAACAAATACATTTTTCAGATAAAAGAAGCAGTTATTTCAAAAAATGCTATTTTACCCCCTTTTAATGATGAGACCTTTTTAAATATAATATTTGAAACTTTTATATATTCTATTTGAAAAAATAAACTTCTTCTTTAGAATCGAGACATAAGAATTTAGTTTCAATAAATTTTTGGTGCCTTTCTGATAACTTTCATATTTGGGTGAATAGTGAAAAATACTCTATTTTAACTGAAAAAACAATTTTAATCAAAATAATTTATAGTCTAAAATTATACATATTAATGGTTTGGAATTATAAATAGATTATATTTTTACCATTTAATCCAATTATGGTCACTTTAAGTAATTTCACTTTGATATTGGACATAAACAAGTGTCGATCTTTTGATAGATATTGTTTCTTAAAAATACACCTTTTGGTTTTGACAACGGGAATTAATTTTAAATCAATAAATAAAAATTATATGTTTTTAATTTGGTAAAATAGAATTAATTTTTTAATTCTGAATATCAAAATTATCTTAGGGTGATTTTTTGGTATTTTTCTGAAAACATTCAGTTTTTGATGAATAATGAAAACAATGAGTTATATTTTAAAACCAAATTTTTATTTAAGTAATTATTTTTCTTATTTAAATTAATTTATGTAAAAATAGATACATAATACCTATATAAGTTCAATTTAATTCATTGGAGTTAGTTTATAATAATTTTAGATATATAAAAATTTTATTGAACTTTTCACCGTCTTTTACCCACCTCCTAGGAGAATTTGTAAATTCACATAAAACATTATTTTACCACTTCTGTGAGTTGAATTTCAAAACTCCAAGAGACACGGTTAATATCCCAGAGAAAAATGTGGTTCTATAATATAAAAATTATTTTTGGTGAATCTAAACTTTTGAGTTTTATTTATCGCGGTTAAAGGTAAATAGGGTAATTCAAGGTAAAAAGAATTTTGTAATAATTCAAAATTATCTTAACACATGTCATAAACTTACTTTATGAGTAATTTCCGACCATGGGCATCCTTGGGTCGATTATGGGACCCCATGGAGCCACTTATGAAAGATAATGACACTTTAGATTAATTAATTTAAAGTTGAGGCAAACTTGACATAAACAAACAAATCCTTTAGTAATTAATTTTTATAAGGTGTTATATAAGTAATATCTTTGACTATAAATATTAATTGGAAACATAAAAGTATTTCCTACATCATGCTATTTTATTTATATTTTTTATACATTAAATAATTTAATTTATTTATGACACAATGATGATGCAGTAATTACCTAATTAATTAAATATTAAAATAATTGATATTATAAAAATCCAAATAAAATTAATTTGAGATTTTTTATGCATTAAAATAATTTTAAAGGAAAATATAACATGTTAGGGTTGATTAAATGTATTTGTTTTGAAGTAATAAGGTTGTTAGGACTTTAACGAAAATCAATTATTAAATAATCTCAAAATTGACATAAATGAGTTTTTAAAACAAATAGAATATTAATGGTTGATATAATATTTCTAAAAGTCTAAGGTTCGTCCATAGGGCATAAATAATATTATATGTGACATTAATTAACCTATTGGGGTTCTTTTGAAAGTTTATAGTTTTTTTATTAACCATATAATATAAAAAATACAAACAGACATGGTAAATGTCAAACTATTTAACTAAGAGTTAAATCTAAAAGATAAGGGTAAAATAGTAACCCAACCTATCTAAAACCTATTGGTTGAGTGGGTTTCGACCCATACCCACCTTATAATTTAAATAATCCAGTTTGAAGATATTTGAAACCGAATATTAATTTATTATAAAATAATACTTTCAGTTTTTCCTAAAGAGCCCCTCCTCCCCCTTATAAAAGGACACAACTTCTAACCAATTCCTCACAACTCTCAAGACTTTTATCTCATCCAAACTCTACCTAATTAATATCCCTACATCCCTCTACTCCACCTATATTCCTTACCTTATGCATAAAGCACTTCAAGAGTCCTTTTGGTTCAAACCAAATAGAGTTACCCAAATTAAAGGCAACGATTTCTCTTAACTTATTTTTTTTTATTTTACTTCTCCAACCCCTAAACACTTTTTATTATTTTCTTTTGTAACTACACCAGTATAATAAATATACTAGGATGTTTTTATGATAAGTATTATAACTACACTAATACACACCTCCATCTAATGGGTGAAGAACATAATGTTTCTGTGGATGGAAACCAAACGCCTCATGAAACGATGATTGTTCAAATTATCTCCCACCACCTCTCATGGTGGAAATTATGATGGAACTGTAATTAAATATGATATTTGTGATATTTATTTTATATATAATCTTTTTTAATTCCATTTTATAGCATACCATTATTCGTTTCATGTTATATATATATAAGATAATTTAATTTGACGAAGTGCGGACTACCGCCCCCTAAAAGTGATATGACTCGTTAATACCATACGTGGAACGTATAAAGGATGGTGTTAATGAAATTAAGTAACATATATAAGATATTATATTATACTGTAATAATAATATACCTATTTATCATTTGGTTTTGATTCCTTTTAAAATGAAAAATGAAATGGAAGTAGCGTTCGTGCGTATGTACGGATTACCGTCTCCAAGAACACGATGAGATTCATTCCCCATAATATCCATTCAATAATAAATTTCATTTTATGGTTAAAAATAATGTTTAATTACATAATATAATTCTTTATATAAATCAAATATATAATATTCATAACAAACATGGCTTTCGTTACCAAGCATATAAAGGGGAACGAATCAGTTAACACCGAAACAACAATAATACTAAAAGGAAATATTAAAAGATCATATAAGATATCATATTAGAGTATATGATTATTTTATAATTTAATAAAAATTATTTTACCAATATACAGGAGGTTAACATACCCTTTACCATGGAAAAGTACAAGGTAAAGGTTAATTTCACAATCTCTTTATTATCTGAGGTTGTTTTTACATAAGTATCATCTGGGACCTCTTTATCATCCACATCCATGTTTCTTAAACATGTATTTAAAAACATTCTTAATATTATATAGACTGTTGTTTAAAGTAATTGATACCCTTTCTTGACTTTTTATAATATGTTTATAAAGGAATATTTTTGTCATTTTCCAAAATAGGTCCTTTTTAACCTTTTCGACAAAATTAAGGTAAGAATGTTTTTTTAACTTATACAGTGGGTGTGGCTATTTTCCACCATTAGAAAATAATCTAAGCTTCCCATAAAATCTTATAAGAATATTTTCAATGTAAATTTTTTATTTTATAATTATGTGACTTTTAAATGATTTCAAAAAAAGAGATATTTCTCTCAAATAGTTTTGATTTCATCTATGTCAACATCCTTTGATAGATTTTAGGATTATTTGAAGTTGATTTATTACGATACAAAACTTCTATATTGTATTTAAGGTTTTGTGATTTTTTTGACTATGGATGTGTTATTTTTATACCATTCATGGTTTATGGATAGTGTATTGACATTTCGTATTCTAGTTTCAATACGAATGTTTATGTTATGTTTAAACCTGTTCATATGAAGAATGCATTGGACTTAGTAAGTGAAGGGTGGATCCCGCTATAGCTCCATGATGCATCAGTAGGTCTCATGAGACAAACTAATGTCTTGGAACTAGGCATTGACAAAATATTATTTGTAATCTTGGCACAAGGCCTTGACTATGTGTTTATGATAGTCTGGAATTATGCATTCCTTCATTATGAAACTAGTTATTGATATTGTATGTGATTATTCGACTAGTAGAATATCCATGCGAATATGTAAATGAAATTATTTCATTTTATTTTTTCCATATTATGCTGAAGTTCAAGTTTGAAAGGGTTTTGTTTTAGTTATACATTACCTTAAATGTTTATTTTTATTTATGAATGTTTCCGCTATATTGTATTCTTTACTGAGCATCTGAGCTCACCCCTTTCTATGTTTCATTTTTCTTGAGATGTGAAGAATTATTTTATGACTAACCTATAGGGATAGTATTGGGGGATATGAGTGTGGACTATGGAGACTATGTTGTTGTAGTTTTTCACTTTATCATGAAATTTAAGACTTATGAATGTATCTACTGTTTCCAAGGCTACTAAACTAATCGATCTGTTGAGACTTCATCTTTTGCGATCATGCCAATTTTATATAATAATGGACCAACTCTGGTTAACTGGGGTTGCAGCATTACAAACACCACTTGTTTCTCACAATTTTTATAGATATAAATTTTAATTTTAATCTTTATATGGATATGACTAAATTTATTTTAAGTTGGAGATTTACTAGTTACTGATTCATTGGTATTTAACTATTAGGAGTTCCAAACACACAATAACAAACTTTTATTGGAAATTGGTCACCGTTTTAGTGTCATGATGGAACTCAAAAAGTTTTTATACATTTTACTCTTAATAATTTAATTAGAATTTATAATAAATGTTTACATGATGAATATAGGATTATGGTGTATGAATAGATCTCATAAACATGATGATTTAGGGTAAAAACCTGGATGAGGATTGATCTATCATAATTAAATGTTGGAAACTAAAATATAAAGTTTGGGGTTCCTTTAAGTCTTAACCATATATTCTATATATATGTTCTTGTGTATGCATTAATGTTGTTAAACTTTTATGTGACTATATAGATATTAGATAAGATCCTTCATGGGAGATGTCTGGTGTAGATCCTTTTATAATGGAGTAGGTTTTCTATGTAGGGTTTGTGAATTGAAGAGGATATTGGTAAATTTATCACCAAGGGGAATTGCTGCAAGTTTATTTCAGACATAATTTCACATCTACTTTTTTAATAGAATTTATTTCTAAAGGTAGAAAACCATTAGAATTAATTAATTATTCTTCAAATATTACATGTCAAAACCAAGAGTGTGGGAGGAAAACTCATCCCATGATAGGTCGTATTCTCTAGTACAAGAATCCATTATAAATTTAAGAAACATTCAAAAAATCATTTATTATAATAATACTAATTACCCTAACCATTAGATGGATTTATTGACACCTTGAATTCATTAGTATATAGTATGAATTAGTGGTTCTCCATATTTTGTACATTGGTTGATTAATTAAACTATTATATAAATCCATTCATTTAGGAACACTATAATTTATCATAATCTAGGGAGGTGATTGGTGTTGTGTTTTGGTGATTGGTCCCATGATAAAGGATTCCTAAGTATCAATTTGAAGTGAATCAAAACCCATGATGTCTTATTTTATTTAATGAGACACATTAATCCTTTTATGTTCATGTGACAATGAAAATTTTCATTCCTTTTAATGTTATGAAATGTGGAATATTGTGTCTTGATGTTTTAGTTCATACAATAAGGAATATGTGTTTATAGTTTTAAGTCATAGTTATTCCTTTGTGTAAGAAGAGTTGGATTTTTATTTTTTGTTTTGAACCCAGATAAAATTAATTCAATGATAAAATAGGATTTTCACTTTCAATGAGAAAATGTATTATATATGGAAAGATATTATTCTAACACATTTGTTATTACATAGTATGGATATATTAGAGTCTTATATTTATATATTCAAACTTTTTACGAAAGGTGTTTCCATTAAAACAGTTTATAGAAAGAATTTAGTGAATAATGGTTATGCAGGAAATTCCATTTTTTTATCTCTTTTTAAAAACGAGTTTCTCTAATTTAATGTAATAAAAATAAATATTTGTATCTAGAATAAATATGAGAATATCTATAAAGTTAATTTAAAAGCTAAAAAATCTATGATAAATATTTTGAGGTTGATATATGAATATCTCCAGATGAATTATGATGAAGCAGTTGATGAATTATTCACTTGAGTTAATAAATATTTTTACACCATCATAGGTTTTGGTGATAAGTTAGTAAATTATACAATTTATAAGAATTTTAAATATTATTTAGACAAGTTTGATACAATGGTCTTGGTTCTTAAATACCATGATCTGGGTATACTTCCATTGGATAATCTATATAAGATTATGATTCCTTGTGAAACATGGAAGGAAATTTAATTTAAGATGAAGAGAGTGGATAATAGGGAAATTTCATTAAATTATTTAAATAAAATAAGAGTATGAAAAAATTAGTTTTGGAAGAAGCATATTATGATAAAGAGTAAGATATAAAATTGAAATTTGATAAAAATATTTCATTTATTTTCGGAAGTGTGAGAATTGGAAAATAAGATTTTTGTCAAATATAACATTGAAGTGTTTCAATTGTGGATAAATTTAGATTTTTTAGAAAATAGTATGAAGTTGAAAGGAGAAAAATATTACGAAGATAAAGATCATAAGTCAATGAGTTCCTCAAATAATAAAGCTATAAAATTAAAAAATTAAACTTTTTAATATATGTTAATTGTAAGATTTGTTTCAAACCCAAAAAGAGATATTTTTTATCAAATTTTGAGGATGAAGATAATGATGAGTATGAGAGGAAGTTGAGACTTCCAGTGATGTTGAGGAAAAATTGATGATTATAAAAGTTAATAAGTAATAATTTACTAGTGATGAAAGTAACAATATTAAAAGAGAGGAAGAAAAAAAATGGATCTCATGTTAAAGTATGAACTCAAGGAATGACATTAAAATATCTCTAAATTGGATTAGTACACAAATTTAATGAAGGAAAACCTATATTCATGAAATAATGATCATATTCATGTTGAAAAGGAGTCAAATATGATGAATGATATTAATAAATTAATTAATATTCCCATTTATGAGAATATTTTTAATATTTAAATAAAATATAAGGTTAGTTAAAATGATAAGGTTATTGAAATTATTAATAAAAAATTTTTAGATGATAAAAATAGATTGGAAAAAATTCAAATTGAACATAAAAAAAGTCTATGTAGGAAGTTAGAGAAAAATTAAAAGAAAATATTATGGAAATAGTTTATATTTCAATGAATTATTAAATTCAAGTAGGTTAAAATATATATCATCCATAATCTGAAACATTTAATAGAAGTGTTCTTGAAAAGGATGATTCAAATTCATAATGTAAAAAAGATGATTATAAAAATCTTTGGAATTCAGTGAATGGAAATATGAATATAAGAACAACTACAAATGGACTCTTGAAAAATTAAAATAATAAGTCTATATTGAAGAGTAATGTTTTGTTATTTTAAAAATATTTTTTATATAAAAATTAGTCAAATTTTTTGGTTAAAATATGAAAAAAGAAAAGGGGATAATACTTTAAAAACAACTAGTATTCATTAGAAAGTATGAATTTTGTGGACATTGTTGGAATTATAGAGGATTTAGAAAATTGTAAAGGATATTTTAGTTTAATTAACAATATCTATACTATATTAAAATATATTAGTGATATATTTTGAGGGGGGATTCAACCTAATAAAATAATAAAATTTTAGAATACATATGAAAATTGTGAACTAAACGTTAATAAAAAGTTCTAACATTTGGATGATGGTTGTGTAAAATGTGATATGTTGGGTCATATTTTAGAATATTATATCACCATTCAACCTTCCTAATTGAGTATGAATTATACTACCCAAAAGAAACATAATAAGAAAGAAAAATTAATAGAGAAAACATTAATTGTTGAAGTTTCACTCAAAGCATAACAAATAAATGTCCATGAATTATGGATAGTGGATATTCTTCATAGATGATAGGATATTTAAATCTTTTGAAAGATGTTATGAAATTAAAATAAGGTTCAGTGACCTTAAAAAAAATAAAAGTTACATAAAATTAAATGAGTGGTATTAATAGTGTTTAGAAAAAAAAATATAAGTTGATATCGAAGAACATATTATATGATATGGTTGAAAATGATACTTATTAATCATATCTTAGATCTTTAATGAACGAAATAAATTGGTGTTTTGATTAGATTGTTTCTTGGTGAAGAGGCTGAAATATGGATGTGTATTGATGAGATGAAAGTCAATATGGGAAAACTTATTTAAAGTTGGTGATTCTAAAAATTAATTATACTTAAGCTTATAGAAGGAAAATAAAATTTGGAATTAAATTATTGGTTATATTTTCTAAGAATATTGGAGTAACATTACCTAGTAATTGAATGTTTTTGATGTTCCTATTTTAGAGAGATTGTTAATTTTATACACAATAAAGTAGATATTTAAATACATCACCCATTAGAGGTTTTTCATTAGGATGTTTGCGGGATTTTTAGAAAAAACTTAGTTATTTTATTTCCTTTATAAATGAATTCAATCATATCATATGAATTGTGTTCATGAATTATAATTTATAGGCTCTCAATATGTTTAATAATTTTTAAATATGTCTTTAGGATAATTATTTTTCTGTAAAGAAGATCCAGATAGACAATGATTTTGAATATTTCTAGTAAAAGTTTTAAAGTGTATCTTGAGAAGAATTTTCTTAATCACTAACTAAATACACCATAAAAAATTATTTTCACTTATTATAATAATATAAGTTTGTTGGAGAGAGCTCATACTATGTTGATTGAACATGATACTTATTATTATTTATAGTGACAAGTAATTGGTAAAATAATTTATACTCAAAACCATTTATTGTTCCACAAATATTTAGATATATTATCATATATGATGTATTATAATAATTTACCAATATTAAAATTATTAAGGGTGTTTGGAAGACCTTGTATTATCATAGTGAAAGGTGAAAACCATGGGAAGTTTGAGTAGAGAGGAGTTGATGGTATCTTCCTTAGTTATCCTCCAAATTAAAGTGGATATCACTATTATAATAGAGAGATAGGTAGGGTTTTGGGTAATGTTGATGTAAAGATTTAGGAATAAACAAATAATTAAATCACACATTAAAAATTCTCAAAAGTGAAGATAATTAAGAAAATTTTATTCAGAATAATAGAGAAGTTTCAAAATGAAATAATGCAACTTTATAAGAAATGAAGAATGAATCTATTTATTCAGTCATTTATAGTGATGAAGAAAAATATTTTTCAACTCATCCATGGTTATGAAATTAGGTGGAGGACCAAAATATCATTTCTGAATAGGGAAAGTTAGTTTATAAAATATGTTTTTTAGTAAAATAATGATAACCGCATTGTTTTATATAGTCAAAAAGAGATATAAAAGATGATTTGGAGCATTAAGATTCTGTCATCTATATGAATGATTGGTTAGATCCAATCGAGAATAATGATATTTGGGATTTTTATCCCAATATAATAAACAATAATTTTATAGGAACAAAGTGGATGTTTTATAACAAGTTGAATGAAAGAGGGGAATTGGTAAAAAATAAGGAATGACTTATGTGAATAGGGTACTCATTGGTGGAAGTAATTTATTTTAATGATAAATTTTAATTGATATGTATTATTTATACCATTATCACATTTCTTTATATTGTGCAAATTTTTTTATAGAATATATTCAAAATGTATGTTAAGTCATCCTTTCTCAATAGAGAGTTGGTATAAAAGTGTAGATTGAGAAACCTAATGGTTTCTTACTTAGAAAAGATAAAGGATGTGTTTATAGATTAAAAAAGTCTCTATATGGGTTTAAATAAGAACCAAGATCATGGTACTCTAAATTATTCACTTTTTTAAAGTTTTTGAAGTTAAAAAAAATGTGGATAAAAAACTCTATATTAAATATGAAAAAGGGGTATCACTTGTTGTTATTTTTTTGTTGATGATAAAATTGTTAATTGAAATGAATAATGTATTTGAACTAATTTTTTCTGATGAAAAAGATATTTGAGATGTCCATTCATATAGAGATGATGCACTTTTTATGATTACGAATTTCTAAAGAGAAACATCATATATATCTTTCTCAAGATAAATATACTTGGTAAATTTTGGATAAGATTTAAATAGAGCATTTAAAGCCATTTTATACCATAATTATTGTGGGAACTGTGATTTCAAATGGTGAAAAAAGAAATAAAGTAAATTTAGGATAATTTTAGAAGATAATTATATATTTTTGTCACTTAATAGCTTCTGGACTAGATATAGTGAATATTATACATTGTGTGCAATATATCAAAGTGAAAAAAGTAATATATCTTCATTTCTATAAAGTGAATTATTATCTATATTAAAGGTTTGATGTATCATGGATTGAAATACAAAAGTAATGGAATACGTGATCTCTTTGTATATACATATGTTGATTGAGAAGGAAATGTAGACGATTAATGATGAATATTTGGAGATTTATTGTTTTTGTGAGAAAGGTGTGTATTATGGCACATAAATACAAGAAGTTTAGTGAATTTGAGTACTTTATAAATAGAATATATTTCTACAACTCAATAAATAACCCAATTTATGTTTATTCAGACTCAATTAGAAGATCTCATGGTAGATGTGATGCAATCATTATTGGTGGGATGTGGTAATCAAAGTGCCAAAAAAATATTGAGAAATATGGTTTGATATTATTTATTAAAGTTAATTGATATGTAATATAACATTATCAAGTAGTTGGTGGAGAAATGAGTACTTAAGCTGGAGTTTCTTCCAACTGAGAATAAGATTTCATATATGCTCACTAATACACTGCCAAAGGAATCCTTTCATAGATTGAGGTTTTTAATGACTGTTCAAACTCATTTTCTATGAATGATAAGCTAGGATTAAACTACCCCACTCTCACATATTATTCAGATATTTATTATCAAATAGGGATAAGTAAAATATAAATTTCATTATATTTATTCCTTAATATATTTATAAAGTAGAGAAAAATAATACAGGGTGGAAATATAAAGATATGTTCTTATCCTAATACTGTAGAGTTATATTATTTAGAGGGAGTACATACATATAGGTATTTTTAAAATGGGTTGATAATTCAATAATTTTATTTCTTTTTAGACTCTCACAAATATTCTTTTAAATTATTCTAGGATTTAAAACCGAAATATTTGCATCATTTTCATTTCTCATGTTTTAAATGTGCTTAAGATAACATATTTATTAAAAATGGAAATATCCTCTATTTTTATGTTATAATAGTATATGGGGGTGATTATGGAACCTTAAGAACAATTTAGATAAAAATCAAAAAGTACACCCCATATAATTTTATAGTACACATTTTTTCAAAAAGTACATGTTCTGAAATTTTGAAAAGGATATGAATATAACCTAATGATTTATCTGACCATCTTATCAATAAGAAGCAGACTCCATGTTATAAGTTTTACATTTTTTGTTGACTATGAATTAAATTTTTGGTGGATAAAGAGGATTATACATTGTATGTTGCTGATAGAGTACACACTATGCATCCCATGAACTGATAGTCGACTAAAGAAATTTATTAGGCGGTAAAATTTCAAGGAAAAACAGGAGGAAAAGTCAATAAAACTAAGTATATAATGTATATTTTTGAAATTATATAAATAATTGTTTTAGGTAGTGGTTTCAAATGTTCTTATAAGGGAGAATTTTCCAACTATTTGATGTTTTTTTCTATATTCTCTCTCCCTTTTCTTTACCCTTTATTTGATTTCATCATTTTTAAGTTGTTTTACATTATAATTATATTTATTTGGAATAAAAGTTTAGTTTCATAAATTTAATTTCATTTTTCTTAATATTAAGATTTCATTATTCCTTTACTTATTCCTCATAATTATTTTATTTTATTTTATTTCTTCAATCAACATGACCCTATTACCTATTATAGTAATCGTTTTCTAAGTTCACCTCTTGGGGTGATGTTGAGATTAGGGATGGAGAAATTATAGGGAGTTTATTATCATAATTATTATTGAGTCAATGTTATGTGTCTTCTATCATGTATTTCATGGATTATTGTAATACTTTTTAGAATTTAGGGCATCCATGGATTATTGGATAATATAGAAATATACTGGTTCAGAGATTATTGAACCTTTCATTTACTATATTTTTGTTTATATGAATACTTTGGTTGAGTCTAGGATTATAGAAAACTCCCTATGGACGTCTGATACAACATATACAATGTAATTGATGTTGATTTAAACTAAAAAATATTTAAGCTTTGTGATATCAAAGAATTCATTTTTTTCTTAATCTTTATAATAATCAATAAAAACCCTTTTTTCAAATTTATTTTTCTAAACCTAATTAAATTAAAACTTGTAATTACACATTTTTTCCATGTATTATTTTTGGATATTGTATGGATTATTTTCAAGGCCAAACACTCAGAGAAAATTTTATTTTTAGGCCTAGTGTGCCCAAAATAAATGATTGAAATATATTAAATATATTAAATACACATGTGTATAATTTTCCTCAAAAAGTGTAATAACTTCTAATTGGAGGCTTGAATTAGAAATCAAATGGAATTATTGAGTTCAGATCATGGGTTTTACCATAATCGTGACACAACCTTTGTTGGTGTGGGGAGTTTGTGAAAAATTCATTGCAGGCATAAAGTGAATGAAATAAATAAAATAAATAATTTTATTATTAAATGAAATATCAACCTAATTTTTTTAAGAATTCTTATAGTGTATTTTCAGGTTTGGAAACATAAACCTAAAAATCTAAGAGATCCTTTGGAGATTATGGAGGGACATCTATTAGCAGATGACATCCATATCGAGGATTTCCAATCATCATGCAATAGAAATCAGGGATCTCACCATTGACAATGACACTACTTTTTTATTCATCAGCAATTGTTCCAAATTGAGTTAGAACATTTGATTTATTTGAATTTAAACCAAATTATTATTCCTATGATGAATGTAGATCCATCATATAATGAATTGATTCATGGATTGTGGGTGTTTTTGGTGTGGGATAGTTAAGATTCATGATTTCAAAATTATTATTGATTGTTTAATATCTATTAATTATTAATTATAACAAAAAAATTGAGGTCGAGATGAACATTATATAAGGTCTATTCTTCATGGTTGTCCTTTTTTACATTCACTTTCCTCGTTTCTTCATTCATACTGGGAAAATCCATTGGACCGCGGTTCAAAACAATACTGGTAAATTAATCGTTACACACCCATTTCATGGTGCAATGGATTGATATCACTGATCCTGTTTTTAATTGATAAATAGATCATTCTACAGTTATGGTGATGATAAGTTAGACTAGATCAGGAATGTGTGGGTGCAGTTTATAGACACACGATGAAAATAGAGGGTCGGGATGATTCATGAACAAATGATTCCATCAAAGATTTTATCTAAGATAATTATTAACCTTGATTGACCGATATCCAAAATCCATGGGAGTGATATATGGTAGATTTGGTGGTGAGATCAGATGATGCATGAAGAACATCAAGATTATAGAAAATCCAAACACACACGACGTGTATTTCAGGAACACTTGTTGTGTGGGACCCACATACTAGTGGGTAGGGTTTCTAGATGAATTTAAGTATCAAAAAGAGGGTGATCCTATCCCACATTGTGTGACCACTTCCTAGATGGATCATTATGTACCTCAGATAATACAACTACTTGTCTAGGAGTACATGGTCATAGACACACTATGTACTCCCACACGAATATGGCCATGCTAAAAGTTCACAGGAAGAGCCGTGTAATTGGACACAGGTAGAAGTACATGGGAATGGGAATGTTGTGTACTTTTACATGGACAAGGGAAAGGTCTGTTTACATAGGTAGGACCCAGTTCTAAAGTGACATGCCATGTACTACTAGTACATGTAGTGTACTCTATCAAAGAAGGCTTGAATCAATTTTCCTATATATATATTGGAATGGTTTATTTATGGTGTGTTCCCTATATCCATTCCCTGAGGGTTAGTATAGAATCATGTACTACTCATATAATTATGATCCATTTAGTTATAATTTGTGTATAGAGTTGTTAGGATAATTTTGTGAGGCCCAAACCAATATCATCTATCTTATTCTAGCACTAGGTTGAGTTCTTGGTATCTTCGTGACCAAAACTATGCAGGTGTTGATCTTATACTTATATGGTTATTCCAGATTGAGTTATTGGTATATCCCATGGCCTTGGGTGTGATCCTCATCTGCATATCATATCTATTCATGATTCTAGTGTATACTTCCTATGATGATACTCAATGAGCATGACCTCTCAGATGGAAATCATTAGTGCTATCTAACTCAGGATGTGTGTTCTCCCAAATGAGTGCAATGTGAAACCTTCAAGCAGGAATCCTAGAATGGAATTAAAGGTGTGAATTTACCTTGAGATGAAATGTACTTGTTGATTATATCTAGAAATTCATGTTATATGTGATATAAACATATACCTATGTATATATGATAGCTATCATTGTTTTTATATGGTTTTTGGTTCTACAGTGTCCTACTAGGTATTTTTATACACACCCCTACATGGGATTTTCCCACATGTTTCATTTATTGTGCATAAGATCACCCTCTTTATGGAGTCATAGAGGGACCAGGACCTGGTGGTTCTTAATGACATGGATAGATTGAGGTGTGGTCCTATATTTATATTGATAATAGTCTCCATATTTACTTTCAAGTTATACTTAATTTAATACTATTTGTTGTTGGATTTTATTTTGACCTATTTACATTCCATTACATGTATTCATAATTATATTGTGATATTTATCTTCATTCACAAATAATTTGTTATTTTTTTAATTTAATCATCGTATGGCCTTGTAGGGGTGTGTGTTTTTACATGTACATTAGGCCAAGACAAACCATGTTAGTGATATGTCTACTTGGGACTAGTTTTTATCCCCTAGACTATTTTAGTTGGGCTTGGGGAGTCACATAATAGACCCTATTAGGATGGGTCATGATAGATCGGTATCAGAGCAGTTAGTTCTACCGTAACCCTAGAGTCTGTGAGATTGGTTTGGGGAAACAATGTTAAGTGTTTCAAGTTTATATCTCATGCCAAGGACTATAGTGTTGGTGTGGCGATCGACATATCCATACACCAGGACTCTGATCACCCACCTTTTGACTTGGTAAATGAGGAAATTGGTTGAAGAGAAAATAATGGAACAAACCTCATATAGTAAGGGTTTATGGTTTCTATGTCTATCTTGGTTCTTCTCTATAGATATCATTACTGACCTTGGTACATCTTGTTTATTTCAGTATTCATCCAAAATGTATTCAAGCTAGGATTCAACATTAGGATCATAAAGATGATCCCATATGTGATGAGGCATCAATACATGGGCCTATTCTAGATGTATTATCTCTAGGTGGTGCACCATCTATACCACCACCTATTAAGAAGAAAATGTTACCTGTAGTACTAGAAAATGAGGTGTACATGATAATCTCACTTAAAGAGCTTCATCTATAGTGACCCATTAGTTTTTGAGGTGATACTGACCCACAAATAGATAAGGACTGGCTTTTCATAGTGATATGAGTTTTCCTTCTTATTAGGACACTGACATATCATATGGTGGTTTTAGAAGAGATAATTAACTATGGCTCTATAGTAGGATGGTTGGGATTTGTGACCCAGTCATATAATGAGGAAACTCTATCATGGAAATAGTTTGAGTTCCTTTTTAGAGAGGAGTTATCTCCACCTACAATAAGGGATGTATGCATACAGGAGCTTCTGTCTCTCCAGCAGGGCAATACGATAGTAGATGAGTATTCATTGAGGTTCACCAACCTCTCCAGGTACTGAAGGGATACAGTTCCGAACTAGTTATTATAGGACTAAAAAATCAATGGATTACTACATCGATACAATTGATCCAATGTTATACTTCTATAAATTCCTACTTATAATGGGGTTATCGATAGAGATTTAATGGTGGATATTTTTTTGGTTGAGAAGACATAGATATTGGTTTGCAGTAGTGGGATCATGGGTGTTGAGACTTCAGTAGTAAGAAAACAATGTTAGTCTTAGGGACCTGGATGTGCGACTAATTTTAGAATGAGGTTCCAAGGTAGATTTACTATAGTTCAATACTGAAAGGATGGGTCCCATCAGCCTAGGGAGAGGCAGTTCCATACTGGTGTTGACATGGGATATCTTGCATGAGATTTTATGAACCACCATATGGATAATAGGGAGAACATGGATGGTCCACTGAAGAAGAGGTAGCAGAAAGATTTGTGACGTTTGATGGGTGAAGAACATTGAGGAAGAGTTGGGAGAGAAGCTAGAGGGGGTAGAAGATTCAACTTGTTACCACCACCACTCCCAGGTTGTCCATGCTAGGCTCTAAGAGTTGGAAGACAGGGGAAGTGGTAGATGTAGGTGGTTGAGATTTATGACCCATAAGCTCCAGGAATGATATGATTTATGACATGTGTCATTTATATCTTAGTTCTAGTACTAATAGACATATGTGGTAGTCATTCCATTATTTACATATATATGGTTTGAGACATAGAGATTTTAGTTGAGTCCTTAGCCCGACCCTTATGGTTGGAAACTCCTACTAGAGATGAATTAGCAATAACACACTTGTGTAGACAATGTGACCTCACTCTTGTAGGTGACTGTTTATGTTTGGATATCTTTTTAGCAGTGATAAGGCCTTATGACTTCATATTAGGTATCGACGAGCCATCTACAATCATGCATAGATCGATTGTTTCAGGAGGATGATTTTTTATGTCTATAGAGATTGGCCCATGTTTTCTATTGTGGATAAAAAGGAAAACCAGAAAGGGAAGGATGGACTGATTCATAGGTGGGTGTAGCTAATTACTCATGAGTTGGATAGCATGGCCCTTGGTGAAGTGAATGTTATGAGTTTTCAGTTCACTACAGCGGTGGAAAAGTACGTGGACATATTTCATGAGGGTGTTCCCAAATTACCTCTTCTCTGAGAGATAAAATTCTTCATTGATATACACCCTAATATATAATTGATATATTCATGAGCATAACATATGGATCCCTCATGGATTCCTAAGATATGGGAGTTGTTGGAGGACTTTCAGATGATGGGATTTTTTATACCTAGTGTTTCAACCTTTTCATCCCCAGTGTTATTATTGTAAAATACATATGGGTGATTAAGGTTATGTGTGGATTAATATCACATAAACTAGGTTACCATGAAGAAAAATTATCCACTAATGAAGACTAATGACCTCTTTGATTAGTTGAGTGGGGCATGATGGTTCTCGATGTTTAACCTCAGATAATGCTATCACCAGTTGCGAGTATGTGACAAGGATATACCAAAGATGATATTTAGATGTGCCTATGGTAACTATTAATACTTTGTGATTCCCTTTAGAATGATGAACACCTTATAAATGTTTATGGGACTCAGGAATTGAATCTTTCATCCCTTTTTAGATCAGTTTTTTGTTGTCTTCATAAAAAATATCCTTTTGTACTCAACATCTGAGGAGGATCATGTGAGACACTTGAGGACGTTTCTAGACATAATATAAGAGAGCCAACATTACAAGAAGTTCTTAAAGTGATTGTTCTAGATTCAATATGTCTATATGCAAGAACATGTTATCTCAGCAGATGGTTTGGTAGTTGATGTGATGAAGGTTGTGGTAGTGTTAAACTGGGATCCACCCAAGAGAATGATGGAGACGTAAAGATTCATTGGGTTAGTAGGATACTATTAAATATTCAGACCTGAATTCTCTAGGATATCATCCCCCATGACAGATTTGACCCAAAATGGGTTGCCTTTCATGTGGATGGATAGGTTCTAGCAGGCTTTTCAGGAGTTGAGATAGAGATTAAAGAGCACTCCCATAGTGAGATTTCCAGAGGAGGGTGTCAATTATATAGTGTTATGTGATGAATCAGGAAATGAGATTGGTTATGCTATGATGCAGAGGAAATTAATGATTACCTATGATTAACATTAGTTAATACCACATGAGAAGAACTAAATGAATCATGATATTGAGTTAGCAGGGGTAGTCTTTGTATTAAATATATGGAGACACTACCTGATGGATGACCTGTTTATAATCCATTATGAAAAAAGAGTCTCAAGTATATATTATCTCATAAAGATCTTAACTTGGGATAGAGATGATGGATTGAGTTCTTCCAGGATTATGACTTCCAGATTTTCTATACTCTTGGGAAGAGGAACATATTAGAAGATGATCTTTGAAGGATATATTTTTCACAATTGCTGAGAGATGCATCAAAGAAGTTGGTCTCATTATAGTTATCCTTTGTGGATGGAGATGGAATAGTTTACCTCTAGTTTATGGTTGTCAAACCTATGGTTTTACAGTGAGTCAGGGGGCACATCTTAGGGATGTTGGATAAGGGACACTATGTGATCAGATATCCACTAGACATGATCCATATGTATTTTCAAAAGGCGGGGAGCATTCCCTTATTTTTAAATGATGCACGATGTTACAAAAGATGTTGTGGGAGTAGGTTTTGAGATATTTTCATACAAATCCTGTAGAGGTACATCCAGGTGTGGAAAAGATGTACAAGTACCTCCAACATCCTTTTTGGTGACCAGGGATGAGGAATGGAGTTGTATAGTTTTTCTCTTGATGCCTTACATGTCAATAAGAAAATTATGAGCGCCAAGTTCTAGAAGGTTTATCTCAACACATTGAGGTTCCAGAGTGGCTGGGGGATGGGATATCCATGGAATTCATGAAAAGGTTACCACATACATCTAGGGGACACGATTCCATATAGGTGATCATAGACTCACTCACCAAGTTAGTCCACTTCTAATATATTATAGAGAAGAGTTATGCAGAGAGTTTGGGATGCCTATATGTGAAGGTTATAGTCTAAATACATGGAGTTCCATCGATGATTGTTTAGGACTTTGAATATATCTTTACATCTCGATTGTGGAAGGGATTTTAGGTGGATTTTGGAACTTAGTTGAGTTTGATCATAAATTTTCACCCCATGACTGATACCTAGACTGAGTGGACCATTGAATTTCTATAGGATATATTGTGAGCTTGAATGATGTAATTTTTCCATATTTGGGAGGATCACCTACAATTTATGGAGTTTTCATATAAAAACAGCAACCATTTTGTCATCTGTATGGAATAATTTGAGGTCTTGTATGGGTGACTCTAAAGGTCACCACTTTACATGGATAACCTAGGAGAGTCATCACTCATTATCCTAGAGTTGGTGTGATCCACTACTAATAAAGTTGAGATAATTCTAGAGAAGATTAAGACTAAAAAGATCTGTTATAAGTCTTATGTAGAGAAACGATGGAGTCCTTTAGAGTTTTAGTTGGGAGACCATATATTCCGATGGGGTTCACCTCGATGCAGATTATGGAGATTTGGAAGGGTGGAAAGCCATCTTATAGATTAATTGAACCTTTATAGATACTTCAAAGAGTTTGACAGGTGGCATACCTATTAGCTATACTTCCATAGTTAGAAAAAGTACACAATAACTTCCACATGTCATAGTTGAGGAGGTATGTGCATCACCCATTTCACATTATCAACTAGAGGGAGCTAGACATCAAGGATTAAGAAATATTTTATAAGTACCTAGTATAGATTGAGGATCATGGGAAATGATCCTTTGTGGGTGATTGCTTCTTTTAGTGTGTGTCTAGTGGGAACAAGAAAATCTTCAAGAAATAACCTAGGCGTGAGAGGCCTAGATACGTGCTAAGTACCCACATATTTTATTATAGACACCTATTTTGGCCTTTCATGATGTAAATACCCAAGTTGGGGGGAATGTAATGACTCACTTTTTCCATGTATTATTTTGGGATATAGTATGGATTATTTTCAAGAACAAGAATTGAGACAACGTTTGATTCCAAGTCCCAATGTGTCTCGAATAAATGTTTAAAATATATTAAATATATTAAATAGCACATGCACATATTTTTATAGGAAAATTGGTATAATTTATAAAAAGAGGTCTGAATCAGAAATATGAAGGCAACATTGAGTTCAGATCATGGTTTTTATCACAACATCAACATCACCTTTTTCGGCGTGGGTCGTTTTTGAAAACATCAACGCATGTGTAAAATTAATAAAAAAATATAAATAAATTTATTTATTATGAAATGAAACAGTGACCTAATTAGTTTTCATTTCACACACACTTATATAAGATGTGAGGTTTTATCCTTATAACCCTTCAAATAATATAGAATCATTGTAGAGAATGGAGAACTTCTATTGGTGGAAAATAGTTCGATTGAGGATCATCGATTGTTGTGAAATGTAATTCAAGGATCTCGGAAAAGTTAATGAAAAATATTCATTGTTTATTAGATATTGATCCAAATCAAATAAGAATGTTTTTTATTTTTATTTATCCCCACTTATGATTCCTGGGAAGAACATGATTCAATCAACCAATCAATTGATTAATAGATCATGCATATTGTAGGTATGGGATAATTATGATTTATTATTTATAATTTCTTGTTGATTATTTTATTTATCATTATTCTTTGTTCTAACAGAAATGAATCAATGTTGAAAACAACATCAGTCGAGGTCCATTCCTCATGGTTGTTATTTTTTTTCTTTCCCTTTCCCCATTTCTTCATTCATCAAGGGAAAATGACTTATCATGTGTTTCAACAAAATATTAGTAAATCAATCGTCGCATACCTGTTTGTTAGAGAAATAGATTGATACCATAGATCTAGATTCAGATCACTGATGAAATCATTCTATGTTGCCGATGATGATGCATTAGACCAGATAAGAAATCCTTGGGTGAGGTACTCGGATACATGATGGTAATGAATGTTTAGGATGATTGTTGAAAAAACGAGGCTATCAGAAATAATATCTCCGGTAAGGATCATCCTTGGATGACCCAAATCTAAAGTCCATGGGAGTGATTTCTGGTAGACGTGACATATCAATTAGATGACAATTGAAGAATAGTGGGATTATATAAAATCATAACACACACAATGTGTATTATAGGAACACATGTTGTGTGGTACCCTCACATCGGTAGCTGGGGTTTCTAGATGAAGTTAAGTATCACATGGCTTATGAACCTGTCATATGGCATGTGACCTCTTCCTGTATGGATCTATGGGTTCCTCAAAGGGTACATAGACAAGTTAAGGAGTCCACAGTCATATACACACCATGTACTCCCATATAAACATGAACATGCCTAGTGTACATGGGCAGATATGTATATGTGGACATAGACATAAGTACACGAGCATGGGCATGTCATGTATTTTTATCTAGAAACAATCATGGGTTGTTTACATCGTCATGAACCATAACTAAATGGAAATTTCATGTACTAATAGTATACACCGTATACTTCTTAAAAGAAGCGTTGAATCCCTTTCTGTCTCTATCTTGGACAAGTTTTATTAAGGTGTGTTCCCTGTATCTATTCCCTAAGTGTTAGTATAGAATCACATCCTATATATAGAAAAATGATTCTTTAAGTAGGTTTTCTTGGATAAACTTTTTAGAATATTTTTTTGATACTTAGACTGAGATCCTCTATCATATTCTTACCCTAAGTGGAGTTCATGGTATCAATATAACCAAAACTACATGGGAATTGATCCTATACTTAGAATATTATTTAATATTGAGAAGTTGGTATACCCCATATCCTTTGGTTTAATCCTTATCTCTTTATCATATCTTTTCATACTTACAACGTATACATCCTATGGCAAGACCCGATGGGAATGACCTCTCATACAGATTTCATTAGTGCAATATGAATCATGAAGTGTGTTCTCCCAAACGAGTTCTATGTTGCTCCTTCAAGTAAGAATCCTAGGACAGCATTATGGTTGCGACTTTACCTTAAGAATATGTGTCCTTGTTGAGTATATATGGATATTCTTGTTATATTTTATGTAAACATATACATATGTAGATATGATTGATAATATTATTTTTATATTAATTTTTGTTTGGGGTACTCCTATTAGGCATTTTAATACTCACCCCTTAATGGGATTTCCCTACAAGTATCACATCTTGTGATGATGATTGACCTTTTTATGGAGTCCTAGAGGGACTATGACTAGGGTATGCTTATTGAGATAGACCGAGGTGTGTTATTGTGGTTATCTTGAATGTAGTCCCCATATTTACTATTCGGTTGGGATTTTTTTAAAACTCTTTGTGGTGGGTTTGTATTTGGACTTATTTACTTTCCAATACTTGTTTTTGTACTCAGGATATGGGATTTAGATGTATGTATGCATAACTTATCATTTGTTTTACATTTCAACATTTTTTGATCTTGGAGATGTGTGGGTGTGTGTGTGGACTTTAAGCTAAGACCTCCCATGTTAGTGATATGCCTACTTGGAGCTAGTTTCCATCCCTTGCCCTATTCGAGGCGGGCTTGGGGAGTCATGAAATGATCCTCATTGGGGAAGGTCATGACAATATTGTTTTGAAAACTACTTTTTTACTCTTATTATACTATTTAAATTACACGTTTTCTATCCCCAATTTAGTTATCCTTAATTGATTTCCTAGGGGTTCTGATTTAGTGTAGTTAGTTTAAGTTTGAAATAAATAATCAATCAGGTGCATGATGATAGTGCATCCCAATTTTGGAACGATAGACATGAATCGATGAAGGATAGAATGTTTATTTATTTTGGCTGATATTATATTTTTTAAACACTTTATTTTTTCCTTTTCATTATATTAATAAATATTGTGTTCAAATATCTTACATGAAGGATATCACCACTAGCTTGGAAAAGAGACACACCCAAGAAAATACAAGAAGCACCTCTTTCACCCTAACTCTATATTCATATCTCTTTCTCTATCCCATTTATCATTTTTCCCTCCTTAGCCACCTTATCTTTTATTCTATTTTCCCTTTTTTCTTCAATTAGTTTATCAAGGTCATTTAGGTTAAATTAAAAATAAAAAAATAACAAATTACAAATCGAGAAATGACATGCCACACCCCTCTTATAATTGAACCACTCCATAGAGGAACGATTATAATTTTTATATCCTAAAGACCCCACTTTTTATGTCTTGATATCCCCTTCATCACAACCCAAAGGCCCCCACTATATTCCAACCATATCACCTGTGCTTCACTACACTATTTTCATACCACTAATTAAGACATACAATTCTATCCATAAATGGAACATAAATCCCCTATAAATGAGGGGACTAGGATATGAACCTTTGTTGGATACATAAATATAGGGTTACTATACAACAATGGTAAGGCCCCAACTACAGTTTTTCTTAGTTAATAAATATGTTAAGAATTAAAATCTTTATAAATATTATAACAAACTAGAAAAATATCACACATGTTTATTAATTTATTATTTTTGAAATTTAAAGGATCAATTGACCAATGATGATTATGCTTGGATTGTAAAAATTGAATTGTTATTTGAGGATGATTTTCTTGAGTAGATAGGTGAATTCATATACCTCCATATTTCTTTTATTTTCAAATTTTTCAAAAACCCCTCTCTTTAGGGGGTAAAAAATTTTCCACTCTTTTTTTCTACTTCATCCACATTGAATCATGATTCTTGATTTCTTGACCTTACATGATAGTGTGAAAAAGACTTAAAATAGAAACTAGTTTTCATTCTCCGTATTATCCCACCTAAACATATAATATATTTATTAATTATTGAGGAAAAAATATAAAGTCAAAAACTCTCAATTTTAAAAAATACCATTTTACATTTTAGGATATAATTAATTATATAATTAAGTGAAAACATGAAGTGAACTAGGATTACACAACATCGTGTATGAATACGTAAACGTATACACACATATATAATAAAAGAATAAGATGATTATATCTCATATAATTATATATAATTATTTTATTTAAAATTAAATAAATATTTATATTAATAAATAAATAAATATACAATAAACGATTAAAGACAAAGAATTAATCTTGTGCAAATGATTGATCATGTTTATAGGAATATATCAGTCAATGTCCTGAATAATTTCCATATAATCAATGAAATATTTATTCTTTTTAATTTTTTTTTTCAGTCATTGTGTTTATCAATGCACATAAATTTTAATTCCTTAACAAAAGTTAAATAAAATAATAATAACAATGGAAGGGGAATGAATGGAGATCTTATAGTAATAGGAGATCCATCGAAGTGAATTGGTCACCTGTTTGAGTCATGTACTAGATACAAGTGTCATATCCATTCCACTTGTTTTCATTTAAATAAACACACACTAGGTTTTTCATTTACATCATGTAGTGTGTGATGATATTTTTATTACAACATATAGAAAAAAAATATAATAAAATTTCAATTGTATAAACTTTACTCCATTGGTTATGGGTTATTAGAGGGATTGAACTGATTTTTGGTTCGAACCCCACCTTGAGCATGTTGACAATGTTTTTTCCACATATCTCAATTTAAATAATTACATGTTGTGTGTATTTATATATGTAAACTATGTGTATTTTGATTTTCTAAATATTAATTTAATTTTTTATTTCATTAAAGTTAAATAAAATAAAATAAAGAAATGAGAAACATCCGGAATAAAAAAGGTTATACCCTTTCTTCATTTTGATATGTTTTTTAGATTTTTTGTAATATGAAAATAAAAAAATAAAAAAATATCATGTTATACCATCATCACCTCTTTGGTATTTTCTGAAAAAGAAACTTTAACTTCCCTATTTCATGTTTTTTAATATTTAAAATAATTTTTTTTACTAATGGAACATGAGTATGAGCAGGGATATAACATTGATTGAAAATTTTACTAAAATTAGTTATTTTTAAATAATATAAATAGTTTTATCTTAATAAAACAATGAAGATGTTAATTTTATCTTTGTAATATTTTTATTATATAAAATTATGACAATTTACATCTCTATATATCATTTCACACAATAATAAAATGTGGATATTTTTTACTTAAATAAAGATATATATAAATTTGGTTAATGTTTGTGGGCTCAACAAAATGGTTTTTTAATCCAACAATTTATCATTCGATCAGTATCATTACTATAATAGATTTACCTATAATTGGAACCTAAGGCTATTTTTGAAAAAAATAAAGAAACAATTATATCAAAATATAATAAATAAAAAATATTTAAAAAAAATCATAAAACAAAACAAGTTTAACATAACAAAAATTGTTTTACTTTTCAGAATTATTAAGTATGTGAATTTTGTATTTTTTTCTACCTATGTAGGGAAGGTTTAGTAGAAATAATCTGGCATGAGGAAAATTTTCAAATGACCTATATTTAGTTAATACACAGTGGGAATATACGAATGAAATGGTTATCACATAGGTACACACATGTGGGGATTTAGTGGAAGGATTGGATCATGAATTTTCTCACTTGGATTTATACCGTTTATCTTGTTGAATTTTGTTACGAAATTATTTATGAGGCACTTCTATTCATTATTAATGATACTAACTTTTTAGTGTGATTCATAATTGGTTTAGATTACAATCTTGTATTTAATTCACATTGAATATTAAATGTATGAACCCAGATCTTGGAAAGGTATGTTCTCATTTAACTTTTGGTTTGAATCCATTATTTTGGTTTATTAAGTTCTTACCCAAGTCGTTAAAGAGTCTATAAGGTGTTATGAGGGTTTGGATCCCAAAAAATGGAAGAAAATGGATTTTCTAGGTATGATGCATGATCTGACCATGGTTAGTGCTAACCTTGAGGACAACCTAGGAAACTTTGCGGGAGGTGGGTTTTTGTATAGTGTCCTCTGCATGGTTTGTGCACAGTTTGGAAAACTGTGTGACCCATATTCTATTAAAAAAATTAAAATTTCTCAACTTCGGGATTTTTAACCCCAACTCAGGATTTCCTTCCCATTCTCCTCTCTTCACCCTAGGGACAAACCAAATCTCCCAAGAGCTCTAAGAGATCAATCTCCTTCATTTATAAGGAATTTTTGGTGCCGTTGGTTGTAGATCAAAGATTCGGGTATGGATAATCCCATCCTGGATTCTCTTTTGAGTTTAGGGTTTGTATCTTTTTGTACTCTCCTTCTGAATATCTAAAACCTACTCCTTGGGTGAGATCTAGGTTAAATCTTCAAGGGTTGTTTTGAGTTGAATTTAAGGGCTTGATTAAGAGTTAATTCACCCATGGAATCAAGGTAGGTGGTCTAGAAGTTATAACCCATGCTCTATTTGTGGATTTTTGTATGTGTGGTTTTGTTCTTGGGTGGCTCTTGGTATGTTTTGATCACCATTGGCATGTTTAGGTAAAATGATTATTAAAAAGGTAAATGGAGACCCTCATGATCCCTAAGGGATGTGTTGAGTGTGATGAGACTAATCTAGGGCATCCTATAGGGTATACTGACTTTTTCAGACTAAGGGATTTGGGAAGAACAAGTGATATTGTTTTGTAATTATGTAGAGCCCTTGATAAACATGTTGATATGACTAATTGTGTGGGGTTAGAATCTAGGTGATGCACATAGGCTTGATAATAACCTAAGGTATATTGGGTTAATATGTGGAATTATTAAATACCATAATGGAATGGGTTATGAGCATGGTAATTAAGCCTAGTGAGTTAGGAATAATGAGCAAAGAATAGTGAGATAGGCACAAAAAATGAATGCTTAGTGACATAAGCATAACAAAATGGAATTGGGATAAATGAAAAAATGATGTGAAACGTGGTAAATGTGTTAATGGGTCAAGGCATGGTATTAACTCTCACGTTATTGTTATGATTGATGTTTTCCTTGGGAAATGGTTGTGATACTGTGTGAATGGTGTATGGATATATATATATATATATATATCCAGTGTACATGTGTTGGTAGTGTGGGGGTATTGAATGAGGTTCTACACCCATGGGCCGACTTGGACTGAGGCTCTAAACTCCACCCCTAATGCATGAGTTAGGGAAGAGGAATGATTCTCTGTTTCCCTATCAGTTCCATCCACCTGAGCTAAGGCTTCTAGGTGAGGATATGGTTGACATGAGGAATTTGGTCCTAGTGATATAATAAAACTGTGTGTTTTCCACATGTATGTGATTGTGTACTTTAAACCACACATCTCGTTTTGTGATGAACCCATGGTAAATGCATTGGAAATGGTATGTAATGGGAAATGGGATGAAATATTAAGATAAGAAAATGGTAATAAATGTTGGTAAATGACCTAAAAAGGTTAGGGGCACTTAATCTTTTCTTGTCATTTTTACTCATTTCCCTTATTCATGCACAATATCTTATACTGAATATTTTTTTAAACACCTTTTATGGTGGCCTACAGAGTTTTACTCACACCTTGTTTGGGCCGCCATTGGGTACCCAGGAAGACTTCATGTTTTTAGGTCAGGAGAAGAGAAAAGGCCCTTTCTAGGTAGTTGGGTTGGAACAGTTGTGGGTGACGGAGGACCTAGACATGGTGTTGGGATCATTTTGGGGATTTTTCAGTTTTTCTTCATTTTTAGATTTGTTCACTTTTGCACTTGTAGCATGACATGGCATATTTACTGTTGGACATGGTTTTACCCCGTCTTGGGGAATGATTGTTATGTATTCTCTTGTATTATTGATTATTATTCTAATATTTTTCGATCTTATGTTATGTATTACTCTTATAAGAGGTGGGTATAGTCTCCCCAATTGATTATTCAGACCCCTGCTGCTAGTCGGCAACCTTTGGCATATAGGGAGTTGCACTTAAGGTCATGTAACCACCCGACTCGGAGCACCGATTTAGTGGATTCTGGGTCAGGGACGTTACAAAGTGGTATCATAAGAGTTCCTTTCTCATTCTTACTATTTATGGATGGTAGACGGAAGTTATGATGTGTTGGGCCTTGGTAATAAGCTCTTACTTGGGATTAGCTAACCCATGTATCAGGGAAAACCCAAGTCACCCAGGGTGGGAATTTTTTTTCTTGATTGTGTGATGTTACAGTTGAGGATATTTCACCATTGGGTGATGGAAATGTTCTGTGATGTGATGGTTCTATGATATTTGGCTCATGGAAACAATGGAATGAGGTTGTGCATTCATGAATCATTATAGGCACATAGAGAGATAGGTGACATGTATCATGGTGGGGACACACGAGTTGGGTTTGTGAGGCATGCGATATGGAATGCACCTTGCATCTTGGTAATTGAAAAAGGAAAATTTCATAATCAAAACAATGTAAAGGGGTTATGAAAAAATAATGATAAGTGATGATTAATAAAATATGTGTAATTAAGGGTTTGTAATGAATTAAAATTTTGTTTGTAACATGTTGTGTGAGCCTTGTGGTGGTGTATAGTTGTTTACCCTTGTGGACCATGGCCTACGATAGGGATGGTCGGGGTGGTGTTTTTGGAATGTTATGGATTTCTAGGATGGTTTATGCATAGTGGGTTGTTGTGACTGGTGAAGAGCCTTCTTATTATAAAGTTTTGAAAGTTTTATGGTATGTGTTCTAAACCTCATGTTTGGAAATATAGATAAATGCCACCATGATGTCGATCGTCAGTTGGGGAACAAGAAGATGTTGCTAAGAACACACCTCCAGTAGAAGAGAGAGAGAGAATGTAGAGATCTAGGAAAGTGGAGAAGATCAGTTCTGGGAGAACATGTCTCATTTTATGAAGATGATGGATCGGGACCCAGGGCGGGCCACACCAAGTATGTTTGAGAGGAATAAAGAATTTCAGCTGCAGCACACTCTGACCTTTACTAGAGAGGGTGGGCCAGAGGCAGCAAAGTTCTGGATAGAGTATATCCAGACAATACTTGACCATCTGGAGACTCTTGTTGGGATGTAAGTCATGTTGGATGTTTATATGTGGCAAGGCCAATAAAAGTGTTGGTGGGACATCCTGGCTTAGACTGAGTAGGCTGAGGGGATGTTGTGGAATGATTTCTCAGAAAGGTTTTTGGAGAATTTTTACCCAGATACTTTGAAGAAAAAGCGGGATGCAGAGTTCATGATCCTAACTTAGGGATAGATGTTGGTGATGGAGTATGTTTTCCACTTCACTGACAAGTAATGTTATTTTTTTAGGGACCGTGGTGGATGATGTAGTAGTTAGGAGTCATTTTTTGGATGGGGAGAGACATGAGATCTGGTCTTAGGTAAATATCATTCTCTTGAAGAGGTTTTTAGAGGTAGTGGATCAACCATTGGTCTCATAGGGGAACCTGAATGGAGCTTCAGGCATTGGGATTGTCGTACTAGATGGGTAGAAAAATGGTGCAGCTTCTAAGGGCTGAAATCATTGTTTTGGAAGTTTTTAGCATGGAGGTTGTGTGCAAGGTGGTCATAAGAGAGGGCCAACCTCTTAGGGTGGTGATTGGGCGTTATGCTATCTATGTGACAGGTCAGGGCACATGCGAGGCTAGTGTCCTCGGCATCCAGTTGAGTGCTGATTGTGGGATAGATTGGGACACGTGCAGAGGTTCAGTAGGAAACCTCATTAGGAGAGTATGAATGTTGGTGATAGGAAGATTCCATATAAAGGAAGGGGATAATTTTCTCTATATTAGGTAGGAAGTTGGAGCTCCACGAGCTGTACTAGCAGGGGCAGGGGACATGGAACTTTGGGGTAGGATCACCCACATTAGAAGGGTAGTGTAGTGTAGGGAAAATAGGTTGGGGCCCTGGATAGAGGCAAAAGTCACCTTCATGCAGTTCAGTCTGCACCTGGTGATAGAGAGGCTAGCCCATCAACTTTTCGGGGTATTATCCTTATAGCTTCTATGCTTGCTAGTGCGTTGTTTGAAACTTGTGCCACACACTCTTTTATTTCTTCTCAGTTTGTGGTAGAATTGGGTTTGCCTGTGGAAAGTGTGTGAGAGGTGATATCAATTGAAACTCCATTAGGGTGAGAAATGAAGATATCAGATAGTGTAAGGGATGTGATCTGTAAGTCGGTGGGTATCATTTTTTGTGGCAATTATTCGTTTATGATATGTTGGGATTTGACCTAATCATGGGTATGGACTGGTTAGTGTTGTATGGGTTTCACATTGACTATTATCATCGAAACGTATCATTCAGGTCACTTGGAGGTGATGCTTATGTCCATCGTGGAGAATGGGATATTCGAACAAGTCATTTGTGACTATTTTTTAGCAGTTGGGTAGGCTCATGGATCAAGTATATAGTCTTGTGCTCAATGATGAAAGAGGGGAAGAGTCTGTATTCCTTCCAGTTGTGTATTAGTTTCCTGATGTGTTTTCTAAGGATTTATCGAGGTTTCTATCTAAGAGGGATATTGAGTTCACAATTGAGTTACTTCCTGGAGAGGATCCAGTTTCAATTCCCCTATACTGAATTGCACCGATATAACTCCAGGAGTTAACATTTCATCTTGAGGGGTTGGAGTGTAAGGGGTTCATATATACGCCCTAGTATGTCTCCTTGGATATATACTATGCTTTTTGAAAATAAGGATGATAGTTCGTTAAGGTTGTGTGTCGATTAATGGAAGTTAAATTAGATGATGGTGAAAAATCATTACCCTCTTCCTAGAATTGATAACCTATTTGACCAGTTGAGGAGCACATCAGTATTTTCTAAGATTGATCTGAGTTCGGGTTATCACCAGTTGAGGGTGAGGCCTTTTGACGTACCCCTGACAGATTTCAGGAGTTAGTACGTGTTATTTGAGTTTTTGGTAATGCCTTTCAGCTGGAACAATACACCAGTAGTGTTCATGGATTTAATGAACCAAATCTTTCTCCCTTATCTAGTTCAGTTTGTGGTTTTCTTTATTGACTAAATCTTGGTGTACTCTAAAACTCATGATGATCATCCCCAACACTAAGAGAGCATTGAATTTACACTAAGCTGTCAAAGTGTTAATTCTAGACTAGAGAAGTGCATTTTATAGGTCATATCATCTCTGAGGTCGGTGTGTCAATGGATCCATAGAAAGTGCAAGCTATAGTGTCATGGGAGCATCCCAAGAGTGTTTTAGATGTTCATAGTTTTTTGGGTTTGGATGGATTTTACCCGAGTTTCATCCATGATTTCTCTCGCTTGGAAGGACCACTGTCGGGCTTGACCAAGAAGGGAATTAGGTTTTAGTGGTCTGAGGCTTGTGATAATGCCTTTCAATAGTTAAAAAAGAAATGGGAAACAACACCGATCTTGATCTTACCCGAGCCTGGTAGGAAGTATGTCCTATTTTGTGAGGAATTTGGTATCGGGATTGGGGCTGTGTTGATGTAATATAAGAGGGATGTGGCTTAAGGGTCAAGGAAATCGAGACCTCATGAGAAGAATTATCCCACTTATGATCTTGAGTTGGCTACAGTAGTGTATTCCTTAAAGTACTAGAGGCACTACTTGTTGGGGAAACAGTTCACGGTGTATGCCGATCACAAGAGTCTAAAGTATATCTTTTTACAGTGGGATTTGAATCTTCAGCAGCAAAGATGGATTGAGTATCTTCAGTCTTTCAACTCTGAGATGGTATATACCCCGGGGAAAGGTAACAATGTTGCTGATGCTTTGATCTAGAAGGATCAGAACTAGGTGGTTCACGAATCTTGCACCGAGTGGAAGGAGATGAATTTGTTTGCAGAGATGCACTTGGAGGTGCGGGGGGAAGATGGTCAGGTGAATCTTGTTTTTGTGATGGTAGATTCAATAATTTTGAGTCGAGTTAAGGAAAGTCACCCCAAAGATCTGGATTTTTTGGCAATGAAGGAAAGACTTAAAGGTGGGGAAGCACCTTCTTGTTGGGTCGTCGGAGTGGAAGAGGTTTTTTGTCTTCATGGCCGTGTGGTTGTGATGGTATTCCTGCAATAAGAGTTGATGAGTGAGTTCTATACATCAAAATGGGTAGTTCATCATGGTTTTACCAAGATGTATCGTGATCTCCGTAGGCAATTTTGGTTACCGGGAATGAAAAAGGAAGTTGAGGGATTTGTGGCACAGTGCCTTACCTGTCAACAGGTGAAGGCTGATAATCAATGCCCATGTCGTTTGTTATATCCATTTCCCATTCCAAAATGGATGTGGTATGATGTAAAAATTGATTTTGTGGTGGGTATTCAAAGTATGTCTCGGAAGAATGATGCAATATGGGTGGTTGTGGATCCACAAATGAAAGTGGCTCATTTCTTACAGATTCAAGAGACTTACACAATGGACCAGTTGGGTGAGTTGTATGTTCAGGATATATTATGGTTTCATGGTGTACGATAGACTATAGTTTTGGATCATGATCCTCATTTTACATCACGCTTCTGTCAAGGGTTGTAGAAGGTTCTTGGTACGTAAGTTCTTTTGAGTACGTCTTTCCACCTGTAGGCGGATGGGCAGTCGGAGCTTAAAATCCATGTGTTGGAGGACATTTTGATGTCTTGTATCTTGGATTTTGGTGGTTACTGGGAGAAGCACCTATCGCTTATTTAATTCTCCTACAACAAAAGTTTTCAGTCTATAGTTCTGATGGCACCGTTTATGGCTCTATATGAGAGTCTATGTAGTTCTCCATTGTGTTGGTTGGAGGCCGGTGAATCCGAGTTGTTGGGATCGAGTCTCATGTAGGAGACATTAGAGAAAGATGAGAAGATTTAGAGATGGATGGAAATGGATCAGAGTAGGAAAAAGTCCTATGTGGATTAGAGATGTAGACCTCTTGAGTTTGAGGTGGGCGATAGAGTGTTCCTTCAAGTGTTGCCAAGGTTGGGTCACTGAAGGATTCGAAAGCCGAGCAAGTTAGCACCCAGGTATGTGGGGACATTTGAGATTATGGAGAGGATCGGGCTGGTGGTATACTAATTGTCTCTTCCACAATAGTATAGAGGGATGCATGACATTTTTCATGCGTTGCAGCTTCGGCGGTATCACCCTGACCCATATCATTTTTTAGATGAAGATAATGTTGAGCTTGATGCTGATGCATAATTTAAGGAGCATCCGGTTTGTGTTGTGGACCATAGTGATAAAGTCTGTGGGGAATGTTTGTTCCATTAGTGCGATTACTATGGGAGCATGGGAATGTTCCAGAAGAAACATGGGAGCAGGAATCAGATATACTGGCTCTGTGGCCCAATCACTTTTCCTTGGAATTGCAGTAAAGCTTGGGAGTTCTGCTCGTGGACGAGCCATTATAAGGTGGGGAGGTTTTAAGATCCCAGATCTTGGAAAGGTATGTTAACATTTATGTTTTTTGTTAGAATACCTAATTTTGGTTAATTATGTTCTTACCTAAGTCCTTAAGGAGGCTCAAGGGTGTTCCAAGGGTTCAAGACATGAAAAATGGAGGAAAAGGGGTTTTCTGGGTAGGTCGCACGGTCTTTTCATGGTTAGTGCTAACCATGCAGACAAGCTAGGAAACCATGCAGGAAGTGAGTTTTTGGATAGTGGCCTCCACACAGTTTGTGCATAGTTTGGAAAATCGTGTGGGTAAACCATGCGAGCCACAATCTTTTAAAAAAATTACAATTTTTCCACTCTGGGATTTTTAACCCCAACTTGATATTTTCTTCCCATTCTCCACTCTTCACCATATAGATGAACCAAATATCACAATATCTCTAAGAGATAAATCTCCTTCATTTCTAAGGCATTTTTGGTGCCGTTGATTGTGGATCAATATTCCAGGTAAGGATAATTCAATCCTTGCTTCTCTTTTGAGTTTAGGGTTTGTATCTTTTTCTCCTCTCCTTCTGAAGCTCTAAAACCCTACTCCTTGGGTGAGATCTTTGTTGACTCTTCAAGGGTTGTTTGAAGTGGAATCTAAGGGATCGATTAAGAGTGTGTTCACCCATAGAATCAAGGTAGGTGTTCGACAAGTTATATCCCATGGTCTATTTGTGGATTTGTGCATGTGTGAGTTTGTTCTTGGGTGGCTCTTGGTATGTTTTGATATCCCTTGCAATGTTTAGGTTAAATGGGTATTAAAACTAAAATGGAGGCCCTCACGATGCCCAAGGGATGTGTTGAGGGTGATGAGAAAAATTTAGGGTGACCCATGGGATGTACCTACTTTTCCAGACCTTGTGATTTGGGAAGAACAAGTGAGATTGTGGTGAAATAATGTAGAGACCTTTCTAAACATGTTGATGTGACTAATTATGTTGGGTTAAAATCTAGTGGATGCACATAGGCTTGGTAATAACCTAAGGGATATTGTGTTAACAATTGTAAATGATTAAAGACCATAATGTAATGGATTATGTGCATGGTAATGAAGCCTAGTGAGTAATTCATAATGAGCAAAGCCTAGTGAGATAGGCACAATGAATGAATTCTTAATGAGATAAGTGTAATAAAAGGGAATTGGGATAAATGGATAAATGATGTGAAATGTGGTAAATGTGTTAATGGATCAAGGAATGGTATTAACTCTCATGTTATTATTATGATTCATGTCTTCCTTGGCCAATGGTTGTGATGTTGTGTGAATGGTTGATGGATATACATATATATATAATGTGCACATTGCTTGGTAGTGTGGGTTAATGACTGAGGTTATACTCGAAAAGGTCAAGTTGGACTAAGGTTCTAAATAGCACCGCTAATGTATGGCCTAAAGAAGAGGACTGAGTCTCTGTTTCCCTATCAGTTGCATCTACCCAAACTAAGGCTTCGAGGTGAGGATATGGTTGACATGAGGAAGTTAGTCCTAGTGAGATAAGACAACTCTGTGTTTTTTCTAATATATGTGATTGTGTACTATAAACTGTGTATCTTGTTGTGTGATGAACCCATGGTAAATGCGTTGGACATGGAAAGTAATGGGAAACGATATGAAATGGTAAGATAACGAAATAGTAATAAATGTTGGTAAAAGACCTAAACTGGTTATGGGAACTTAATATTTTCTTATCATTTATTATTCATTTCCCTTATTCATGCACAATTGTTTATACTATATATTTTGTAGACACCGTTGGTTGCGGCCTACTGAGTAATGATTACACCCTGTTCGGGCCGCCGTTGGGTACCCATGTAGACTTCATGTTTGCAAGTCAGGAGAATAGAAAAGTCCCTTTCTAGGTAGTTGGGTTGGCATGGGTGTGTGTGGAGGAGGACCTAAAATTGGTGTCGGGTCTATTTTGGGGATTTTTTAGTTTGTCTTCATTTTGAGTTTTATTAAATTTTTCACTTGTAGCCTTACATGGAATATTTACTGTTTGATATGGCCGTACCCCTTTTTGGGGATTGTTTTTTATGCATGATATTGTATTATTGATTATTATTCTGCTATTATTTTATCTTCTATTGTGGAATACTTTGATAAAATGGGGTATAGTCGTTCTAATTGACTATTCAGACCCCCGTTTCTAGTTGGAAACATTTGGAATATGGGGAGGCGTGCTTAAGGTCATGTAACCACTTGACTCGAAGCACTGGTTTAGTGGCTTCCAGGTCAGGGATGCTACATTAAATCTTCATGAACTTAGGAAAATATTCATGATTTTATCATTATATGAAATTAATGAAATGTGTATTTTACTAGGAGTGAAAAGGATTAGTTGTGGTGGTTTGATAATTCAACAATATTATATCTCTTTTTATCCTTCCATCTATTTATTTAAATGATTTTGAGATTTAAAATCAGAATATTGAAATCAATTTCACTTCTCAGGTTTTCAATTTGTATAAAGTAAAATATTTATTAGAAAATGAAATTTTACTCATTTTTCTTTTATTTAATACGGGGGTGATGATAGAAACTTAGGGGTTATTTAGGTAATAATAAAAAAATCATACCTCATTTATATTTATAGTACTCATTATTTTGTTTTGAAAAATACATGAACTGAATAGGATAGTTACACAACCATCCTTAGAATAGGAATTAGACCTCATTCCCACATTAATATAAGGTGTGTAAACCATAAATATTTGTGTTTTATATATTAAATGAAAACTAAATGATATGTTACTAAAAAATTATACACTTTGGGTCCAACAAACTGATATTTTACTGAATAAATTCATTGGGCCTCATACATTCATAGAAAATCATGTGGAAAAAGGTGAAAAGGTTTTTACATTTTGTGTACTTTAGTACACATAGAGTATTTTTAAAATAATATAAATAAATATTTTAGGAAATGGTTTAAGTGGTTAAAATTAGTTAATGGAGCTTCCCATGTGAATTTTTGTCTTGTATTTCACCCCCTTTTATTTATTTTTATCATTATTAATTTGTTTTAGTTTGAAATTATATAATTTTTTAATAAAAGTTATGTTTCAAGACTGAAAATTTAATTTTGTTAAGATTAATTTATCATTATTCCTTTACTTCATCATCAAAATTAATTTATTTTATTTCCCTTTTACACTTCATAATTATGAATGAGTAAATCCTCCTCTAAAATTGGTCTTGAGATTAGGGATGGAACAATGATAAGGAAAATATTGTCTTAATGATTATTGAATGAACATTATGTGTATACCTTAAATATTTCATGCACTATTGTCATTCATGATGGAATTTAGGGGATTCATGGAGTATTGAATAATATAGACAGGTAGTCGTATTTTATTGATTATTTAACTATTATTTTTCTATATTTTTGTTTGGATGAAAACTTAGGCCATGGTTTGTATTAAAACCAAGGCCCTATAAAAGTTAGATCCAATATATACAGTATAATGGTTATTTATAAAACACAAAATCATCATTATTATTGATGAAATCAAAAAATTAATTTCCGTTTCCTAATATTTAACCCATTTTGTAACACCCTTATTTCCAATTTTTTATCATTTTTATCAACTAATTTAAAATAAAACTATTTTTAACCACCACTATTTTTGTTTAGACTTTTATTCAACTATTTAAAATATTTGCTCCCCCATCATTCTGTGCTCCTTGAGAGAAAATATAAGGTCTATTATTTAATGCAATTCATTATAATTTATATAAACAATCAAATAGGAATGTTACAATATCATGTGCCAATTTTCATTGCATTTCATGGGATAACTAGATGATAAATTGTTTCTTTTTTTGGTTGATTATATATTTTTTTGTAAATATTTCATTTTTCCCTTTTAATTTTGTAAATAAATATTTTGTTCTAATATCTTTATTAAAGAAACACACTATTTCCTAGAGAAGGATACCCACATATGTGAAGCAAGGTAGCATCACTTTCAACCAAAATCACTATATCCCTATTTATTTCTCTCTTAACACCCTTTCTCCTGTTCCCCACTTCATATCTTTTTTTTCATTTCAAATTTATATTTTCATTTCATTATCATACATGATAAGAAATGAAAATCTTAGTAAAAATTGTAATGAACTAGACAAATGGTATACATTTTTGTTAATGAATAGTTTTTAAATCATGAGTATCGATTAAACGACGATGATTCTACTCAACAAATAAAAGTTATATATTTATATAATGATAATTTCTTTGAGTAGATATGTGATTTCAAAGATGAACATATTTATTTTATTCCTCCTTTAATCCAAAACACCTCTCCTATGGGTGTAAATGAGTTTTCCCTCATTTTTATACTACACCCCCTTGAATAATAATCTTGTATTTCTTGACCTTACATTGGATAATGGGAAAACATTAAAATTAGAATTAATTTTTATTCTTAGTATTAGACCAACTAAAATCATATAATTATTATTAATTAATGAGGGTAAACTATATAGGAATACACTCCGACATAAAAAATACCATTATATATTTTATTATATAGTTAATTAAATAATTAAATGACTACATGATGTGTAACAGGATTTCACCATAATGTGTATAAACATACACACACACACACATATATTATATCATAATTAGATGATTATATCCCACACATACACATATAATTATTTTCTATAAAAAGTAAAATTTTATTTAAATAAAAAAATATATATAATAAATGAATAAAATCTAGGAATTAAGGTTACTCTAAAGGTTGTGTGATTTTTCTAGTAGTGATCGATCATTTGTTCGAATCCATGCTCAACTATCAGGGCATGGTTCAATCATTTTTAAATTTTCATGCCGATTTGTGTATATCTATGAAGTTAGCTTTTCATAACTTTAATAAACAACATAAATACAATAATAATAAAAATATTGTAGTCAAGTGAATGGGGATCCATTGGTAACGAGTGAATCATAGAATCAAACTAACAATAAGTTTGTGTCCTCCATAATCACAAGATCCATAGTAATTCAATTTATTTTCATTTAAATAAACAAATGTCTTTTTTTTCATGTAAATTGCTTTGTTTGTGCATATTAATTTTTAAATAATATAAAAAATAAGAAGCTTTTGGTGGTAAAAAATTTACTTCAATTATTGTGGGAAATAAATCGGATTGAAAATGATCTCTGGTTCGATCCCTGCCCTGAGCATAAGAAAACTATTTATTACCAATATCTAAATTTAAATAATTACATGTCATGTATATATTTTTACTCACCATTTATGTTTATTTACTAAATATTTAATTTATATTTTTATTTTATTTTCTGTTAAAATTTGAAAATAATAAAATATGAAACATCATTAATAAAATTGTTTGAACCATTTTTTTGATGTATTTTTTAGTTTTTGAAAATGATAAATAAATAAATAAATAGATGGATAGATTGATAGATAAATAAATTAATAAATAAATAATTCTCTATATTGCTCCGACCCTAGTTACCCAGAGTAGGTGCATTATTACATAACATTAGCATGATACAAGGAATCGTGTCCCGAAAGATCAATTATTTTAGTTTCCATGGAAGTACTAGAGACAAACATAATTTTTACATTATATCATGAGATTAAAAGAACAACAAAATTTTTCCCCCTTTGAACACACCTATATACCTAAGCCTATCCCTACAGGTCAACCATAAAATACTTCTTCACATCCGGGAAAAAATAAAACATAGAAAGGGGTGTGCTCAGATGCTCAGTAAGGATAACAATATACCGAAAACTTCAAAAATAAGCATAAACATTTAAGGAAATGTATAAGACTAAAACACAATCCTTTTAAACTTTAATTTCACCATAATATGGAAAATGTAAATCAAATAATTCCATTTACTTATTCCAATGGATATTTTAATAGTTGAATAATCACTTGCAATATCAATAGACAATTTCATAACGATGGAATGCATAACTCTGGACATCATAACCACATAGTCAAGGCCTTGTGCCCAGACTAAAAGAATGATTTTATCAAGGCCTTGTGCCAAGAGACTAGTTTGCCTCATGGGACCAACCGATGCATCAAGGAGCTATATCAGGTTCCACCCATCACTTACTATGTCTAATGAATTCCTCATATGAAAAGGTTAAAACATAACATAAACATTAATATTAAAACTTGCATACGGAATGTTAATACGTTAACCATAAACCATTAATGGTATAAAAATAACACATCCACATTCAAACATATCACAAAACCTTAAATACAATTTGGGACATTTTTATAATAATAAATCAACTCCAAACATGTATAAAATTCATTAAAGGATGCTGAAATAGATGAAATCAAAATTATTTGAGAGGAATATCTCTTTCTATTTTTAAATCATTTAAAAGTCATGTAACTATAAAAGAAAAAAATTATTTTGAAAATATTCATATAAGATTGTAAGGTAAGCTTCAAAGGTGTTATAATAGTAGATAATAACCACACCCACTGTAAAATTTAAAAAAACATTCTTACCTTAATTTGTCGAAAAGGACATAAAGTACATTGTTTAGAAAATGACAGAAATATTCCTTTTAAAAAATTTTAAAAAAAGAAAAATAGGGGTATAAATGACTTTAACCCATAGTATAGTAAATAAAAAATTTTTTGAAATAAATTTTTAAGAAAGATGGATGTGGATGATAAAGAGGGTCCAATAGTTACTTATATAAATACAACCTCGTATAATGAAGAGATTGTGAAATTAAACCCAACCTTGTACTTTTCTTTGGCTGAGGGAATGTTAACATCATGTATAATAGTCAAATAATTGTTATTAAATCATACAAGAACTACATACATAAATATGATATCATATATGATCTTATAATATTACTTTTTTAATAATATTTTAGTAGTATCATTATTTCGGGTGTTAATTGATTATTTTCCTTTATATGTTTTGTTACATAAGTCATGTTTGTTATGGATAGGATGTATTTGATTCATATATAGAATGATATTATGTTATTACATATTATTTTTAATAATAAAATGAAAATTATTCTTGAATGGTTATGATGTGGAATGAATCTCATCGTGTTCATGGTGACAGTAATCTGTACGTACGCACGAACGCTACATCCATTTCATTTTTTATTTTAAAAGGAATGAAAACCAAATGATACATAGGTTTGTTATTATTACAGTATAATATAATATTTTATATATGTTACTTAACTTCCTTAACACCATTCTTTATACATTCTACGTATGGTTTGAACTAGTTAAATCACATTGAGGGGACGGTAGTCCGCACTTCCTCAAATAAAATTATCTTATATATACAACATGAAAATAATAAATGTATGATATAAAAGATAATTAATGAATATTATAGATAAAATAAATATCATAAATATCATAAATATCATAAATATCATATAGAATTATAGTTCCATCATAATGGCTACCATAATATGTGGTAATAGAAGATTGAACAATCATCATTTCGTGAGGCAGAAGTTCATCGTCCACAAAAACATTATGTTCTATACCCATTAGATGGAGGTGTGTGAACGTGTAGTTTAAATCCTTATCATACAAAAAAACTAGTATATTTAGGATACTAGTGTTGTTATAAAAAAAGGAATAAATAGAGTTTATGGGGTTGTAGAAGTAAAATAAAAGAAACGAACTTAAGAGGAGATGTGACCATTAAATTGGGTAACTACCTTTGGTTTGAACCAAAATTCATTCTTGAAGAGCCTTTTGCCTAAGGTAAGGATTATAAGAGAAATAGAGGGATTTAGGGAGCTTAATTAGGCAGAGTTTGGATGATCCAAGGGGTTTGATAGGTGTGAGAAATGGGTTAGAGGTGAGTGATTTTTATAAGGGGGGAGGGGCTCTTTAGGAATGTTTGAAAATATTATTTTATTATATAATTATTTTCGGTTTATAAAGGTCAAAAACTCATTAAAGTGTAAGATAATATGACTCATGTTTGAAAAAAAAATCATCCAATAATAATTTTATAGGTTTGTAATATTGTTTTAATTTTTATAATCTCATTTATTTAAATCATTCATTAATGAAGTAAACACTACATCATTATTGTGTCATAAATAATTCTATTTATTTGATTTTTAATAAAATTAAAACAAATACCATGATTTAGTAAATAATTTTATATTTAAAATGAATTTTTATAGTTGAAGTGATAATTTATATAACCCTATATAAAAATTGTTTTAATAAAAGATATATGTTTATGTCATTTTTGTCTTTACTTTAAATTAATTAATATAAAGTGTCCTTATCACACTCAAGTGGATCGATAGGGTCCCAAAATTGACCCAAGGGAACCTATGGTCAGACAAGTATCATTAAATAAGGTTAGTACATGTGTTAGGGTAATTTAATATTATTATAATATTATTTTTTACCATTATTTACCGGATTTACCTCTTTAACTATGGTAAATAAAATATTTTCTGAAGTAATTATTCATAATGTCAAAAAAAATGTTACATATTTACACAATTTTTAACTCTTGATTCCAAATATGGAATCCATTTTTCAAAATTCAAAACACATAAGTGGCATAAATTAATTAATAATTAATTCCCATTGCCAAAACAAAAAGCGTGTTTTTAAGAAATAATAACTATTAAAAGATTGACACTTGTTTATATCGAATTTAAATGTGAAATTACATCCATTGAGATAAATTATATTCAATTACAAAAATATAATCTAATGATACTTAAAAACCATTCAAATATGTAATTTATAATGATAAATTATTTTGATTAAAGAAGTTGTTTTTAATTAAAATTTAGTATTTTCACTATTTGTCAAAAATTGAAAGTTTTCAGAAGATACCAAAAATCCACCCTAATCTAATTTTGATGTTCTAAATCTAAAAATGAAGTCCATTTTGAAAAACAAAATTTATAAAATTTCAAAATGTGGGTATTACTATTCATAATGACTAGTTTGATTGGTCGTGGTGTGTTAGAATCTCGAAGTTGTCTACAACACAAGATATTTCATTATTCAAAGGGAAACATACTGTGGAAGCTTGGGGTGATACATTTTCATTTCATAATTTCATCACCACCTTGTAAAATTTTCAAAATTCATGGTCAACTTCCTTATTTAAACTTATTTTATCATTTAAAGTATTTTATTTCATTAATGGAATTTAATTATGAGAAGGGATTTAAAATTACTGTATAATTTTTGTAAATTTTTTTTTTCTAATTGAAATAAATAGCTTTACCTTTAAAAAAACATAGAGATATTTATTTTATTTATGTGATTTTTTATACAAAATAAAATCATTTAATATCGCCAAACATCATTGATCACAACCAAGAAATGTGAATATTTTATAAACAATTAAAACCATATATAAGTTTGGTTAATGTTCGTAGGATTTACAAAATGGGTTTTATATACATTAATTTATTATCCGATCAGTATCACTAAAATAATATATTAAACTATGGTTGATACGTAATGTTTTAATTAAAAAAGTAAATAAATATGGGAAAAATAATAAATATTATTTTTTTAAACAATAATAATAAAACCCAACATAAGGGAAAAACCAAAATGGTTTTACTTATGAGAATGCTTAATTGTTTGAGTTTTGGAATTTTATAACTAAGGGTGTATGTTAATTTCCTTAGATATAATAATGCAAGTGGATTTTTTAAAATACATATAGTTATAGAATAGATAGTGTGAAGATAAGAATGATATGGATGTCACATACACACATAGGGATTCAATGGCATGGATTAATTAGGAATTTTCTCTTTATATCGATATCATTCATATCCTTGATTTTTTTGATACAATTTATGAGAAAACTTTTTATTTTCTTTATGAGACAGACTTTTTGGTGTCAATATTTCTATTTTTACATTAATATTTTGAATTTAATTCCCTTTTAATGTTAAATCTAAGGAAATTTATAGAATCATCATCGGTTTATAATTTTATAGAATTGATTAAATGTAACTTTGACTATGAGTGTAATGGTTTATGTGTGATATTTTGACAATTTAACAAATTTCTATATTTTTTGGCCCTCACATATATTGTTTTAAATAATTATGTGATCCGAGATTTGAATATTACTATAATTCTCACTTATCATGTTTTAAATGTGTTTAATATAATTTTTTTAAAAGTGAAATTTTATTTGTTTTAATATTTTCATGGAATATGGAGGTGAAGAGGGAACCTCATGAGTGATTTATAAAATAATAAAAAATTATACCCAAAACTGTTTTATAGTACATGTCACATGGATATTAATAATAAATTGAGTTTGTTGATAGATTTATGTGGTCATATTAGAAATAAGAATTACACGACTTGTTATCATTATTATAATACTTGAAAACCATGAATCCGAGTGTTTGTTGGATGAAAATGACACTACACACCATGTTTATAACAAAGTACTTGTCATTTTTCCTAAAAGAAAACACTTGAAAAAAGAAATGTATTGGGTGGGATAATTTTATTGAAAAAAATATAAAAAGTAGGAAAAGTTTATAAATTCCAGTTTTTTTCAAAATTCTATAAATAAGTGTTTTGGTCAGTGGTTCAAGAGATTAAACTAGGGGGAAAATTTATTCTCATTTAATATTCTATTCTTGATTCTCTCCTCCTTTTCCTCTCCCTTTCATTATCTTCATCATTTTTAATTTGGTTTCATTTTTAATTCTGTTTTTTAATAGAAGCATAGTTTCTTAATGTAAATTTTAAATTTTATTAATATTAATCACTCATTATTCCTATACATAATCCTCATCATTCATTTCATTTATTTGACTTTTATACATCATAATTATAACTATGTAAATCCACCTCTCAGGGTGGTATTCGTATTTTGGATTGAGAAATGATAGAGGTAATCTTATCTTAATTATTATTGAATCAATGTAATGTTTCATCTATCTAGTATTTGATGGAATATTTTCATAATAAATTGAATATAGAGGATCAATGAATTATTGGATAACATGGACATGTATTTTTTCATAGATTATTGAACAATTCATTTACTATATCTTTTTTGGATAAAAACTTGGGTCAAGGATTTCTTTATAGCCCACACCCTATGGATTACAGATCCAACATATAAATTCTATTTTTTATTGATTAAACATGACATAACATTATGCTCAATGATATCAAAGAATTTATTTTCTTTTCATAATCTACACTCCAATCCGTAAAAATCCTATTTCTTATTCTTTTAATCATTTCTAAAACTTATTTAAATTAAAGCTGTTTTCGATGCCCTAAATTTTTATTTTTTACTTTTATTGAACTATTTTAAATATTTACTTTCAATCCACCCCCCATTCGGTTCTCCTTAAGAGTGAACCTTGGGATTCTAATTTACTAAAGTTATTTTTTGTTTTAAATAAATAATCAATCAGGTTCATGGTGACAACACTCAACAATTATTGAAAAATTATCAGGGAGTTCCAAATGATAGAGTGTTTATTTTTTTGGTCGATTGTAGATATTATACATATTTAGTTTTTTTCTTTTAATTTTGAAAATAAATTCGTTGTTCTAACATCTTTCCTAAATAACCCATCACTGGATAGAGAATAAGACCCACCTATATGAAGATATAAAGCATCTTCTTCACCGAAATTCTCCCTCCCCTCATTATTTTTTATCTCAACACAATTTTCCCTTTTCCCCTCCCCTTAATCTCTTTTTATTTTATTTTATTTTCAAATTTACATTTTTATTCAATAAATAAACATTATGGGAAAATAAAATCTTAGAAAATGTTATAATGATTTTAAAAAATGGCTCACATGTGTAATAATTGATAACTTCTGAAATTATGAGGATTGATTGAACATTGATGATTTTTCTTAGCTTATGATAGTTTTATCCTTTTATAAGGATGATTTTATTAAGTTGATATGTGAGTTCATCTATTTCCCAACTTCTCTTCTACTCTAATTAATTTAAAACACCTATCTTATCAGTGTAAATTAATTTTCAATTAATATTACCACTTCACACCACCTAAAGCATGATTCTGGATTTCTTGACCAGACATGAGAGTGTAAACAATAATTGATACAAATTTCATTCATAATATTTTCCCTAGTTAAAAAATACTATTTTTATTAATTATTTAGGTTAAACAAAATAGGAACAGACCCCCAGTTATAAAATATCATAGTATATTATGATATATGGTTAATTGAATACTAAAATAATTGTATGATGTATACTAAGATTTCATGACGACGTGTAATAATATTTACACACAAATAATATATATATATATATATAATATAATAATAAGATGATTATATCATATATAATTATATGTATATATATTATTAAATAAGTAAAAAATTTATATTAATAAAAAAATAAAAAAAATAAAAAATAAAAAAAATATATAAATATATATAAATATATATACATATATAATAATTGAATAAAAAATTGGGATGTAGGATATATCGATGGTTATGTGAGTTTGTGAGAAGCGACCAGTCACCAATTCAAACCCCCTCATGATTGTCGGTGCATGATTAATTTTTTTAAATTTTTCTCATATTTAATTTATATCTACACATGCCCTTTTTAATACCATAAAAACAATGTAAATTCATAAATAATAATAATATTGTAGTGAAACGAATGGGGCTATGTTTGTAATAGGAGATCTGTGGAAGGGAATTGGTGAAAAGTTTGATTCATACCAAAACCATGAGAGTCATATCTATTCCATTTGTTATCATTTAATTGAACACACATCATGTATATTATTATACACCACTTTGTGTGTGCATATGTTTTTGTAAAAAATAAAAATTTCAAAAATAATAACAAAATTTTGGTGGTATAAACTTCACTTCAAAGGTTTTAGGAAATCAATACGATTGAACTGATCACTGTACCAAACCAAACCCTAAGCATGAGAATAAAGTCTATTCACCATCTATACCTTTAAATAATCACATTTATTGTATATATATTCACACTCCATTTATGATTCTTTAGTAAACATTAATTTTACCCTTTTTATTTCATTACAGTTTAAAAAAAGAATATAATTAAATAAAAAATATCCTGAATAAAAAATGTTTTACCTTTTATTATTTTTATGATTTTTATAGTTTTGTAAATAATAGTAAAATATTGATAAATAAATATCACTCCATAAGTTCATCTCCTCCTTGGAGTTTATTAAAATTCATGTTGAACTTTCTCATTTCATGGTTTTATTAACATTGAAAATAATTTATTTCATGAATGAAATGTGAGTATGAGTATGGATTTAAAAAGGATTAGATATCTTAGTAAATTTGGTTGTTTTTTAGGTATATAAATAGTTTAATATTTAAAAAACCTTAGATATGTTTATTTTATATATGTTTTTTATAGAAAATTATTCCATTTAATATCTATACACATCATTGCACACAACCAAGAAATGTGAATCTTTTCTACTTAGTTGATTGTATATATATAACTTATATTAATTTTATAAAGATTTCAAAAATGGGTTTTGAATACATCAATTTCTTATATGATAAATATAATTTTTGAACCATATTGACATGTGGCTGAAACCTAATTTTGTTGATTAAAAACTAAAAAATATGTCAAATAATAATAAATAGAAAAAATTAAAATTTAAATAATACAAAACAACATATAGGACTAAACCTAGGGTTCACTATTAGAAATGACTAATTAGTGAGTTTTGGAATTTGATTTATAAGGGTATAGGGTATGTTCGATTGAATGAATAAGGTAAGAATTTTTTTTAAAAGAAATATATTTATTAATTAGACAATGGGAAGATAATCAAGAAATGGTCGTTCGACACACATATTGATTTAGTGGCGTGATTGGATTGTGAATTTTATTTTTCGGATTAATTACATTTATATCCTTGAATTTTTTATAGTACTATTTATGATATAATTATTTCTATTCCTAATGAGACTGTCTTTCTGTTGTGATTCATTGTTTTTATATTACTACAGTGAATTGAATTTCTTTTTAATGTTACATCTCCATGAACTTTTTGAAAATAATCATGCGATTTTTTTTCTTGAATTTATGAAATGTGGATTTTCTTTAGTGTACAATGGTTTAGGTGTGAGGGGGTGACAATTTAACCATTTTATATATCTTTCAACCATTATGTCTATTTTTAAATGATTATGAGATTTAAAATTTGAATATTACCATCATTTTCAATTATCATGTTTTTAATATTTTTTAAGTAAAATAAATTTTAAATAGAGATACTTAACTTGTTTTGATGTTTTAATATAATATGGGTTTGTTGACGTATACATAGGAGAAATTTATAGAATAACCAAAAAGTATAACCTATATAGTTTTACAGTAAATACCATATAGTTTTTAAAAATATATGAATGTGACATGAAGAGTTTCATGACCATATAAACCATAACATTGAGTGTTTGGTTGATGAAAAGGATGTGAAACACCATATTTCCAAAACAAATATAATTTTTTATCCCAAAAATGATAGTTTACTTAATAAATTTATTGGAAAATGAAATTTCATTGAAAAAATATGGAAAATTGAGTAAAATAAGTCCCAAAATTATAGTTTAATTTTATTTATAATTAAGTGTTTCAAATAGTGGTTTAATAGTTTTGAACAATAGGGAAATTTATTTCCCATTTTACATTTGATTCTTCATTCGATCTCCCTTTTTATTCCCTTTTCTTTATTTTTTTATCATATTTATGTCTTTTTAGTTTTTAATTGGGTTTCTTTGTAATAGAATATTGTTCTCATAATTTCAATTTTATTTATCATAATATTAATATTTCATTATTCCATTAATTATTTTGCATAATTATTTTATTTTATTTCTATATTAACCATTATAATGATGATAAGAAATTCCCACCACTTAGGGTGGTGTAAAGATTAGTTATGGAGCATTGATGGAGAAAATATTATCATAATAATTGGTGAATTATTGTTATGTGTATTCCATATTAAAATCCATGGACTATTTGTATTCACGATTTAATTTATTGGATAAAAGAATTTTTTACATAACATAGACATATAGCAGTTTATGGATTATTGAACCATTAATTTACTATATTTTTGTTTAGATGAAAACCTAGTTCAAGGATTAGATTACACCCAACACCATATTAAAGTCAATTTTGTGTCATAGAATCACATTACACTGCATTTTTTGAAAAACCTGAAAAACTTATTTTAGTATTTGAATTAGATGAAATTTACTTATTTTGTCTTTAATGAATGAAAATTATAAAACTATTAAATGAATTACTTAAAACCCAAGGTTTTCTGCAATTCCAATGCTCTGAGAATTTGTGAAAATCCAATGACTTCATGAAATTTGTAATAATGATGGTTTAAGGTCTATTAAAATATTTATATCACTGTGGTGGTGATGAAAACATCATTAGAAGATGTGGTGAGAAGCTGCATCTACAAAAAGATAAATAATAGATTTTTTTGATACCATTATAACTGACATCAAGATGTGTATAATCTGACCATTGGAGGACTTTTCTTTAAATAGAGTTGCACCTCATAGATTAAAAGATAACATGTGAAAAAAAGATCTATCCAAAATAATGAAATCTATTTAAGTATTTAACAATTTTAGGACATAGAGTTTTAGTGATTGTTTTCTATGAGTTTTTTTTATAAGAAGTTCAAATTGTGAGGATTCTTTATAAAAGTTCTTAGTTTTTATTGTTATATTTTTTTTTAATTATGTATACTATTATAGTAGTGGGTAACCAAGATACTTGGTGTATTATAGGAAATAATGAACAATCAGTTTTAGTAGTGGGAGAATTGATATTTATGTTTATTGAAGTGGGTACGTACTGTAACACCCCATGCTTCCACGGTACGTTTCCCTTTGAATAATGTAATAGCTTGCATTGTATGCATCTTTGAGATTCTAACACACCGCGACCAATCAAACTAGCCGTTATGAATAGTAATACCCACTTTTTGAAATTTTATAAATTTTATATTTCAAAATGGACCTCATTTTTGGATTCAGAATATCAAAATTATCATAGGGTGAATTTTTGGTATTTTTCTGAAAACATTCAATTTTTGATGAATAGGGAAAAACACTGAGTTAATGTTTAAATCCGAATTTTTATTTAAATAAATATTTATTTTATTTAAATATATTTTTGGTCAAAATAGATACATAATACCTATATAAGTTCAAGGTAATTCATTGGAGTCAGTTTTTAATAATTTTAGATATATAAAAACATTATTGAACTTTTTACCGTCATTTACCCACCTCTTAGAAGAATTTGAAAATTTACATAAAACATAATTTTACCACTTTTGTGAATTTCAAAAATCTGAATGACATGGTTGATATCAGTAAGTAAAATTTGGTGCAATAAGATGAAACTAATTTTTGGGGAATAATAATTTTATACTTTTATTTACCACGGTTAAAAGTAAATAGGGTAATTATGGGTAAAAATTATATTTTTATTACCCTAACACATGTCCTAATTCTATTGGATAAGTTTAATTCTACCAAAAAAACCTTAGGAATAAAATATGAACCTCATTTGTCCACTTGGATTAGATTAGGACATTTATTATTATTTAATTCAAAGAAGAGTTAAAAGAGTTAAAATCAAAGTTTAATAACTAAAACATTTTTAATATAGTGTTACACATAAGATAAATTCTAATATAAATATTAATTAGAAGGATAAAACTATTTCTTACTTAATGGTATTTTATTTATTATTTTTAGACATTAAATAATTTAATTTATTTATGACACAATGATGATGAAGTAATTACTAATTAATGAAATATTAATATAATTGATATTATAAATATCCAAATAAATGTAATTTGAGACTTCTTATGAATTAAAATAATTTTATATGTTAATCTGACATATTAGGGTTGGTTACCTGAATTGTTTTCTAAGTAATAATGATGTTATGAATTTATAGAAAACAAAATACCAAATAGTGTCAAAATTGACATAAAAGAGTTTTTAAAACAAATATTATTTTATTAATTGATATTCTATTAATAAAAATCTAAGGATCCAAAAAAAGACTTATATAAATATAGGTGTATCATTAATGAACCACTTGGGGTTCACTTAGAAGTATATAGTGAGTTTATTAATCAGAAAATATAAAAATACAAAGAGACATGGTAAATGTCAAACTATTTAACTAAGAGTTAAATCTAAAAGATAAAGTTAATATAGTGACAAAAACCTATCTAAAACCTATTGGTTTTGTAGTTTTCAAACCATACCCACCTTATCAATTAATTACTCCATTTTTGAGCCATTATAATTCGAAAATTATTTTATTATAAAATTATATTTCAAGATTTTTCTAAGGTGCCCCTCACCCCTCTTATAAAAAGTGCGCTCCCCCTTCTCTATAATTCACACCTTCAAGGACATTTGGATCGGCCAAACCCAGACCATATACCCTCTAAACCGTCATCACTTCATCTTATAGGCCTTCCTTTAGTCAGAAAGCTAACCTATGGAGCCTTTTTGATCAAATCCAAAGGAAGAACCCGAAGAAGAGGTCAATATTTCATCACCTCTTTCAAGTTCCTTTCTTCTTCCACTTACTATTTATTTTTTGTTTCCATTCTAAAATAATAAATCCAGTATCTTCTATATACTTTTATTTTATTATAAATATGGTAGAACCATATTCATTATTCTATCCATCCTTTTAACGACATGTCACCATACGTGCGTACGCATGGCTTACCGACTCCACGTCGTGGTGTAATTGTTATTCAATACATTATTATTTGGATGGGTATAATAATTATCTGTAATTGAGGTAAATAATAAATATAACATGATAATGAGTCTGTATATATTATATGCAATCCAATTATATATTATTTTAATATCAAAATAATGATATTGTCGCTCGTGCGTACGCACGGATTACCATCTCCACGAACTCAATGAGATTCATTCCCCATTGTAATCAATTAAAGAATAATTTTCATTATATTATTAAAAATAATATTTAAAGACCTAATATCATTATGAATATTAATAAGATATATACTATTCATAATAAACACTACTTATGTAAAAAAAATCATATAATGGAAAATGAATCAGTTAACACCTGAAATGACGATAATACTAAAATATTATTAACAAAGCAATATTAAAAGATCATATATGATATCACATTAATGTATATGATTCTTTTAAAATATAATAACTCTCAGATAATGATTATACAAGAGGTTAACCTACCCTCTACCAAGGAAAATTACAAAGTAATGGGGTTCTTATCTCACTTTTAATTTCGTGAGATTTCCATTGTTCGCCACTTATTTATTGCATGTGGTGTATTGTGAACTGCCATTTGATATATTTTATCATGATTATCTTTATATTCATGGTATTTTGTGATTCATTTGGTGGTTATTAACTTTTTTTCATACGACTCGACTGATTACAACGAAGTAAGGGTTTTTAATCTCACTTTTTATTCCCATGAGATTCATGCCATATTGGCCACTATTTACTTTTGTGTGGCGTATGTACTGTCCATGATTGTATTTTTGGTGTAATATAATTTAATTTATGGGTATTTACATGTTCATTGTATGAAACTTATTTCTTGGGTTTTATGTTTCATAATTTACCAAATTGGTAAGGGAATTTCAAATTTCAATTTCCACTCATTCGGTTTTACGCATACATCATTGATTATTTTACTCCAATATTATGTGTGGAATCACTATTTAATATTTATGTAGTAACATCCACTCCCCTTTATGTGGATATAATTTTGATACTCATAATCACTGCACTGAAAATTCCTCAATTCATTGATATGAACTTGATAAGAGTAATCTTAACTCAATTCCCATTCATTGAGTTAAACATCCCAGTTATAGGCGTTGTATTTACAAGAATATCTGTTAATGTCCTCTAATTTATTTACATTGAATATCAAATAATATTGAGTGTATTTATATTTTTCACTCATAATTATGTCGTTGATTTATCCTAAACCTTAGGATATGGTCTTTATAAGGGATTTCATCTCAACTAACGTTCCATTGAGTCTTCTTTGTTGTTATGCGCCAATTCACATTTATTTGGTGTATATACTCTACTTTGACATATTATATCATGAATATTTTTATTCTCATGATATTATAAAGTTTTTATTAACTCAATTATTTTTATTCAAGAGACTCTCATTTGGTTAGGAACTCTAACTAAAATATCATTTTAAATGTTTTAAAGATTTATTCTTCTAAATATTTCTCATTAATGTCAATGTTTTAAAAATGGTTTTAAGGATTTATTTATATGGAAATTTATATTTTCGAATTAAAATTCCTGTTAAAAGTTTCAAAGTGGTATGGGACACTTTTATTCAAAAATCTATTTTAAACAACACCTTGATAAATAGTGATACTTTTGAATTTTTTAAGAAAAAGGGGGATACTTCTCTCAAATAGTTTTGATGATTATTTTCATCTATGTCAATATCCTTAATTATTATTTATTAAGGTTATTTTATTATAATAAAATCTTCTATATTGTATTGAATGAGTTATGTATGAAAGTGGATGTGGTATTTTTTATACCATTCATGGTTTACGGTTAAAGTATTGACATTTCATATGCTAGTTTAATATGAATGTATATGTTATGTTTAATTATTTTCATATGAGGAATTCATTGGAATTAGTAAGTGAAAGGTGAATCCTGCTATATCTCCTCGATGCATCTGTAGCTCTCATGAGAGAAACTAGTGTCTTGGCCCAAGGCCTTCACAAAATCTTATTTATAGTCTTGGCACAAGGCCTTGACTATGTGGCTATGAAAGTCTAGAATTATGCATTCCATCATTATGGAAGTGTCTATGGATATTGCATGTAATTATTCTATAAGTATAATATCCATGTGAATAAGTAAATGGCATTATTTGATTTTATATTTTCCATATTATGGTGAATTTCATGTTTTGAAGGCTTTTGTTTTAGTCTTATACATTGCCTTAAAATTTTATGCTTAATTATGAAAGTTTTCGCTATATTGTTATCCTTACTGGGAATCTGAGATCACCCCTTTCAATGTATTATTTTTACCATGATGTAAAGAAGTATATTATGAATAACCTTCAGGGATAGTCTATGGGATCTCAGTGTTTTCAATGGAAACAATTTTGTTTTAGTTATCCATTTTATTATGTAATATAAACCTTAAGAATGTATCTAGTAATTCTAAGGCTACTAAACTAATCGGTCTTTTGAGAATTGATCATTTGTGGTCAAGCCAATGATACCTAATATTGCACTGACTTTGGGCTTCTGGGGTTGGGGTGTTATAGATTATATCAGAGTAAGTTTAGTAAAAACCGTGGAAACTAGATTAAATAAACTTTGATTAGAGCACATATCCCTAAGATAGACTTTAAGGATTAATATAGAGGAACTTCATAAAATTTTGGTATTGTAGATATTTTGTGAGTCTTTCAAGCAATAAATCCCTGTCTGGATATGGGAAGGTATAGGTGGCTCTAGCACAAATGTACCTAGGGGTAAAACCCAAAAACACTGCTTTGAGATAGACTCGAACAAGAACTGGTGCACAACAACGGGCCTTGCTACACTCTTGGTTACGACACTCCCCGGGGATATACTTAGGATAATTTACATTTTCATTACAAACCGATTTGAAGTATTTTAATATAAGATGAGAATAAATGACCTTGGTTAATATTATGGTGTTTCTAATTGAAAATGTGGTGTCATGATATTATATAAATGATTTTATGACTACTGTTTCTCACACAATGATTTTTGGTTTTAGTAAATTTCTGGATTCCAAGGAAGTCATAGTAACATCGAGCATGCTGTACAAGGTGGTAAAGGTGGTGGAAATGAGAAAACAAATGTAATTTTGATAGGCGTAAAAGTTATCGTGTTCATCCCAAATCAGTTTTCCAAAAATATGACCAACAACATATATATTAACCAGCTCCCGAACTCAATAAAGAAGAGAAAGGTGATGAATGATAAGAGCTCTAGCAGTGGAGACCATGGAGAAAAGAATCCTCGATTTCCATAATACAGGAAATGTGGAAGGAGACACCCGGGAAAGTGTCTCAATGGAACAAAGAAATGATTTACATGTGGGAAAGAAGGACATAAACTAATGAATTGCCGAGGAAAAATGAAGACTACTATAGAAGAAAATAAAAATGGTCCCAAGAATCAATTTACAGTCATTTGTCGTAAATGTAGGGGACCTCGCCATTACACAAGTGAATTCCCTATTCTATAAGATATTTTCTTAGTCAAAGAAGAAGCTATGTGGATATAAATGGTTGGATAAATGTTTAAAAGTATTAGTGCTCCTTGTTGATGGGACTACTTTGGAATAATTTTCTCTTATATTTGTAACCCTGCAATTTATCATGTGAAAAAGATATTTGAGTTGGAATTATCTTTTCTCTTGTGGATATAGTTATAGATAACCATTTGGCTTTATATGATCATTGGGTTTGGGGAAATTACAAGTTATTATATTTTGGGATGAAAATGAAAGGTATGTGATGACATTTGTGGTTAAATTATGTTATGTTTATTTTGAGGAATTTATCTCATTTTGGTAATGTTATAAAATATGGTTTTTGAAAAATGACAACATGTAGAACATGTGAAAACCCATCGCGTCGAACAAAGTTGTGGGAATTGAAACCACAACTAGAGTGCGATTGGGATTTATCACCTACCACTGGACTATGTGAAGTCCCTGGTTAGTGCGACTAATTATTTTTAGTTAAATAATTTTATTGATCAATAATAAGTTGATTTTGGATATTATGTCTTATCAAATGAATACCCTTAGTATAGGAATATGATTTGGTTTTTATGTGATAAATTTTATTTTGGAAGACGTTTGCTCTGTTGGGAACACTATATGCCTAAAGAAAATAGTATAAAATGGGATTTCATTTGAGAAGTAACAGTGGATTTTTATCAATGTTTTTATTATGGATTTATAGTGATTTGGGTTATTTATGGAAATGATTAACCTATAATAGTTAATATGTGATTAGGTTAATTACTTTTAAGTATGTTACTTTAAGATTAGTCGATGTCATTTGGAGATACAATTTAACGTGGACGACTACATAACCAAATTCTTCTAAGTTTTGGGTTTCAATATTAGTTTGGATTATATTGAAGGATTTTAAGGACAATTGTTTATTTAATGGTATTTATTTAACTTTGGTGTATTGTTGGTTTTATTTTAGAAATTAAGATTAGTGTTTATTTCTCTAAAGTAATATCCTTTTGGGGGATCATATGATCTTTTACTAACCATTTTGGTTTTGATAAATCTCTAAAGGCAAGGTAAATATATAGTTTATCCTTTGTGGATCATGTGATTCTCTTGAAATTGATTCTATCTCTTTCAGTGTGAACAAGTCATCTTGAATAGTCATCTTTTAAAAAAATGAGTTAGTGGTAGAAATTCATTAAATAATGAAACTCTACTTATAAAGTAAGTATATATCTTTTTGTTCTTAGTCAATCTCATAAATAAATTCCTCATCTTTATGAAATGTTACTTAAAAAAAACATTGTCTGTTTACTTTTCCTTTTGGGAAACTAATGACAGTTTGTCCCATCACAAGTTTGTGGCTTTCTTATTGTTAACTTTCTCCTGGTCATGTTTTTTATCCCTCTCTATCAGAACTTGAAACTTAGTTTATCTTCCATATCCATGTTTTCCTACATGGAATCCTAGTATGGGTAATCTCAGGTGACCTTTGTATTTCTCTTTCTTTATTTTAAAGTGATAATTTTTTATGACTCTTTTTCCGATGTGGGACTTTAAATTATGTTCCCAAGCCAAATTTGAAAAATTGAGAGGACACAATTTCCAAAAGGGGGAATAATGTAACACCCCAAGCTTCCACGATACGTTTCACTTTGAATAATGTAATAGCTTGCATTGTACACAACTTCGAGATTCTAACACACCACGACCAATCAAACTAGATTTTATGAATAGTAATACCCAATTTTTTAAATTTTATCTATCAAAATGGATATCATTTTTGGATTCAGAATATCCAAATTATCTTAGGGTAAATTTTTTTTATTTCTTTGAAAACATTAAATTTTTGATTAATAGTCAAAAACCCTGAGTTATTGTTTAAAACCAAATTTTTTTTAAATAATTATTTAATTTATTTAAATATATTTTACGTCAAAATAGATACATAATTCCTATATAAGTTCAATTTAATTCATTGGAGTCAGTTTATAATAATTTTAGATATTTACAAATTTTATTGAACTTTTTATCGTCTTTTACCCACCTCCTAGGAGCATTTGAAAATTTACATAAAACATAATTTTACCACTTATGTGATTTGAATTTTAAAAATACAAAATACATGGTTGATATATGCATGTAAAATGTGGTTCAATAAGATGAAAATAATTTTTGGTGAACAATAACTTTTTACTTTTATTTACTACGGTTAAAAGTAAATAGGGTAATTAAGGATAAAAAGGATATTATTATTGCCCTAAAACATGTACTAATTCTATTGGATATGTGTAATTTGAACAAAAAAACCTTATGAATAAAATATGAACCTCTTTGTTCCACTTGGATTATATTATGACATTTATTATTATTTAATTCAAAGAAGAGTTAAAAGAGTTAAAATCAAAGTTTAATATCTAAATTTTTTTTAATATAGGGTTGAACATAAGATAAATTAGACTATAAATATTAATTAGAAAGATAAAACCATTTCATAAATAAAGGTATTTTATTTATATTTTTTAGACATTAAATAATTTAATTTATTTATGACACAATGATGATAAAGTAAATATCTAATTAATGAAATATTAAAATAATTGATATTATAAATAACCAAATTAATGTAATTTTAGATTTTGATGAATTAAACTAATTTTATATGTTAATATGACATATTAGGGTTGGTTAGATGAATTTTTTGAAAAGCAATAATGCTGTTATGAATTTAGCAAAAACAAAATACCAAATAGTGTCAAAATTGACAAAAAAGAGTCTTTAAAAAATATATTATATTATTAATTGATATTCTATTCATAAAAATGTAAGGTTCAGACAAAAGACTTATATAATGATAGGTGTATAATTAATGAGCCAGTTGGGGTTCTCTTGGAAGTATATACTATGTTTATTAATCATATAATATAAAAATACATAGAGACATGGTAAATGTCAAACTATTTAACTAAGATTTAATCTAAAATATAAAGTTAATATAGTGCCTAAAACATATATAAAACCTATTTGTTGAGTGTTTTTCGACCCATACCCACCTTATACTTTAAATAATCCATTTTTAATCCATTATATACCGAAAATGAGTTTATTATAAAATAATATTTCTAGCTTTTCCTAACATGCCCCTCACCCCTCTTATAAAAAGGGCACTTCCCCTTCTCTATAATTCACACCATTGAAGCCATTTGGATCGGCCAAACCCTGAACAAATACCCTTTTAACTTTCCTCCCTTCATCCTAGAGGCATTACTTTAGTCAAAAAGCCAACGTAAGGAGCTCTTTTGATCAAATCCAAAGTATGAACACAAAGAAGAGGTAAATATTTCATCACATCTTTCCAGTTCCTTTCTTCTTCAACTTCCTCTTTCTTTGTTGTTTCCATTATCAAATAATAAATATAGTTTCTTCTATATACTGTGATGTTATTATAAATACGGTACAACCATATTCATTATTCTATCCATCCTTTGAATGACATGTCACCATACATGCGTACAAAAGGCTTACCATCTCCACGTCGTGGTGTAATTGTTATTCAATAAATTATTATTCTGATGGGTATAATAATGATGTTTAATTGATTTAAATAATAAATAATAAATTATAATTATTCTTTATATATGATATACCATCCAATTATGTATTATTTTAATATCAAAAGAGTGATATTGTCGCTCGTGCGTATGTACGGATTACTGTCTCCATGAACGTGCTGAGATTCATTCCCCATCGTAATCCATTCACGACTAATTTTCATTAGACGATTAGAAATAATTTTTAGATACTTAATATCATTCTGAATATGAAGAAGATACATCATATTCATAACAAACACTACTTATGAAACAAAGCATATAAAGGAAAACGAATTAGTTAACACCTGAAACGATGATAATACTTAAATATTATTAAGAAATCAATATTAAAATATCATATATGTTATCATATTAATGTATATGATACTTTTATAATTTAATAAAAATTAGTTTATCATTATACAGGAGGTTAAATTACCCTCAACCAAGGAAATGTACAATGTAAGGGGTTTCATATCTCACTTTTAATTTAGTGATATTTCCATTGTTCGCCATTATTTATTGCATGTGGTGTATTGTGTACTACCAGTTGATATATATTATCATATTTATCTTTATATTCATGGTATTCAGTGATTAATTTTGTGGTTATTATATTTTTTTTCATATGACTCGGTTGATAACAATGAAGTAAGGGTTTTTCATCTCACTTTTTATTCCCGTGAGATTCATGCTATATTGGTCACTATTTCCTTTTGTGTGGAGTATATACTTTCCATGATTGTATTTTTGGTGTAATATACATAATTTTTGGGTATTTAAATCTTCATTTTATGATCCTTCTTTCATGGGTTGTATGTTTCATAAGTTACAAAATTGTTGAGGGAATTTCAAATTTCAATTTCCACTCATTCAGATTTACGCATACTTCATTGATTATTTTACTCCAAGATTATGTGTGGAATCACTCTTTGCAATTTACGTATTAATTTCCACTCACATTTGTGTGGATATACATTGTATACTCATAATCACTCAATTGATAATTTCTCAATTCATTGATATGAACTTGATAAGAGTAATCTTAACTCAATTCCCATTCATTGAGTTAAACATCCAAGTCATTGGTGCTGTATTTACAAGAATATGTGTGGATGTCCTCTAATTTATTTACACTGAATATCCAATCATATTGAGTGTATTTATATTTTTCACACAAAATAATGTCGTTGATTTATCCTTAACCTAAGGATATGGTCTTTATAAGGGATTTCATCTCAACTTACATTCAACTGAGACTTGTTTGTAGTTATGTGCCAATTCACATTTATTTGGTGTATATACTGTACTTTGACATAGTATATCATCAATCCTTTTGTTCTCATGATATTATAATATTTTTATTACCACAATTATTTGTATCCAAGTTTCTCTCATTTTCTTAGGAACTTTAACTAAAATATCATTTTAAATGTTTTAAAGATTTATATTTCTAAATCATTCTCATTAATGTCCTTGTTTTTAAAATGGTTTAAAGTATTTATTTATATGGACATTAATATTTTCAAATTAAAATTCCTTTTAAATGTTTAAAAGTGGTATGGGACCCTTTGATTCAAAAATCTATTTTAAACATCTTTTGATAAATAGAGATACTGATGAAGCTCACATTTTCATATATTTTATTCTGTAAATAATTGTTTATAATCCCAAATAAGTGTTATTGGAAGGTAAATTGTCACGTTTTTAGGTTTTAGTGTTATTTTGAGCCCAAATGTGAAAAACACCTAATTCTGGATTTTAGACAGATTTTTAAGTCAAGGGTATTTTGGTCATTTCCTTAAAATTATATTTCTAAATTTTCTGATTCAAATTTTGTTAGAATCCTTATTTTATTTCCTTCAACATTGTCTGCTGGACTAGGATCTGATTCGACCATCTAAAGGGTCTAAAAATTCATTGATGTTGGGAATTGGTTAGGGCGGACAACGTTGATCCACCCAATGTAGCGGACATCAAACTCGGCCTAAACATATCTAAATGGTGTGTTTCCACCTAGGATACCACTAGGACAGATATTGTCGTTTCTACAATAAATTTTGGGGATTTTTGAGGTCATTAAAGGGGCTATTGAACGACATACCTTTGGAAGAACCTTCTTGGAAGCATCATCCAGAAACAGAAACTAATAATGATAAATTCATAACTCCTTCATAATATTTCCAAATTAGCCGAAAATTGGAGTAGAAACTGCCAAGGGATTTATGAACAACATTAATGAAGGGTGGAATGCGTGAATAGGTCATTTATGGGGTCTAGAATGCGCAAACATTAGGGGGTCTAATTCTGCCTATAAAAGGAGGCCCTCACCACCTTCCCAAAGCATCCCATTCTCCATCCATTCCTTCAAGGCACCAAGGAGGAGATCTCCACCGAGGGAGGCCGGCTGCAAATCTTCCCCCTTTATTTTTATTTTATTTATTTTCTTTATTTTTAGTTTGCAATTATAATTTAGATTTCTAATAAAATCATGCATTGTTTTTATTTTTGTGTCCACCGATTCATGCTCTTTTCTTACTTCCATATTACCATTGTGAACTATAATACTCATTATCATGAGTAACTAATAAGAGGAATAACCCAAGGGAGTAATTTGGTTCTTGAACCCAAGACCCTCATTTTAATATTATTTGATTTAATTCTAAGGATAATTTATAGTGGGTGTAATCCTCACTGTGGTTGTCTAAAGGTTAACTTCATAATCTACAACCATTTTCCCTAGATTGAGGAGGTGGATGGAGGGTGTTCTTGGAGATCGCTAAGTAGAATTTTCATTCCTAACCGGGGTAGAATAAGGTGTGCACACATATGATGGAGTGTGTAAACTAAGAATATTTGAAGCTGGCCAATGAAGGTGCTCCCTGAATATTCTCTCGGGAGAACTTCCTTTCTTCTCTGATTACATTCTTTTTAGCATTGTATGGTAATTTAGAATTAATTTTTAGTTTCTTATGACTTATGAATTTAATTTATTTTATTAAATTACATGAATTTCATAAAATATAAAACAAAAAAAAAGAATTATATTTGGTGAACTATAATAAGTGATTGAATTGACATCAATGGTCCGAAAGTGAGACGACCTGGGTCAGCCTCTATACTGCACTAGGAAAAATTTAACTGATTTTTTCATGCCTTATGACAGGCAGGTGTCAGATACTTTTGAATGTTTTCAAGAAAAAGGGGGATACTTCTCTCAAATAGTTTGATGATTATTTTCATCTGTGTAAATATCCTTTATTATTCTTGGTTGAGGTTAATTTATTATAATACAATCTTCCATATTGTATTGAATGAGTTATGTTTGACTATACATGTGCTATTTTTATACCATTCAAGGTTTATAGTTAAAGTACTGACATTTTTTATGCTAGTTTAATATGTATGTTTATGTTATGTTTAATCCTTTTCATTTGAGGAATTCATTGGACTTAGTAAGTGATGGGTAGAGCCTGATATATCTCCTGGATTCATCGATAGGTCTCATGAGACAAACTAGTGTCTTGGAACAAGGCCTTAACAAAATCTTATTTGTAGTCTTGGAATAAGGCCTTGACTATGTGGTTATGAAAGTCTGGCATTATGCATTCCATCATTATGAAAGTTTCTATTGATATTTCATCTGATTATTTGAAAAGTAGAATATCCATCTGAATAATTAAATGGAATTATTTTATTTTATCATTTCTATATTATGATGAACTTCATGTTTAGAAGGATTTTGTTTTAGTCTTATACATTGCCTAAAATGTTTATGCTTAATTATCAAAGATTCTACTATTTTGATATCCTTATTGGGAATCTGAGCTCACCCCTTTCTATGTTTTATTTTTCCTAGGATGTGAAGAAGTATATTATGAATGACCTGCAAGGATAGTATATGGGATCTCAATGTTTTCATTAGAAACAATGTTGTTGTAGTTATCCATTTTAAGATATTAATGTAAACCTTTCGAATGTATCTATTACTTCCAAGGGTACTAAACTAATCGGTCTTTAGAGATTTGATCATTTGTGATCATGGCAATGATACATAATATGCACCGACTCTGTGATTCTGGGGTCAGGGTGTTATTCCTACTAGTCAGGTAGATCAAGGGCTTTTAGTGTACGGATGATAGAGTCAAGATTTAGTCTTAAAGAAGAAGATATATTTTGATCATTATACTATCAAGGATAACTTGAATTAGGTTTAGGATTTACCTTATGATATGTGTAAAATAAAAATTTACATATCATTTAAGGAGTATTGGATTTGTTTTCTAATCTTCCACATTCTATTAAAATTAAATTTTTATTATTATTTAATTATTAAATATAAAATACTGATAGTTTTATTTTTCCATTGCATGTATTCATTTCATCAGTAGTTATAAAAGCCATATCAATTTAATTATATTATTTTTACTCTAATATTTTGTGGGTTCATCAATATTACAGATTACCAATAGAATTAATACTCAAGGAGGTTAAATTTTATATTTTTTTTCACACCACCTATTATAAGTTTTTCCATACCCTATATGATCCAAAATTTGATATCGGAGTAGGTTTCTCCATCTAAGACGAAACCTAATATTTTTTATGTCTAAATTTTCTATTACCTTATTATATTCTTATTTTCAATTTATTTTCACTTATGTGTGTGTAGAGTTGTTTTATGTTTTGAAGGTACCCATGTTGGTATCATTGATAATATTAATCCGAATAGACCACCTATTTTTGATATAAATGATTATGAATACTAAAAAGGAAATATAGAAACATTTTTTCATTAACACTTGAGTTTAAAATTATCTTATTCATGTTGGTAGTTATAAAGTTCATGAGAAATATGTGTTTAATTTTTTAGATATGATAAGAATGAATTTCAACTGAATTTTAGAGTTTAAAATACCATTTTTTATTTAATTAATGGATATGTCTCTATCCATATTTCCTCTGGTAGAAATAATTATAGAATCTGGAAAAATTAATAAGTTACTCGATTTGGAACAACAAATGTTCTGTACACCAAGATAAATATGATGGGAGTAGACTATTATGTTTTTAATATTATATTTAGTGAAAATGTTTCCCAAATTAATCAAAGATTAATTATTATTGTTAATATTTTACAATCAGTTGGTGAAAAGGAATTTTTTGATGATCATCTTTTTGAGAATGTTTTTGATATTTTTATTAAGGAATTAAAATCTAAAATAACTTCAATTGATGATACAAAAAATATTATAAATCTTAGTCAAGATTATTTAATCATAAATTTTGATTCAATATGAGATTTATCTAAAGAGAGATAAAGACAAAGAGGAAAATAAAAAGGGTTTTTTTACAATCAATGAGACTACAAATATATGGACATGTAAACCGAGCACATCTAATAGAAATTTAACTAATTTTTCTGATTAAAGTGAGTGTAAACCAACATATAGTGAACTTAATAGAATGGAAAGAAGGGTGTTCAAATAACATAATTTCTAGATAAAAAATTCAAGAGACTGAAAAGTGGAAATTGATAATACTTATACAATTTGATCTGAGTACATAAATAAAGGTAATTTTTAATTTGGTTATCCTAAATTAAAGAAAAAATAAATAATATCTAATAAAAATTATTCAAATAAGAAAATAAATATTATTTTAATAGAAATGGACATGTGTAGTGTGAGTGAAAGTGATACTACATTATAAATCTCATTATAAGATAGTGACAACAGCAAAAAATAACAATATTTTATAAAATTCATAACCAAATATTTTTTGTAAATATTAACTATTTAAGAACTTGAAAATATAACTATATATACAAATTTTTTATATTTATTTAATTATTATACTGATGATGGTAATATGCCTTTTTCATTTGATGATGAGAGGTCTCCAAAAACAATTTAATAAATGACCGCATATATTATAGAATGTTAAAATATAAATAAAAAATTGTTTATGTATTTTGCTGATCTTAAATAGGATATTGTTGATAGAAATGCTAATTTTCTGTAAGTTGAGGATAATATCATATAAATAATATTGGAAAATGTAAATCTTATTTCTAAAATAAAATTTTTAAGTGAAAAGATCGAAAAACATACTAGAGATCTTAATGGGAAACGAAAGTCAAAACATAGGATATTCATCTTAAGTTAAATGACCTGAAGAAGAAAAAAGAAAATAAGGAAAATTACGAGAATATAACTTTTATTCAAGATAATAAAGATATTACTAGACTAAATATTTAATTTGAGATCTTTAAGATGGATATAAACAACATTAATATTAGAAAGATGAAATTTGATACTATTTATATGAAATTGAGACTACCTATAAATTAAATATATATATATATATAATTTAATCATCAATAAATTCAATTTATTAGTAAATACTCTTTTTAAAGTATATCACCCTTATACACAATGCGTCATTGTGGAGAAAATTAAAAAGAAAAGTAATTCTTTAAAACAATTGAAATGTTTTGGAAGAATATGAGAATTTATATCATCAAAATTTTCTACATATGAGAATTAGGAAGATACAATGATATGGGCCCCAATGATATTATTTAAAAATAATTATAGGCCAAATGTGATCTATCTTCCCAATATATAATTACAAATATTTTAAATTTTATGCATCATTAGATAAACAATAATCACCAATGCCCCTTGAATTTTATTTTAAGTTCACTAGTACTGTATCTTAAATGTATTACTTATCCTTAAAAATTTAAATATTTTAATTTTTTCTTAATATATTTTTTCCCCTTTTATTTAGGGAATAATTTGATTATTATTTTAGGCTAAAATTTAAATAACCCACTTTTATGTTTATAAAGTACATATAAATTTCTAAATACTTTTTTTTAACAACATTGAAGAGAAAAATATCATTCCATTTTCTAAATGGAAGATAAATTTTAATTTTTTTATGATTTTATTTATTTTATTTCATCAATATTTTAAAAGGATTGTTTTTTAATGGATTTTAAAAATGTATATATATATCCAAATGTTTAAAATATAATTATTATTTTAAACATAATTTTGAAATCATGTGTTTTAGTGGAATTCATTTTGATCTGTTTTGTCATAAAAATCAATGGTGACCTTTTTTATCCCCTAACACCTTTATAAGAAGGTTGATAAAGAGTTTATTGGATGTATTCATTGTGATTTTCAAGTGAATCTCTTGTGTTTTTTCATAAAACATGTTTCATCTACCACTACTGCCATGGTATCATTCAACGATATATCTAAAAAGAGGATTTATAGAGAATGGATTGTGTATTTAGATCTTTTTTAGAAGTATTAATTTATGTTGAAAGATATTATTAACATTGACTTATAGATTACCTTAGTTTCTTTAACTAAATAACCTGAACTATTCTATCCTCTACTAATCAGAGAATTCTATACTTTTGTGATTTTTAATGAAAGTCGAGTCAAACTAGTGGCATTCATTCTTTTTATCAATTAGGTCATATTTATATTAGAAAATTATTCTGAAATACTAGATGTATCTTTTGGGGGATAATATTTTTTTCACAAGAACTACTAAAGACTCATATTAATTTTTTTAAAGTTGATATAATGAAGAACTTATTTCTATTAAATAAAAAAGTCCACAAAAAACTAAATTAAAACCAGAATATCATATAATATTTTTGTGGATCATTTATGTACTAATACCAAGAAATAGTAAAAAAATATGATTAATATTCCATATTTATATAGGTGGGATTATTTTAAAAAATTTACTAATCTGAACAAATCAAAGTTTATTTTTTTATAATTTGAACCCTTACATAATGTCCTAATGAAGAAGAAAATTTTATTATATGTATGGGTTCTCAATAGAGTCATTGTAAGACTATTAAAAAAAGATAATGTTGAAAATAATTATTATCCTAAGGAGAAGAAGAAAAACATGATCAATTATGAAACTATTTTAGGAATGAGATTAACTTATGATACTAAAGGGAACAAATTTGTTGAAAAATATTAAATAAACACTTCTATTTAATTTTGAAAATCAGTTGAAATAGAAGAGTTGTAAAAGTTTTAGAGGATATAAAAGTGTCAGATGTTCCTATCACCAAAAAAGTTCCTAAATATGAGAAATGAAAATATAAATAAGGAGAAGGTTAACATGAAGAAAATACTAAGATGAAACCCTATCATAAAAAAAAGAGTAAATAATAATTTCAAAGGTTTCCCAAATACCATAATGGGTTTTTAAAAGTAAAATCTAAAGATAATATAAAATTAAAGAAGATAAAGGAGTTAATATATAATTTTTAGCCTTGATAAAGTTGAATCCAATGCTCTTAGAGATATAATTAACAAAATATGTCTAGATTGAAAAAATAAAGAAGAATTTTTTGGAAGTTTAAAGTTTCTCAGTATGATCGATTTATCTTACATAGAATTATTTTTAATTAATATGTTCCTCATGAAAATTCCTTAAAATGAAAAATTGATTTTGAAGGAAAATGGATGGTAGAAAAACCAAAAGGTCAAGAATATATTCTCTAAACCTTTATTCAAATTTTAAATAGATTTCTGAAGATACTAGCACTGCTAAAACATTTATTACACCAGATGTTCATACATCAATAGTTCATCTTGAAATATAATTATAAGTTATTCCTAAAAATCCTACTAATGTTGCTGTAGAACCATAATATGTTTCGTCAAAGGAATTTTTTATTAAAAAATATATTTATATGGTTGATAATTTTCTAGTTAAAAGGATTATTATTGAAGATCTATCACTAATTAAATCTTATATATATACCTCTACTACTTTAACTTTATCTCTTTCTAAAATTTATTTTAAAAAATATAATTTATTTTTAGAAATATCAAGTTTTTTATCATTATATGAAAGGATAAAAGGTGATAAAAATACAAATAATGATGAAACTATTGATATTGATGATTTTTCATGTAAAATAGTTAACGAAATGTTAGTTCAAGCAGTCATTCAATGTATAAAATAGAAGAATAAAGAAATTTCTAATAGGTCATCTGATATGATAACTTCCACTATAACTTGACTTTTCGATCAAAATCTTGATTCAATTATTGTTATGAAAATGAAAATGAACAATATAATTGATATGATTCTAGATAATTGTAAAAAGGTTTGTCTAATTCAAAATTATATAACTATTTATTGTGATCCTTAATGGTAGAATTAGTTAATAGATTCCATAACATAGGACAAGGGATTTCTAATGACAGTTGATGAATTCAATGATTAACATTATTGGAAGTCAAGAAATTTTGTTAAGATTATAAAATATCAAGATAAAGACATTAATTATATTGATGAAAAGTATGAATTTCAATTTCATAATTTCAATACCCTTTATAAAATATTTTTGGATATTGAAATTTTTTTCATGGATCTTGGGTATAAAGTTTATTATAATTCTACCTCTATCTTATATTCAATGAATTTAGAAATTTTTAAAAATATACAAATAGTTAATAAATTTCAAAATGTGAGAATTAGAAATTAAAAAATGAAGATCAGAATTAAAAGATTATTTTTTTCGAAGAAACATTTCCTAAGAGAGAACAACTTTTGATATCACAGGAAGGAAACCCATTTTAAAAGATCTCAAAATTTTATTAAACGTGTAAATTATAGTATGCGATGTCTTATAAGATTCAAAAAATATATTAAAAAGATAAAGAACATGATTAGGAAATTATTTAAGAGGTATTTATTTTCAAATTTCTATTTTCTTGAAATATTTTTTAGCTAAAAATTTTATAGTCCCCAAAATGACTCTTTTATAAATGGATTAATTTTTAGTAGAAATATAGTAATCATACATATTTTTTATTTATCAATTTTTTTTATGATTTTAGTTTTTTTATCTTCCTTTATAAAGTAAAATCTATCAAATTTTTACTATTTTCCATAACTATTATTGGAGTAAAAATAACTTTTTATTTTGTTTTATATTCAAAAATTAAAAATGGGTTGAAAGAATTAAAAATTAAAATATTTCAATATGTTTTACAAATGAGGATTGATATTTTGGAATAAAATCTTTCAAAAATGATTCTTTCTAACTGATTGACAGAGGGTAAGATATAAATGGATTTTGTGTATTAGGGGGATGAATTTTTTATCTGAAGATATGGATACTAAAGGGAGTATTTATTTTAATGTTCATGCTATCTTAATTTTCCATTATTTTTTAGTAATTTTCATAAGTGGGGATTTTTTTGAATCATAGAATCACTTTATATTAATTTTTTTAAATACTAGAAAACACATTATTTATAATTTTATTTCTTTATTTTTTTTATCTTTGATGAATAAAGAATATAAAACTTTTAAATTAATTTTAGACAACCTCAGACTATATTTATAATCAATGTTGTGAGAGTTAGTGAAAATGAAATGAATTTAAAATTTTTAAATAACAATAGTTTACGGTCTATCAAAATATTGAAAAAATTGTGATGGTACAAAATAACTTATTCAGTTAAAATGGTGAGATTCTATTTCAATCAAAAGATAAATAGTAGATTGTATCAAATGTCATTTCAAATGACTCTGAGATGTATAGAATCTGACTATTGGATTATAATTATTAAATTGACCTATATATATTAAATGAAAAGATAAAAAGTGAAAACAATTATATATATTTTAAATATTTCAATCAATTAAAGTCTTCAAATACTTCTTGACCTATGGTGCTTTCAATTAGTTTCTTTTTAGTGTTTTCCAAGAGTTTATGAATGCGAGGACTCATTAGAAAAGATCTTAGTTTTTCTTATTGTATTTTTCTATCAATCGAGTTACTGGTTATAATAAATGTTATATCGAGCTATAAATTCTACTAGAGAAAATACCGAGTTAAATGTTCTAGTAGAAGGAGATCCTAAATTTTGGTTTATTGAAGTGTGTACCTTCTCATCATGCTAATCAAGGTCCTCCAAGGTAAGAAAGACAATGTTTAACATCAATATTAAATAAGTGACACCATTAGACATGTCTTCAATCTAGGATACCTTAAATATGGTTTGGGATTAAACTTTTTCATAGGATAAAACTAAAATTTATATATCCATTAAAGAGTATTATATTTGTAAATCAATACTCTGAATTCTGTTAAAATTCCAATGTGTTTACTATTTCATCGATAAATATAGAATATTTTTATTTTTATTTTTCTACTAAATATATTAATTTAAGAAGTATTTATAAAACAATGATCATTTTAATTATCTTTTTTACATATATTTTTTGTGGAAACATCGATATTATGTCTTACTAGTGGACTTAATACTCATGTATTTTAAAAACATCATGTTATTGTTAAACTATAATTCACCCCATCATGTAATTGTTTTTATACCATATATGATATAATTATTATCCAATATATACAATGTAATTGATGTAGATTAAACATAAAAAAATTTATTCTTGATGATATTAAATTATTTATTTTATTTTCTAAATATTAATGTTCCTACATAAAAATATGATTTTTCGTTATTTTCATCTTTTTTTCTCAACTTTTTTAAACTAAAATTTTTTAACCCCCCATTTTTATTTTTTACTTTTGTTAAACAATTCAAAATATTCAATTTTTACCCCCCATTCATTTCTCGTTGAGAGAAAACATAGGGTTTTAACATTACAATACATAATTTTAATTTTAATTTAATTATCAATCAAGCGAATGATGACAGTACATGCCAATTATAGCATCATAGGAATGAATTAAAGAAGGATAGAGTGGTAAGATTTTAGGTTTATTATATAATTTGTAAATATTTAATTTGTTTTTTTTATTTTTTAAATAAATATTTTTTCTAACATCTTTCTTCAAGGAACTGATAATTAGATAGAGAAGAAGACCCTCCTAAGTGAATGTAGGAAGAACCTCTCTCTCATTAACTTTCTATCTCCCTCTATTTTCTCTCTTGGCCCCTTTCTATTTTCTCTCTCCTTTATCATCTTCTTACTTATTTTTTTCACCATTATATTTTCCATTCAATAATAAAATTTCTATGAAATAAAAATCATGATTAATATTGTAATGAACTAGAAGAATGTCACACATTCTTATTAATTAATAATTTTTTAAATTTTGATAATTTATTGACCATTAATGATTCTTCTCAGCTTCTAAAAGAAGAATCCTCATTTGTGGATGATTTTCTTAAGTATATAGGTGAGTTTATATATGTATCTATTTATTTCCTACTCCAATTAATCCAATACACCTCTCTTGAGTGTGTAAATGAGTTTCCACTTATTTTCTTTTACTTCAACCCCATTAGATCATGACTAAAATGGATTGAATTTACATGGGAGTGTTAACAAGAATTGAAATGAGAAATTGATTTTATTCTCAGTATTAGACCAACTAAATATATACTATTTTTATTTATTTCCAAGGATAAACTAGGGATTCACACACCCCAAAATAAAAAATACCACAAAATATTTTAGCATATTTTTAATTTAATAATTAAATAATTATACAACATTTACCAAGATGAACATAACTGTGTGTACTAATATATACACATAAAATAAGTTTAAATATTATACTTTATTAAGATTATTATATCATATATTATTATGTATTTTATTAACTTTTTTAAAGTAAAAAATCACTTTGTGAATATATATATATATATAATAAATGAATAAAAATAAATAATTAAGGTTGTGTTGATGGTTTCATGAGTTTTTGAGAAGCGTCCAATCAGCTGTTCGAATCCCAACTTGAAAATATTTTCATGATTTATTATTTTTTTATTTTTTTCACATGTCTTGTGTATCTATTTATGTCATATTAAATACCTTCAAAAAAATTTAAATGAAAAAATAAAAATAATATGGAATATGAATGAATGAGGTTTAGTTGGTAACTTGTGATCTATGGAAGACAACCAATCACATGACCATGTCCCACCCTTACTATGAGAGTAAAATGAATTCCACTTATTTCCATTTAAAAAAATTATTCTTTATTTTTTATATATCATATAGTGTGTGGATATGTTTTCTAGGAAATATAAATTAAAAAAATGATAATAAAACATTAATGCTAAAACATTTTCTCCAATGGAAATGAATGATTAACAGGATTGAAATGATCATCAGTTTTAATCCAACCTCAACCATGAGGTAAACATTCATTACTCATATCTCTATTTAAATAATTACATGTCATGTATATATACACACATTGTGTATTTTACTTTTCTAAATATTTATTTTATCTTTTTTATTTCATTATTAGTTTGAAAAAGAAAATAATTAAATAATAAACGTCATTAATAAAAAAGTTTGTACCTTTTTTCCAGGTATTTTTTATTTACTTTTTTTAAATATTTAAATAATAAATAAATAAATAAATAAAAAAATAAAAATATAATTTCATACCTTCATTACCTCCTTGGAATTTATTGAAAATAATTGTTGAATAATCCCATTTCAAGTTATTTTAATTTTTAAATGAATTTATTTCACTAATGTTATGTGAGTATGAGTTGAGAACTAACATTGATTGATAATTTTATCAAAATAGTTGTTTTCAACTGATATAAATAGATTTATATTTACTAAACCTAAGTGTTGATTATTTTATCTATGTGTGTTTTTTATAGAAAATTGTGTCATTTAATATCTACAGACATTATTACACATCAATCATAAAATTGATTATTTTTTACTTAATTAAAGGTATATATAAGTTAGGTTATTATTAGTTTGTTTTACCAAATGGTTTTTCCATACAATCATTTATTAAATGATTCATTTAATTATTGTACTAGATTTACTTATGATTAATTTAAGAACATGGGGTTTTTTTCTGATATAAGAATTAATTTTCTTTTGGTTTAAATATTTAATTACTAACTAATTTGAACACCCAATTTGATCATGGGTGTTTTGAGGGTGTCTGGGTCTTTTTCAGAGACTGGAAACCCAATTTTCTATTGAAATTGGATTGATTCATGATTAGTTCAAACTATGCGGGGCATGCCACATGGTTATAAAAACTGTATGAGGCATGGAAAGAGAGTATGTGGAGCTCACATGGTTAGACAAAACCATGTGAAATGGGCTGCGGGTGTGTATGAGAAGTTCTAAAATTTTGATAGTGTGTTTTGGCATAGTTTTCACAAGTTTATTCAAACTGTGTAGATAAACCATGCGAGGTGCCCTGCCCTATACCTAAGTGTGAATGATTGGAACAAATTTTTCCCAAACTGTGCTACCAAATAGTGTGAACTAATAATTCTTTGGGAAATTACTATTTCTCATTAAAATATAATATAACCTAAAATATATTTCACTTTTCTCTCTCTCATAACAAATGATCCATTTTTAATCCTATTTGGTGGCTATTCTTGGACCTGATCCCAATCCTCCATCTGTTATCCGATTTAAGTGTTGTTTGTCTTGTTGGATCCAAATTGGTGAGTACTCAATTCCTTTGAACCCATTATACATTGTTCTTCCAATAGACAACACTATTTAGGTTTAAGATGGTTTTCCCTAATTTCTAGTTCTTCATCCATTATTCATTTTTCTCAAAATATGAGTCAAATCAGGAGTTAATACTAGATTATAACTCTATTAACGAGCTATGGTGAGTGGTCTAAATTTTTTCACTTTTCTTAGGGATTTATTAATCTAGATTCCCTTGTGATGCCTCCATAATTTCTGATGAAACCCAAAAATTGAAATGATCAATTGAATTAAATGGATTTGGATGAGTCAGGGTTTCACTTCGGTTAATTTAAAAGGAGTTGTGGTCCCTTTACCCAACCAAAGGCCACCCATGGGGTGATCCATATGAATTTACCTTGTTTATTCCTTTTTCAATCATCCATGGGATTTTTTATCATGATTTTGTTGTTATAGGAAGCATAATTATAATTAAATTGAATTGAACTAGTTGAATAGGGGATGGGTTAACTACTTTAAAAGTTAATTTTTTTGATTAAGTGATTTATATGGAACCTATATTTCCCAAGTGACTTTGTAAGAAATTGTATAGATGAGTGAGTGTACTGATGAGGTGTGTTTGGTTATGATTTGATAAATGAGTGGTTATAATCCCTTTTTTCCTTTTAATGTGAATAATTATTAATGAGTGGGTATACTCAAGGGTTGTGATTGGATGATTTTGAAATTTTAAATGGATCGAATGACGATTGAGTCCTTTAAACACCATAAATGTTTCTACTATGGGTATTGCATATGGTATAGATGCCTTGAATAGAGTATTCTCCTTGAGTATTGATTATGTGGGATTCCTTGGGCCTCGATACCCATTAGATTCATCATGTTTGGACTCGTGTATGACATGTTTAGTTGACATGTTCCTTGGAATCCAACCATTGCCTAACCATGTTTCCATCGAGATTATCATGAAAATCGACAAGGATCAATTGGTGTTCTACACCATAGATCCATACCTTTGTGGTTTGAAACTTTAATTATACGACACAATTATGAGAAATATGAAATGCTTGGTTGAATAAATCAGTCGTTGAAGTTCTCTCACTTCAGGTTGTACGATAAGGTCATGGTTGATATAGTTCTATGGTTGGTAAGGTGAGACCCCAATGTTACATTATTTTACATGTATATTCCTTCATATTGGAGATGACACTTGTCTTGAAGAGAGACTCTTGAGGCATTATGGTATCACTTGTAGTACTCACATTCCATGGAAATCTTTACATTCATTTACTGCTTACTAGTTTACATGCACACTCTTTTGCTTGTTATATTTTACAACATAAAACTTTATAGATTTTTTTTGGTGTTTAACTATTAGGATTTTATCTCACACCATATTTGGGCCATTTTTGGGTACCCAAATAGACTATTTTCATGCAGGTAGGGGCTGGGGAAAGTGACCACAGTTTGATGTTTGATTTTGTACTAAGATTAGGAGCAGATGAGCATGGCACCGAGCTGAAGCTCGTGATGCTATTTGGATATATCAATTTCAGTATTTTTGTTAATTTTGGAATTTTATTATATTTTAATATTGTGTACCTATTTTTGCTACTTTTTAGAGACATGTACCATCATCATTGTATATGAGACACTTCTAGAATTGTTATCTATTCATACTATTTATTCCTTGTCTAACTGTTACACTACTTCTATTTTTTTATATTATAGAAATTCTATTATGTTACACTCTAGTAATGAGTTCATAATATCCCAATGAACAAAACCTAGGTCCTCTATACTATTTGGAGACCTCTATAATTTAGGGAGATATTCTTAAGGTCACGTGGCCAACCAGGCTTGGGGAATTATTGAGTCGAAACCGGGTTCAGGACGTTAAAAAGTGGTATCAAGGGGAATTATTTTCTAATTTTATTTACTATTATGAGACAATAGATCGGGATAGGAATGAATAGGGATTTTATAAGGAGTTGTGACTAGTATTAGTCACCCTATTAAAGGAAAATCTAGATTTCCTCGAATGAAATTGGTATTTTCTAGAGTTTGGATATTACCGTTGATTTAATTCCACAATTGGGTGATGCACTTTTATTTTATTTTATTATTTATATGACTATAGGATTTATTTTGTTACATCCTGATGATATGGGGGTATTAAATCTCATTCATCACTATAGTAACCTGCTATAGATAACATCCCATGCATTATTCCATTCCATTTAGAATGCATTACTTATTGCATGTTGTTATGATAGGTGTTTTGATAGCTATACCAACTATTGTGCTAGACTTTTGGGAATGTTTCATGGTATGAATATAGTGGATTCCATGCTTTGGTTCATGAGAAGTATGGGCCCTCAAGGAATATAATTTGGTGTTCCATTCAATTATCCTTTAAATTAAATTGTGATATAACAGAAATCAATATTAAATGAAATTAAAACGGGAAATTGAACTTGGAAAACAAGATTTGAACTAGAACCAAATTTTGAGATGGAAATATGTATAGTATCTTGTAAATGTTTTGAATGTTCCATCTATATTCATTTAATTAGGAGTATGTTTTGTGGTATATCCTATTTTAAGAGGTTTTTACCTGTCTTAAGATTTTGAGTTGCAATCCTTCATATCAAATCTATATGAGGAGTATGTTTGGAACTGTAGAGGAATACCACCACGATGAACTATAGTAATACACTAAGATGGAAGAGATAACCATGATTCAAAGGTGGTGGGCCATGGGATACCAATGTACCCTCCTTTAGAGCCAACTAAAACACCACCTGTTGTTCTATAAATAGGTTTTGAGGAACATTTCTGCAAGTGGTTTTATCAATTCATGAAAACTATTGAGGGATCACTGAAGCCTTCCTTGTATATTGTTGAGTTGAATCGGGTGTTTTAGAAGTATGATCCTCCCATATTTCTGTGGTATGGTAGTATACATACTGATGAGTCATGGCTTGAGACCTTGCCTGCATTCTTCAAGCATCTAGAGACTCATCCTTAGAGGAGAGTGGATCTCGCGACATATATTCTATGTGGGGTAGAAAAGAACTTGTGGGAATTACTAAACCAGGATTAAAGGCTGTGAAATATGGGTTGGGATTATTTAAAAACTTGATTCTATGACTAATTTTACCCAGGGGCTTTGTGTTTTGAGTAGGATAGTGAATTTATGTGTTTGGTGCAGGGTGATTTGATTATTATTGAGTTCTTATAATTATTTATAGAGTTGCAACATTTTTCATTGACATACGTTACTGATGAGCTATAGAGAGTTAGATGATTTAGTTAAGGTCTCTAAAATTACATCAGATCTCTGGTAAATGTGTTCAAATTGTCCTCTATTACGGAAATTGTGAATTAGGAAATGATTATAGAGCAGAACCTAATAAAATATGGGGTTGCAGATCAGAGTTTTATCATCTCCCAACCTAATAGATTAAATTATAATAGAAGGAAGTGATGTTTTGAGGATTATTGTGAGATGATTACTATTCAGGATATGATTAGTGGTATCTTAGTTTTCAATTATTTGTATGCAATACATGGACACATGCGGAATCAGTTTGACCGTGACCTATTTGATTGTTGAGATAGAAGTGGATGGGTCACATGTAAAATTTCTATAGGACCTTTCCTCCAATAGTGAGTTGTAGGGGATCATTTCAAACACCAAGTTCAATATAGGGTTTCTCATCTCCATGATAGGTAAGGATATGGAGTAGTGATGGTGGATCGAGCTAAGGTAGTGGTGGTCTTGGTCGAGGTATCCATACACCAGTTACATCGAGACATTAGAGTGGGTTCACTCTGGGTAGTGAGGTTATGTCATATGGCACTAGTTCAAGATATATCTTCTACAAATAACCCACCTCCATGTAGTAGGGTACCAAACTATCTACATTGAGAGGTATGATCTTAGTTTCATATAATATTGTATCTAAATTTTTTGATATAGGTGCATCACATAGTTTTATATATGTGCTAGTTTTATAAATCCTTTTCTTATGCTTTAGTTTTTTGAGGGATTTATGATGATTTAAACTCAGTTGGGGGTCATCATAGATGGTGTAATTCAGTGCATAGAATATCCCCCTGAGGTTGGTGGGTGTCACTTCCATTTTGAATATTTTTTCCTCAAAATGATAGGGTTTGACATCATACTTGAGATAGACTTACTACTAGTATATCGAGCTAACATTGAATACTATCACCATATTAACACCGTCACATCACTAGAGGGTGTAGTGTATAATCATAATGGTGGATGAGATGTCCCGTAGATCTAAGAGAGAACACAACTTCATGGGCTGGGTGAGATGAAAACCCAGATCACTAGTTTTTATCTGGATGATCATGGAGTGTGTTAAGAGGGATTTACTTTAGTGGTTGATAATTTTAGGGATGTGTTTCTGAATAACATCTCTTTTTAACCTATAAGTAGAGAGTTTGAGTTATCCAATGGCCTAGTTTCAGGAGCTTCATCAGTATCCATTCCTCCTTATAGGACGGCTACGATGGAGTTGCAAGAGCTCCAGAGGTAACTATAAGACTTAAGCGAAAATGGGTTTATTTAACCAAGTTCTTCTATATGGGGTTCAACCTTTGTTTTTTGTGAAAATGAGGATGGTACCCTTAGGATTTGTGTGGATTATTGAAAGATAAACCAACTAATGGTTAAGAACTGATATTCCTTATGACAAATAGATGGTAAGTTTGATCAGCTTCGAGGAGCTTGGGTGTTCTCAAAAATTTATTTGAGGTCTGGATAAGATTAAGTACATGTTTTACCTACAAAAATACCTCGTACAAACTTTAATGTCAAGTATGATATATAAGAGCATATGGTTATGCCGCTCGGTCTCAAGAACACACGAGTAGTTTTCGTGGCACCGACTAATTAAGTGTTCCCCCCTTATCTGGTTTCATTTATGGTGGTTTTCATGGATTATATCTTGGTGTATTCTTAAATTCAACACGATGATGACAAAAATATTGAGTTCATTTTGGATACACCGAGAGAGCATAATTTATATGCTTTGATAAAAAAGTTCCACTTTTGGATGGATAAAATTCACTTTTTGGGTCACATTATCTTAGAGATATGAGTGTCAATAGACTCAGAGAAGGTGAGAGTTGTAGTTTCCAAAAAGAATCCCTAGAAAATATATAACATATAGTGTTTCATGGGGATAGTTGGATATAAAATGAATTTTTCAAAGGAATTATCATTCTTAGTAGTATAGCTGATGGGCTTGACTAAGAAGGGTGTGAAGTTGGTATGGTCAGATACCTATGAGGTAACCTTATAGGAGTTGAAAGGGATATTTACTTGAGCACAAGTCCTAATACTACTAGAGTAGGGAAGTAAATACACTGTATACTATGATGTATCAGTTATTGGTCTTGGAGTAGTGTTGATGTTGGGGGATAGAATCATTGAATATAGGTCCCAATAGTTGAGGATACATGATAGGAATTACCTAACACACAATCTTGAGATAGATATAGTTTTTCTTGCTTTGTATTGTTGGAGACATTACATTATTGGAGAGTGTTTTGTGAAGTACATGGACCACAAAATCCACAAATACATATTTACTTAGTAAGATATGAATCTAAGGTAGTGATGGTTGTTGGAGTACATACAACCTTTCGACTTCGAGCTTTCCTACATACCTAGGAGGGGGAATTCAATAACCGATGCACTAAGAAAAAGAACTCAGATATAGGTGGTTAGGTAGTCTTTTAGAAAATGGAATATCTTGGATTTTTTTAAATGCACTTGGAGGTTTATGATAGTCAAAATTAAATATTTCTATCATCTTTAGCTCTGACCTCCACCCCACTAGATAGAGTGAGGATGAGTCAGCTATCAGACATAGAAGTCATAGCCTATATAGGAGAGTGTGGAAGCTGAGTATATACATCATATTTGGACTATAAATGAGGAAGAGATCCTATATATTCATGTTTTTTTGTGTTACATTGGACATTCGTGAGGAATTGATGTAGGAGTTTCATACCTTAGTTTGGGTAGTGCATTCTGGAGTCACCAAGATGTACCGTGACATACGCCATCATTACTGGTGACTAGGTATGAAACATGACGTAGCTATTTTTGTTATTAGGTGTTATACCTATCATCATGTGAAGGTGAAACATCAACAATCATCCATTATTTTAATGTATTTATCTATTATCAAGTGGAAATGGGATTATTTCATTGTGTATTTTGTGACCGGTTTACTGAGGTCCCCTCAAGATAACGATGTTGTGTGGATTTTTATCGATTGTCTCATGAGGGTTTCCGATTTTTTGTCGATCAAGAAGATGTTTAGTGTATATGAGCTTGGAAGATTATATATCAATGAGATATTACAGTATGATAGGGTCCCATTCACTTTCGTTTCAAATAGGTGCACTAGGTATAAATCTTGTTCCTAGAATATTTTTTAGCGGGTGTTGGGTAAATAGGTGATTCTAGGAACATAATACCACCCTCATATTGAAATATGGTCAAAGTGTACAATACAGGTGTGTGAGGACATGATATGTGCATTTGTCCTAGATTTTGGGGGCTCTAGGAAGAGGCATGTACCCCTAGTTATGTTTTTCTACAACAAAAAATATCAAGAAACTATATAGATGGATCATTACAACGTTTTTTATGATTGGCCATTATGATCTCCCCTATGATAGTTATATGTAGGCTAGGAAGCTTTACTAGAACCATGTATTATGCAGAAGACATATGAGTAGGTCCGGTTGATTCATAAGAGGATGGATTCTGCTCAATCTCAACATAAATCTTACACCGATCTCCGCATATGACCTCTATAGTTTTTGGTCATGGATCTAGTCTTTTGTGTGTTTCATAAAGGCTAGGACAATGATGGATTAGGAAATAGGGTATTCTATCACTGCAATATGTTGGGTCAATCGATATTATGGATAGATTCAGGCTGATATTCAATCAGTTATAGTTATCTGAGGGCTACGGATCAATACATGACTTCTTCCATGTATCTCAACTGCGCCACTATCACAGGGAACAGTCTCATTCCTTTCATCCCTAAGAGGTTGAGTTACATGCATATGCACCCATATAGGAGCATCTGATTCCTATCATTGAAAGGATCATGAAGGTTCTCCATAGCTGTTTAGTTCCTCTAGTATTAGTGATATACTACCATAATCGTTTACAGAATGAGACTTGGGAATAGGAGCCCGATGTATGTGCTCACCTGTAAAAAGTTTTTATTAGACAAATCATGACTACCGTTGAGAGGGTAATTAATGAACAAATAAATATAACGGGGGAAGAGTTTAAGAACACTAGCATTTGTATGAGGTACAAATCCTTTTTTTCGGTTTAAAATTTTAATTATGACATAATGTGAGTACCTAATTTGATAACGATAGTTTCAAGGGTTTCTAGGGATTTTTCGAAGCCCACAACCAAGATGTGGGTTGAAAATGGACTACCGCACGGTTAGATAAACCACTTGAGGAATGGGTAGATACCAGGAGGAGATCATACAGTTAGAAAAAACTATCAAAATGGGATGCAATACCATATGGGATGGTCTTCAATTTTGACAGTAGGTTTTGGAATTATTTTCACACGGTTAGTTAAACTATGCGATGTTCCCATCCATATAGCTATGCAAGAAAAATTATTGCATGGTTTGTCCAAACAATATGACAAACCTGTGGGACCTAGGAATTATTTGGTAAATTAAAATTTTTTCATTAAAATATAATTTATCCAAAAAAATAATTTCTCTTTTCCATCTTACATATAAAAGGATCCTTTTTTAAGCCTCTTTGGTAACTATTCTTGGATTTGATCCCAATCCTCCATCTGATCTCCGATTCAAGCACTAATCATTTTATTATATCCACATCGATGAGTAATTGATGATTTTTATCCATTATTAATTCTTTTTCCTATTGATGATTCTATTTAGGTGTAAATCGATTTTCTATAATTTCAGGTTCTTCAACCACTTTTCATTTTTCTCCAGATCTAAGTTGAATCTGGAGATGATACTGGATGAGTACTCTACTGCCAATCTACAAATAGGTGGTTGATAAATTTTCCCTTTTTTGGTGATTTATTAGGATATCTTACATTGTTCCACCGATGGTCTTTCTAGAGTGGACCCAAAATTTAAATGATAAATTTAATTAAATGGATTTAAACCAGTTAGGGTTTCCCTTAGGTTCATTTGAAATGAGTTGGGGGTTATTTCCCAAACCAAAGGACACCCATGGGGTGAACCATATGAAATCACCTTGTTTATGACATGTTTAATCATCCATATGATGTGTTATCTTGTTTTTCTAGTTAGTGGAAACATAATTTAAATTAAATTGAATTGAACTTGTTTAATATGGGATGGGTTTCCTCCTTTACATGTTGATTTTTATTCGATTAAGTGATTTATATGGAACTTGTGTTTCCCAATTGACTTTGTCAGCAATTGTTTAGATGGGTGGGGGTAATAATGAGGTTTTTTTATTATTTGATAAATGAGTGGGTATACTCATTGGTTTCCATTGAACTTGAATTGTGGTTAATGAGTAGGTATAATCCTAGGTTGTGATTTAATTATTTTGAAATGTTAAATGGATCAAATGATCGGTGAATCCTTTAGAAACCATAGACGTTTCTCTTATAGGTCTTAAATGAAATAGTGGAAAACTTGGATAGAGTATGCTACTTTGGTTGAAATTTTGTGGGATGCATTAGGCCTTGCTACTCCTTGGATCTTGCTTTCTTGGACACACATAGAACATCTTAGTTGACATGATCTTAAGAATCTAACCAGTTTCTAACCAAGAATCATTGAGACACTCTTGGGACTCAAAGAAGATTACTTGGTCTTATACACCTTGAATATGACCCTTCATAGTTTGAAACTTTGATTATACTACATGACCAAGAGAAATATGAAATTCCTGGTTGAAAAACATGATCGTAGATGTTTATTCAGTTCATGTTGTATGAAAAGACCATGATTGATATGGTTATTTGATTGGTATAATGACACTATGGTTTTGATTTATTTTACATGTAGATTCCTTTGAATTGGAGTTAACACTAGTTTTGTAGATATACTTTTGAGGGTTTTTGGTATCACTTGTAGTACTCATGTTCCATGGTCATATTTTCCTTCATTTATTTCTATCTTATTTACTTGCACACTATTTATCTTGTTATATTTCACATAAAAGAATTATATAGATCTTTGGGTTGTTACCTACTAGTATTGCATCTTAAACCCTATTCGGGTTGTCGTTGAGTACCAGAATTTACCATCTGGATTCAAGTAGGGATCAAGAAAAGTTTCCATAGTTTTATGCATGATTTTTCACCATGCTTAGGAGTAATGGAGCATGTGACCATGCAATAGATCATGATGATATTTAAAGATAATTTTTTTTATTTATTGGTATTTTTTGGAATTATATTGTATAGTAATATTGTGTACCTATTTTTGGTTCTTTGTAGAGACATGTATCTTGATCATTGTATAAGAGACACTTCTAGCATTATTATCTATTCCTTTTGTTTATTCATTTTCTGACTATTATACTACATCTGTTATTGTCTGGTATTGATATTATACTATGTTACACTCTTTTAATGATGGAATTCTCTCCCCACATACACACCCTAGGACCTCACTACTAGTCGCTAGCCTCTAGAATTTGGGGAGATGCGCTTGAGGACATGTGGCCAATAGGTGTTAGGGAACTCTTGAGTGGAAAATGAGTTTTGGATGTTACAATCGATAATTATTATAATTTTTTAAAAAATATAAATATTACATCACAAAATAATAAATAAAAAATTTATAATAATAATAATAATACAATACAATATATATAATCAAAGTAAAAAAATTTAATTCAAGGAATTCTTAATTTACTAAGTGTTTGAATTTTATTTTAATGGGTTTGGGGTAGGTTTTTTGGAAAGAATTAGGTATTACTTGAAATTTTAAATGGCCTATAATAAATAAATAGAAACTATGAATATAAGAATGAAATAGTTTTAACACACACACATGTGGGAATTTATTGGCACGATTGACTCATTAATATTCTTAAAAGTATTATAATAATTTATCACTTTGAATTTAATTTTGATAGATTTATAAGAAACTTATTTTTATGCTTAATTAGATTTAATTTTTTATATGTTTCTTACTTTGTTTACAATGCTTCTATTAATTGAATTTAATTTAAATTTTTTTATCCTTATAAACTTGAGAAAATATTCATGTGTTTATCATTTTCTATAATGGATGAAATTTGATGTTTCCATAGGATATAATGGTTTAGGTATGGGGATGTGATGATTTAATAATTTACTACCAACTTCAATCCTCACATATATTGTTAGAATTTTTTATGGGATGTATAATCTGAATATTATCATCATTTTCCATTATTTTATTTTGAATGTGATTAAAGTAAAATATTTTTTAAAAATGTAAATTTTAATTGTTTTGATATTTTCATGGAATATGGGGTTGATGTGGGAACCTTAGGATAAATTTAGAGAAAAATTGAGAAGTACACCCCAAGTAGTTATTTAGTGAACACATTTTAGAAAAGTACATGGCATGTAGTTTTAAAAACATCACGGTGCTAACCTAAATATTTATGAAATCATATTCTTAATGGAAATAACATGTCATGTCATCAAAAATACATATTGTATAAACCATTTAATTGAGTGCATGGTGAATTAAAAGGACACTATACTACATGATGCAGACAAAGTACACAATGTGTGTCCTAGGAACTAATATATGGCTAACGAAATTGATTGAGCTGGGGAAATTCACAGAAAAATGCATGAAAAATTTGGAAAAATAATTACATTTTATATAATTTAGTATAACCATTGTAGTTTTTAAATTTATTAAATAATTTTTATAGGTAGTGGTTTAATACATTTATCTAGGGGGTAAGGTGCAGTTTATTTAAAGTTGTATTCTATATTCTATTTACCTTGTATTTTATGTGTTAATGTTTTCATCATTTATAAGTTATTTTAGATTTTTATTCTGATACTTTGTAATATAAATTTATTTTCATAATTTTAATTGAATTTTTCTTAAGATTAATATTTTATTATTCCATGAATTCATCCTATTCATTCTTTTGTTTTATTTTATTTATTTATTAACTTTATCCTTATTACTCATTATAATGATAACGGGGTAAATCAACATATTAGGGAGGTTTTAAGATGAGGGATAGGGAAATGATGGACAAAATATTAAATTCATGATTATTGAATCAATTTTTTGTATCTTCCATCACATATATTATAGATTATTGGCATAATTGATGTAATTTAAGGGATCCATGGATTTTTAGATGACCTATACACATAAAAGTTCTTGGATTATCAAACCATTCATTTACTATATTTGTGTTTGGATTAGAACTTGGTTCGAGGCATGGATTATTTCCAAAACATTTTGGAATTATGACCCAACATTTATAGTGTATCCTATATTGATTAAACAAGAAAATAATTTATTCTTATGATGTCAAAGAATTCATTTCCTTTTCCAAATCTTAATCCTGATCTAATAAAACCAATTTTCAACTATTTTTATCTTTTTTCTCAACTGGTTTAAATTAAATATATTTTAAAACCCATCCAAATTCAATTATTACTTTTATTGAAATATTTATAATATTCACTTTCAATATCACCATTAAATATTTATTGAGATATAAACTTAGGTTACTACTTTACCATAATAATTTCAAGTTTTAAATAATTAATCAATCAAGGGAGTGATGATAATTCACACTAGGTTTAAGTTTTAAAATCAACATAGTTGTGTGAATATAAAACTATTTTGTCATGTTTGATGAGAATTTAGGTAATAAAGTTCTATAAACTAGTTCATAGAAAAATTTTGTGAAGTGAAAGTATGTTAATATTAGTTTTTCTTCAAGAGAGATAAAAAAGTTAGATTATGTAAATTTTTAACAAAACATGAAATTATTATCAATGTTCTTGTTTCCTATAATAAGTTTCTTGAATAATATTAGAATTGTTGAATTATTATTCAATGATAAGTGTGACTTTTTTGAAGAGTGGTTTATTTTAAATTGTTTAAAAAAATACAAGTAGAGAGATTATTAAGATAAAGAGATGATTATGTAATATTGTGATATCAAGAGTTTGGTGAGACCTAGAGAGAGTTTACAGAAGATAGGAGTTAAATAATCCCCTTCATTATTATTTTTTTATTAAATAAATTAATAAATATGTAGAGAATATTTCGATAAGATTAATATGTTGTATTTTACTATTAACACATAAATCATGTTCAAACATAAGTGCTACATGGTCTTTAGTATGAGTTGAAGTTAATATATATGTTTAGTGTGATTGAATGGTATAAGTATGGAGGTGTTTAGATGAAGTCTGGAAGAGTTTTTATATATATAATATTTGTTCTGAAATTTGGAAAATTCGTTAATACATATGGTTTTTATGTTCAATATGTAAGAATAACTCTAAGTATATTCGGTTTGAGAAATGTTAAATTACTCAAAATATTTTTATTTTCATATGTATGTTTTTTTATTTCTAATATGTAACAATTTATAATATGTGAGGTTTTTTTCTCTAAAAAAATTGTGATGTATTCATATTTTTTCCTATATCATGATACATATGGTTTTCTCCATAGTTGTAAAATTATAAATATCCTCATAACATAAGGTTTTTCCATTTTATCAAATATAAAGATCTTATCTTCAATAAGTAAAAAATTCTGATATGTTATATTTTTCAATATGTTTGGATATTTAGTAAAATTATTATGACATAATGATTCTAATATGTAATTAATTTATCTTAAAAGTGTAATATTTTTATTTGATATGTAAGTATTTTTACTTTTACCAAAAGGGTTTGATATGAAGATAAAACAGTTGAAGAGAAACTAGATGTAACCAATTTACTTTATTATGGATTAGTTAAAGGGGCCAAAACTCATAAAAAATATCTTCAAGAAATACTAGGTGATTAAAAATAATGGAATTATTCTTTGTAACACATTTTAATGAGGATAATATAAGAAACAATTAGAGTTTTTTTAAAAATTTCAAAATAAAAATTCAAATTGGAAAAGGGAAGATCATTGTTACTATTGGAAAATTTGTTTTTAATGCTGTGAAAAAATTAGTGAATTTTAATTAAGAGATGAAGATAAAGAAAATAAGGAGCAGTGTATAAGAGTTATTTATACTATTAAAGTGTAAGAGGAAGAGTTATAAGTTGAAGTTTAAGAAGAATAATCCTAAAGACAACTCTATTGAAGTCTAACTCGGTTGCAGAATCATATTTTTGAATAAAATTTGTACATTTTTATTTCATGAGATCTCTTTAAAAAATTAGTGAGAAATATTTTCGATATCTTGAGTTCAAGGATAAACCCTAAGCATTATATTTATTATGAATACTATATTGGATTGTGTGATCATGAGTTTTTTCAAATCATACCAAGGATGCATCAACTCATTTTGTGTTGTGAAACTTTTAAAAATTAAGTATTCCTATTGAGTTTTTAATTCAGTGTGTCTAAAAGTTATTTGTTATTTTAATTTATTATGTGTTAATGTTTACTTTTAATGAAATTTAAAAATGGAAATGAATTTATTGATAAATAACTCATCTTAGTAAATTTTCACTTATCATGCGGGTTATTTTCAACTAGGTTATGATCCAGTTATGTAAATCAAGATGATTTATAGAAGGGCATAATGAAATAGGACTCTAAAGGATTTGAACTAGGTAATGAGATTCTAAGAAGTTATCATGGTCTATTGGGGAGGCTCTAATACTGATAGTATGGATCTTTCATAAGTTGTCCATTATATGCTACATATTATATGATTATATACCATTGGGATTAGGTAAAGTGGACTTAAAGAACCTCTAACTGTAGATATGAGTTGGTGTTTTATGAAACAATGGGGGAACAATGGGCTTATAAATTAAAGTCTATCCACTTCATATGTTTTTTTCTAGGCCCAAGCAGAATATATGCACACCCTATTAGAGGGTGGGGGTGAATCAAGTAGTTTAAGAATTCAAATAATTTCTCTTAGATTATGTGATCCCCTTTGATGTATCTTGTTAGGTCATTGGAAGAAATGTTATCAATCTATCAAACCATCTGTGGTGCTCTAACCAAAACATCTAACACATATATAGAAATATAAAGCATAGATAACACATGGATTTTAATTGGGTCACCATATTCAAGGAGTACACACCGAAAATGGGTCGATGTGAAAAAATCATCTATCATGCACTATTCAATGAATAAAAGTTTTTTCAAAATCAATCCATGAAAAAAACACCACCTTTATAATATTTTGTGATGAAACAATTCCTTCCAATGACCTGTTATTCTTATCCTCCACCATAAACTACATCAAAGAAATATTTTTTTTGTTTATATATTTGAGGTTCTCTTCAATAGTTTATAAAAATAAAGGTATTATCTAATTTTAATTAGTTTCTAAAACACTTTAAATAATTATTTATAGAATTTATATCACACCCATGATTCCATTTGACGTGGAAATTATTTATTTATTGGATGTTATCTATGTTCTACACCCCTTGACCTTTTCCTTTACAAAATTCAGAATTCTTCAAAATTAAAGGTACCTCATGGTTCGCACATAGTTATGGAAAACCAAAAAGAAACCATGAATTATGTTTTTAGTTTTTATAATTAACATGTTTCATAGTTGGAAAATTATTCTTGTCACCTTATGGCCCAACTATGTGAATTCCCTTGTGATATAGTGTTAACTTTAACTATTACCTCACATTTTTCCAAACATTTTTGCCAAACCTTATGGTACGCCCATTTTTTTAAAGTGTGTAATTTATTAACTAAACCTAGATGATTTAAATCCATTAACCCATATATTATCACACAAATTGAATCCATATATATCTCTCTCACTTGATCTTCTCTATCACTTCACCTAGGGCCTTGTTTTTAAGACTTTATTTATAACATTTCAAGGGAAACACCCAATAAATTAATTATCCTAGTCCTCTTGGTTTTATTATTCTCAATTTAGTCGATTTAATTCTATCCTAAATACATGAAAACATAGGGTTTCATTTACGTTAAATTTATTGATTGTAATTTGATATATATGGTTAGTTCTTACCTCCAAGGTATCTTTCACCCATTTTCTAGTTTATTTATCCCAATTTCATGTGGTTTCTTCATCAATGGTAGGTGGTTCTAATGGTTAATTAGTTAAATGAACTTATAAATTCTCAATTTTATTAATAAAATTATATAAGTTATATAGAAATATCCTAATAATTCTTTAAATATTGATTAATGATAGTCATTATGTTTGATTACCCCCTTTTATGTTTTTAAATAGAAAGGTCATGTTTTAAGTGAAAATTGGATGTTCTAATTACTTATTTGATGGAAAGTTTATGTTTGTAGAGTAATGGGTGCCACATAAATATCATGGGAAAGCATGAGTTCATGGGTAGGTGAACTTGGGTTATGATTATTCCCTTTACACTAGTTATAGTACTTCCCAGACTAGTGAAGTGATGTCATGTGCATCCCACTGGCCTAGTGAAGTAGTTTTAGTTCCATTCCATGGATTAAGGGTAACCATAATTAGTGAAATAGAATTTGTGGGTTCCCCTTTCCTTAATTACCTTAGGGTTTTCTCACATGATAATTTTTTAAAATATATATTATATTTATTATTGTATAATTTTTTTACTTTATACGATACCTATACTATATTGCATATTTTATTACAAAAAATAATTAATGTTTATTTTTTATGTTTATTCCCAAACTAGTGTGCTCTGGTCTGCTAACAAACAAAGTACATAGAGAAATTGTTGGGATCCTACTTGAATCATTATGAAAACTACCTGAATATAATTAATGGATGTATGCTTACATTTTTTATATATATCTAGGTAAGTTAAAGGCACTTCTTGGAGGTGGTGGATTTTTTTAATAGTTTTATATTTTTCTGTGGTCATGACATGGTGGAATGATCCCTCATGTCAGATAGTGATGGGTACCTATTTCTTTTTTTTACTATTATATATTTTGTGATATATAATATCATGATTATTTATCACCATACCAAATTTCCATACCATACATGTTTCTCATTTTAGAAGATTTAATTGTATTTTTATTTCAGTTAGTCATGATTGTGATGTTTTTTTCTTGCATGAATTCAATGGAAATTATTTCATGCTATGATAGTTATTTTAATTTTAACTCATATAGATTAATGACTTAGAAATATTTAGTGGGGTCATAATGGGTTCTCAGATGGGAATTTTTTGATTATCTTATTAGGGAAACCCATTCCCAATGAGTTTTCTCGATTTTTAGGAACTTGTTACCAGCCCACAGAGACTAAGAATTCCCTTAAGTCCTTTCCACATACTAGATAAGGTGCCTATGTTAAGGGTATCCTGGGATGGTTCACGACAAATGGTATCATTCCAAATTTTATTTTGGTTGATGATATTTAGGATGTTTGGTAGATAGATGATACGACTATTAGTGATTGATGGGTAGTTAAAAATAAATTTATAGACAAAATTCTTAGTTCCAATAATTATATTACCAGGGGATATTGGGATTTATGGGTTTTATTTTGTGCTTGAATTTTTATTTTCTCTATGGAATGGGTTCAGCGGATGAATACCATGAACACATACCATATTTCATGAAAGAATATAATTTTTTTACTCCTCAATAATATATTTGGTTCATTTATGATTATTTTTAATTTTTGGGTTTATAAGTAATTTAATTGTTTCCTCTATTTTATTTTATTTCCATGTAGTACCATGCATCCTTGAAGACCCCCAGTTAAGCCTTATGATTGAAGCAAAAATAAAATTCTTTAAGAAAGCACACTATTTGATAAAAACCTTATTGATTCCATAACTCGAGCTGTTTGGGAAATAGATTAGAGAGTATGTGAATGTCCAAATCTACATCAAGGGGAAAGTACACATCTATGTTAGGAAGATGGAAGAGTGTATAAGTTTCATTGACATAATATGTTAGTTTTCCACATTACTAATGACTCTTACTAAGTAGAGGATCTTTTGGATAAGATCAAGAGAATCTTATAATTTAATGATAATCCTAAAGAAGTTAATGTTAGTTGTGTATATTTTGTATTAGAGGGTCCTATATGAATGTAGTGGGAATCTATTGTCCAAGAAAAACTATATTAGGATAAGAAATATAAATCCATACAGGTGATGTTCTCCCAGTAATTTTATCTACAAATGATGGTTCTTTCTAAGTCAAAGGATTTCATAATCCTATATCACGGTGACCTACCCAAGATGGAATATGTTAATTGATTAATAGAGGTCATCCAATTTACTCAAGATTTTATATCTAATGATCGGATAAAGGACCATTGGTATGAAATGGGTCTCTACATAGACATGATATCCAAAATTATACTATTTTTTATCAATTTTTTTTTAATTTTATTAATAGGAAAAGCATTTAGAGTAAAAATAAAGATAAAGGGTTTAACAAGTGAACTAGGGATGAGGTCATAAGATCATAGAGGTCTGATGTCATAGAGCCCAAGGGAGTCACCTATAACGATAATCACACACTCTGATGTTTGATTTTCTCAACAGCTCCACCATGTTGGGTGTTAGTTAGGGTGGATATCCCACGAAAAGGTAGAAGTGAGAAAATCTTATAAGAGGAAGTGGAAGTTGTTCCTAATCTATTTCTCCACATGAATCTCCATTAACAATAGGGTTTAGGGTTAAGACACCGAATTTATACCAGTATTGAAATTATTTTCATATGAATATAAATTTTTTAGATATTCCTAAGGCGTGTCATTCTTATGGTCAATTTAGAATCCTTTAGATATTGTGTAGAAATAATACTCCTACATGTTATGGCCCTTATTCTTATACTCTAAGTGGAGCTAAAGAAACATATAATTCATTGAAATTCATAGGGTCCTATTGACTAGGATAAATATTTAAAAGAGTCTTATGTGAAATTATAGTCAAGGACCAACCGTTAGGAACGTACTAGGCCTCATAATCAGTTTGAGAGAAGCCAATTTCACACTATGGTGCCTACTCCCATGGTATATAAGACTAGAATAGAAATAGTGAGAGGTATTTTTCATATTATATCATATATGGTTTCTAATTTATTTTTTATTGGTTCTTAACACTAATATTTCTCTTATTGTGGGTTAATTTATTGTGTCATCCTTTTAAGCTCATGACTTATATGATGAAGATATCAAATCTTATTTGGAAAAAACAAGGATTCTAAGCTTTGGTTCCAATATTTTGTAATATCTCTATCCAAGGAGGTTTTCTCCAATGATTTAGTCATACATGATATATATCTATTATAAATATTATTTGGGATGGATAATATGATATCTTTCAGAGCTCATATTGAATTATATCATCAGAGGTTGTCCTTCTCGACCCTTGATAGAGGGTCTTTTTATTCCAAGTAGAATGAGATACTTATTCATTCAATGAAGGGCCTAATATTCCCGATTTTGGTAGTATTACATGGATAATATATTCATGTCTCTTGGAGTATTATTAATATGGTTCGGGGGTAAGTTACCTCCCACAGTTAAAATGGTCCTTGATGAATTTCTTGATGACTTCTCCGGGTTACCCCTAGAGAAGGAAGTTGAGTTTCCCATGAATCATATTCCAAATATGTAGAAGATATACATACCTTTATATAACATGGATCTATCATATAATAAATAATTGGAGACGCATATTGATTATTTAGAGGCTAATATATTTAATCACCCTTACGTGTTTTCACGGGATACCCAAGTGATATTCGCTAAAATGAATGATTGAAATCATTAGCATTGTATTAACTATCAAAATCTATAGCTGGTCACTATTAAGACTAATTACCACCTTCCTTATATCGATGAATTATATTATTAGTCAAAGGGAAAAATATGGGTCTCAAAATTTTATCACCCATCGAGTTACCACCAACTTTAGGTGATGGAATCTAATGTTACCAAGATGGATTTTTAAAAAATATATGGGCATGATAAGTATCTTGTAATGTCTTTTGGCCTTACCAATGATCCTATAGTTTTCATTTATTTTAGGAAAATAATATTTCACCGATACTTGGAATAATTTTTAATAGTGATTTTAGAAAAAATATTAGTTTATTTTATGATTGAGGAGGAACATCCATGACATTTGGGAGTATTTCTTGGTTGATTTCATGTGAACCATCTCTATGAAAAGATATTTACTTATTTATTTTGGATATGGGAAGGTAGGGTTGTAGAATATGTAGTGTTCTAATTGGTAATTATAATAGATCCTAAGAAGGTGAACCCTATTATGTATTTAGAGGAGCCATGAAATATCTTTGAGATATGAAGTTTTTCAGTGATTATATGTTTACTACCAATGCTTAATTAATGTCTTTTCAATTACTACATATCCATTAGACACACTTATTCAAAACATAGTGAGGTTTTTTATTGAACCTATAATTTAAATATTCCTTTAAAGAGTTAAAGTAGTGTCTAACTTGAACCATGATATTTATTTTTACAGAGGCCAATCTGGGATATGTGTTTTTCTATGATTCTTAGTTATAGGATTGGGTAATTCACTGATATAGGATAATCTTTCAGTAGCTTATGGAAAATTGTAGATTAAAAATTATGAGATTAATTATAAAACCCATGAATTATTGATGATATACCATATGTTTTGAACATACTATCAATTTTAGAGTAAATTCACAGTCTACTTTTAACAAAATATATTGAGCTAAAATCTCTATTAGAAAGATAAAAACGTCAGGAAAAGATAGTGGCTAGATTATCTAAAAAACATTTGAATTTGTTATTTACTAATCTCATGGTAAAGGTAATGTTTTTACTAAAACCCTTAGAAATAATCTTCCTTCATTGACTCTGAATGTGCCTAGTAAGTAGTTAAACTATAGGGATCTCTTTACTAAATTATAACTTGAATTTAAATAGAAAAATATGATTGTGTTCCTTGATAACATTCTATTAACCCCTTCCATATTCATTATCATAACTAATGAGTGAGTAAAGGATGATAATTTTCAATACATCAAAAGAAGTATGTATATTTGGGAGACCACCCATGAGTAGAATCTATCTTTAGAAGGAGTTATATACTTCATGAACATGTGTATATTTCCTTTATCTATAAAGAATGTAGTGTTGGAGAATTTACATCCCTCATAGTGGGTCATCCATCATTGTTCCACCCAGTTGTTATATGATGTGAGATAATGGTACCAGTGGACAAGTATGAGGTGGGATATGGATGATTTTGTATCTCAATGCATTACTTACCAATAGGTAATAGATGAGCATCAGAGACCATTTACTTGGATTCAATGCATTCATTCTATAACTTTGATGTCAGATGAGGTATCTTTAGATTTCATTATTGGATTAATTAATACACCTCAACATTAAAATTTTATTTAGTCCATCATTGATCAATTGATGAAGTTTTCTCATTTCATACCAATCATAGACACCAAAAATTAGGGGATCTTGAGAGGCTCTACAAGTTTGAGATTATAAGGTTGCATGGCATTCCATATTAAATCATCTCACCCCAATTTTTTCACACAAGTCATATCCAGATCCATCACTCCATCATGATTATATTTCCTCCTTCTCCTAGGGTCATTTTTTTGTATATTTTATTTAATAGTTTTCAAGGGAAACACCCGATAAGTGAATCCTCTTTGCTATATTGGTTTTATAATTATAATATTCTTGGATTTAGTTCTACCCTAAGGCCATAAAATCCGAATGTTTCTTCTACTCAGACATTATAGAATGAGATTTTCTATAAAGGTTTAATTATGTCCTAATAAGGATACTCCTTCCCCTTTTCAAGGGGATTCATCACGGTTTCTTGAGGTTTAATAATTAAAGGTAGGTCATTTTTTCTTCCTTTGTCAGTTGAAGTTATAGATTCTCAGTTTTCTAAATTAAATTTTAAAAGTAATATAAAATTATTTTATTTATATTTTATATACTATCTAATGTGAAGCATTGGGTTTGATAACACTATTTTATTTTTCGAAATTAATGGGTATATTTTAAGTTAAAATTAGATCTTATTTTGAGTTATTTGATGTAAATGTTTAGTTTGATGTATGATGGGTTCCAATTTAATATAATGGGAAACCTAAAGTTCTTCGGTAGGTGAACCTAAATTAGGATTAGGTAATTTACATTAGTTATTGTGGTTCCTTGACTAGTTAATTGATTTCCTGATTATTCTTCCAGCCTAGTGAAGTAATTATATTTCCCTTCCACTAATTACAGGAATCCAAGATTAGTGGTGTAGAATTTCTAGGTGTCCCTACCCATTATGACCTTAGGGTGTTATCCCATGTTTCTTTTTTTAAAACAATATTTATATATCTTTTTATCCACTTGTTTCTAGTTTATAATGCCCCTGTACTAAATTTCCTATTTATTAAAAAATATTCAAAATTCATTTCTATGTTTGTTTTCAAAATAGAATTATTTTATTTTAAACAATGGTAGTATGTGGAACACTTTGTGGGATCTTATTGGGATTTTTTTCTCAAACCATGTATATACCCACTGGGTGTATGAATACCTTGATTATACTGATATAGGTAAGGTAAAGGCACCATTAGGAGTTAATTAATATTCTTGATAGCTTTATGTAGGTTGGTGGATGTGACATGGTGGGATGAGCCATCATGTGACATAGTTATGGATAACAACATCTTTTATTTATTATTATATAGTTTATAGTATATATAATCTGGATGGTATATCTCCTTATTATATTACTATCAAGCTTTTTTTATTTGGAAACTTTAGTTGTATACTTTATTTTCTTTATTCATGATTATGTTGTTTTTTATAGTGAAATTTAAATAGATATCATGACATGATGTGAAGGGGATATTTTCATTACTCATGTTGATGCATGACTCAACCATATGTGGTGGGGTCATATAGGGTTTTCATATGGGACCAATTGATTTAATTATTGGATAAAACCATTCCCTAAGGGTATTATTTATTCCCATTCCCTAGTTTCAAACCCTTGGGGATTAGGGGTGCCCTTCAGAAATTTATATGGACTGTCTCTGGTTTTTAGGTTAGGGATTGTTCATATTGGTTCATGATAATAGATTCCCTATTATTCTCTACTACATTTCTCTTTCAAACCATTAAATATGGATTCGATCAAATCCTCAATGTAAGAGTTGAGTTTTTTTCTTCCAAAAATAAATGATGGTAAAATATTAATGAGATAGTCAAGCCTTTGTATTCTTATTGAATATAAAATTTGAAAAAACTATTCTATATTATGATAATTCCACAATAGAAATATTCTTATTGAAGTACATTTCTTCAAAAACTGGTTATTTTAATCAAAATAAATATCCTTTTAGATTCTTCCTTAAATGAACTAGTTATATAAATATAAATTCTATCTCTCATGAAATATCCTCCTAAAATTCAATCTTACTAGATATAGAAATGTAATTCTCTCTAGTTTCTCAAACTATTATGAGCATTTTTGAAAATAACATTCAAAACTGCAACCATTGTTTTAATGGGTGGTATCACTTATCTTCCTATTTTTTTGGTATTGTTTTATGAAAACCACTCAATTATAGTGGTAAAAAAATTTCCTCTTCAATTTGATTATATGAATTTAATATTGAGGAAAATATCATTATTTTAAAATACTATCCAAATCATCATTTATTTTTCAAAACTGCCTAATTAAATAATTTTTTCTCTTAATATGGTGGGATACTCTTTGAGTTCAATAAAATTAAAAAATGAAATACTCTATTATGAAGTGATTCTAACTCAAAATACCGATACTAAAAATTTGGGTATACCTTAATTAAAATTCCATAGGAATCAGGGTGTGAACTTCAGAATATTTATGAATCTCAAAATTTTTATGAAGTGATAACCATATTTACAGTGTAGATACCTACATCCTCATTAAAATGATGTTTTTATTATATAATACTGTATTTTTGAATTAGTTGGTTTTTCAAGTGTTTTTTATTTTTTGGAGATTACATGATGGGTCATTTTATAATCCATGCCTCAAAATGAAATTCCAAGAGTCAGAATGCTTCAATGTGATGTTTAGAGACTTGGGTAAAGTCTCAAAAGGTTTCCTAGGTGTCTTGAGGATGTTATGGAGTGTTGGAATGATGAAATATAGTTTTTAAGGGGTCTGTACTGGGTGTATGGTATGTCTAAACCTGTGTGACCCATAACAGGAAACTGTCCAACCTATAACAGGAAAGAAGAGGCAGTGTGCACGGGCTATGCATAGTTTTTGAAACTATGTGATTATCCCACATAAGAAGTGACACATAGTAAGTACATAGAAACTATTCACCATGTCATTTTCAAATATTTAGGCTAACAGTGTGGGGAAACCCATATCGGATGCACTAGGTACCTAGTAGAGGACACACGGTTGGAGCACAGTTTAAAAAATCATGTGGCCCAAATCTTACATGACACCTTGTTTTAGAAATTGAATTAAATTAAATTAAACTAAATTAAAAAAAATAAATCCCAAACTCACCCCTCTCCCTGTCACTCTCATAACACTCCCTGGGGATCCCCTTTGATCCATGCTAGACGCACCCCTTAGATCCCTCTCCAGATGGTGATTTCAACTGGATTTCCATTAAATTTGTCTCTAAAACATTGAGGTAAGGTCTCCAGTCCCTCTTCCTCTTATTTTATGGACATTTTACCTCTATTAGTCTCCGTGTGAGGTGTAGATGAAACCCTAGGGATAGGGGTTGACTAATTTCAAGTTTTATTCTATTGTTAGGTTGTGTGAAAGGCTTCTCGGGACTCCTTGGCTTACATTCTGACAACCACCATCAAAGGTAATGTGGATTTGATTCATTTTTTGTTTCAATCATCATTTTAAAGTGACATTTATAACCTTTTATTGATTTCAACCTTTCGATATTGTGTTCTTTGGGTGTTTTAAGGTTCTAGTTTCAATTGTAGAGTATTTGGTGGATCCTCAAAGTCTTGAACACATATACATAGGTACGTGTATATATATGTATATATGTTCCCTCTTTTACATGTAAATTTATGGTGAGGGGGATGTGTACATGGTTTAATAGGGTATATATATAGGAATGAATGTGTGTGCAAGGGTGAAGCGATCATTGTTGTCATCAAGGATTTCAAATTCTGAGTGTTCAACTTGGTTACTCATTGAGGAACGATCACTATCCTTGCCCTATTAATTAAAGAAATAATTAGTTTCTGTCTAATTATTACATGGTAAATTTAATTGAAATTCTATATTGAAATTCATAACTGGGATATTAGAGAACTAACATGCACCCCTCAACTAGTAAAAAAGATCTTCTATTCTCGAGAGAGTGTAACAGTGCTTGACCATTAGCGAAATAAGTCTCCAGTAGTCTCTATGTAGTATAAGACCACCATTTTCCTTCTTCACAAACAAGACCAGATAACCCCACAATGACAAACAGGGACAGATAAATCCCTTCCTCATCAGATCATCGATCTGACTCCACAACTCCTACAACTCATAAGGAGTCATCCGATAGGGAGCCATCAAAATCAGATGAGGACCATACTGTAAGTCTGTCCTGAAATCAACATCATGTTGAGGGGTTAGATCCACAAAAACCTTAGGGAAAACATCCAAGAATTCCACTACAACCCCCAGAACATCCTACATATCAACATCTGTCGATTCCATTAACAACTCGACCAATTAGGAAATATGGGGCTCCACATGCCGGCTACCATCCTGAAAACTCTTCTCTCCAAAAAATGACACACGCTGGACACCCACACTTAAGAACACAACTCTTATTTGGACTCAATCGATAATAGCATGAATATAGAACAACATGTCCATTCCAAGGATGACTTTATATGGTTTCATCTATAGCAGAAGAAGATTCCCACTAAATTGATATGGCCCCAAAATCATTCTATATCCCTGACAAACATAAAACATACTGTATTGGCTTCCAACTAGAATGCTCAACACCAGAGACACATAAAGTCTCTATACATATAGTCCCAAAGAATGGGATATATTGAGTGCAATTAAGGATTGAAAATCTCCTGAATAAAACAAAGCATAAACAAGAGTGTTAAATAGTCTGATCGTACCTCGAACAACCTCAAAACCCACTAGAACTACTGCCTTAGAAGCATGAAACTGCCCACGCCCAACTCCTCTGACCCTCGACTATCATCCACCTCCCAGAACATGCCCTGGTTGAGGTCCCTGAGGGTGACATTGAGGTTCACCTCCTCTTTCACCATTTTCCCTCTATTGAATGAGAGTATGATGTCCCTACTACTGAAAAGGCATGGCCGAAAACTGTTTATAAGGTGGGCGTTGAACCTTCCCACCTACACAATAATGAGCTCAAACTAGGCATTGGATATGAAGATTTCCATGACCACTACATACAAAGAACCTCAGCCCCAGGCCCATGGGGAATTGGCGAGGACCATCAGACTGAAACTGGAACTATTGAGGTCTAATCCCTACTGGCCGAAACCTATAAAGCCCTGATACTAGAGACATGCTGTTGACGGGATTCCCCTTTGAAGAATTCAGTTGGCTCCCCTCTCATAGTAAACCTCCCTGTGAGTGCATCCTCTCCACTACCTTATCCTTCTTCTGAACCTCTATGTATGTCAGCAGAGTGAAGGGGGTAACTGCATACTAAAGATAAGGTCAATGGGCCTCCTCCAAGTGTCTCGCTCGAGACTCCTCATCTTAAAAGAGATCCAGTGAAAAATAGAGGAGATCATTGTACTTGATCCCCAATTCCCCCACAGAAATATATCATTACTGGAGAGAGAGAAACTCTTGTCTCTTCTCAGCCTTCATCATCTAGGAGAGAAACTCCACCCAAAACTCTTTTTCAATGTTGGAAAATGAATCATCAGTCTCCTTCCTCTCTTCAAGGAAAAGCATCTGCAACTGACATGCCAATCCTCACATATAACTCACTGCAAGAGGATCCCAATACTCTCTCAGAGCCGAGATCAAGGTAATGGTGATCACAAGCTCCTTGAACCATCCTTCCATCTCTAGGTATAAATCAATACCTTCGTACATCACCAGGGTCTGCCGCTGGAAATCACAAAGGGTCTTCTACAACAATTCATCATCCTATTATTGATCAACCCTTTAGTGAATAACCAGGACAACCTATAAGGCCTCAGCTTCTCATAGCACACATGGGTGATGTATGGGTTTCGTAGCTGAAAAGGGTATATAAGGAACCCCTATGCTCGGTTTTGGAAATTTTATTTTAAATAAAAATTTACTCTTCATTTATTTTAAATTCCCAAAACACCTAATAAACAAAAGATCACAAGTCATTATGATACATGTACCTTTAATAGAGTCTCTACCCTACAATTAGTGTAGCCTCACTCGGTCAATCGGTAGGCCCAGAGTCCTTGCATCAGATCACAGGGGGGCCTAAAATTCCATGTCATAGTCAGTCTTTTTTGGCCTATTTCACACACCAAGATTTCCTAACACTATTTCCCTACCATCCCATGAAATTATCCCCATGACTAACTCTATACTCCATTATGTATCTCAACCATCACCTTTTATACCATTCTATCATGATCTACCTTCTTTAAGATGATGGAAGTGACAACAAAATTCAACACCCTTCCTTCTCCAAGATGAATGATAGATAATGACCCCCAGAGTCCTACCCTCAATAGGACCCCCGAGTGGCGGCTAGAACCAAGGGTATATAATCTAACAGAAAATGGAAGGAATCACCCTTTTTTAATGAAAACATGATTAAAAGATAACATAGTAAAAATCCAAAACAACACCAAACTTTTATATAAAGGAAAAAAAATTCAAACACATGCATCATTTAAACATAAACTATGAAAAAATTACAACCAAATCACCAAATCATGTACCAAAAGAAAAAGATTAAGAAGAAGAACATCAACTATCCCAACAGCTGAGCTAGTAAAGTCCAAAACAGTCCTCAAAGTCTTCTTGGAATCCTAAAAATAGTTTTATAATGTAGGGTGAGAATACAAGTATACTAAGTATGGAGACCAAACTCCCTCGTGCACAAGTGGGAGAAGCATACTAATTACCATATGAAAACAACAGAAACCAACCACACCTACCAAGGAAAAATAGTAACAAGCCCAACCTCACTAAGGAACACTAAAAAAATTCAAGTCAAGTAAGGTAAAAATATAATCACATTGATGGTTTGGGTACTCTACACCACTTTTCCACTGGTTAACTCCTCATTCTTAATAGTTGATGTTTTGACGCTACAACAATTTTCCAAATTCAATCCCACTTCCACAACTTCCCCAACACACATGGGCCAAAAACCAAACATATCCCACCTACATACACTTGGATCACAATAACCACACCTCTTTCTTGAAAACACATGGGCCTCATCTTGAAGACATTTGGGAAACGAACATTGAATGCAGACACCTAGGTCATTAATCCACAACACAACCTTCTTGAAGTATCTTGAGGTATAGTAAACCTCAAGCCATTACATCCTTCCTGGATACACTCAAGAGGTAACAACTCAGAAGGGGGTGCGAGGAAGAAATCTAGTAACCATCCATCTATCCTAACACTAGGATGTTGGGAAAGACACCCTCCTCCATGAAATGGGGGAGTTCGGCACATAGTACTCAACCATGGTGGGGTGCGTATTGAAAATCACAAGGAACAATAATTTATAAAAATAGTTAAACAAACCCTCATCCCAATATATGGGTTTTAAAACAAACAACCAGCCCACCTGAACAACTTTTCTGGCAACCCCTATATGAACAACCACAAAAAGACACTTCCAAAGTATAAACCTAACGCTTTTTTCATTTAAACACTTTTTTTTCTTTATTAAGGGTTTCAATTTAATTTATTCCATCACAACAGGGGAAACTAACAACTATAACCATATCAGAATAACATGAAATCCAAGGTACAATCCCATCGCAAAACCCCATTCGAGGGCCACAACATAAACAATGGTTGTCCCACTACCTACAAGTTTATTATTTGCACAAACAACCAATCAGTAGCCCTGCTGCACAAATAGGTCATACCAAAACACAAAACCAACCTCTTTATCCACACCATACCCACAACCAAGCTACTGATAGTAACATCACACAACCTGTACAAGGTATGAACATAACAAAACATAGCATAAAACCACACCATCAAGAAAAGAATATTCAGATTTAGCCAACATGGATTCATTAATTTCACTTAAGAATAACATGGGTGATCACAGAACATGTTTCATCCTGGGCAATCCATTTATTTAATCAAGTTTATGTGATTAAATGGATTTATATTTGAAATTATTCATAGAGTATCAACAAATAGACCAAAAACATCACTAGTGCGGAAGCCAAGGCCACCAACAACCATTATTTTCAGAATTCCTTTCCATAATAATTAATAACAGGATAATAAGGATAATAAAAAATAGCACTCAACACTCATCAATCTTCAATCCCCAACTCGTTATCATAACAGGTCCCATTGTCTTTTTATCATCATCTCCCCCTTCATTTCTTTATATTGTTTAAGAAATAATTAATCCATTACCTCCTAAGAAGCAATAATACACCCAACCCACATGATAAAAAATTTAAGAGGGAAGATGGAAAATACCTACCTGGATCAAGAAATGACCAGAAATCCTCCTTGCGCCAAACTGGAGGTCACGTGAGATGTAGGAAACTACAAGGAAAACTAAAAAAAAGAGGGATCTAGAAAAGGATCACAAATCGTATGGGGAAGAAAAGTTCTTCTCGCACCAAGAGAAAATAGTAGAAATGAACTCGGTATTAGAAAATCCAGATCATCTATCATTGGAATGAGAAACGGTTTCAAGGGCCATTAAAGTCAGATCATGGTTAAGATTACACATCTTGACTATTTCAAAGTCTGGGGAGCGTTAGGATATTAAATATATTATTAATATCCTTGGAATCATCTTTATAAATGATAAAACCATCCTTTAAACTCAATTTACATCAAATAAAATGTAAGAGGGTTGAAATTTGAAAAACTGGGAAAAACTGGAAAGACGACCCCATTGATGACACTGATGTTGACACTAACGCTGATGCTGATGCTGATGCTGACACTGAAACTGATGCTAACACTGAATTTATAAAATGATACGATGACACCAATAATTCAAAATGAAACACTGAAACCTAATGTTCAAATGACACACCAACAATACAAAATGAAACATCGACACCGACGGTTCAAAATGACTCTCCAACAATGACAGTTCAAACTAACACATAGACAATGACGGTTCAAAATGACATGCTGACACTAAGAGTTCAAAATGACTTGCTGACAACAAAATTTCAAAATTACTCACCGATACCAATAGTTAAAAACAATATGCTGACACTGACAGTTCAAAAGGACACACCTACATCAACAGTTCAAAATAACTCACCAACGTCGACAGTTCAAAATGAAACGCCAACACAGAAAGTTCAAAATGACTCTCCGACACCGATCGTTAAAAACAACATGCCAAAACTGACAGTTCAAAATGACACACTATCACTAATAACTAAAAATGACTCACTAACACCAATATTTCAAAACAACATGTCGACACCGATAGTTCAGAATGACACACCGATAAAAAACTATAATTTTTGGGTAAACTTCTCCGAATGAGTCGCCAATAGGCCCTAGAACACACCAAACACTATATTTTCACAAAGGAATGATTTGGAGAGGTTTGGTACATCACACTTCCACACATGGATTGATATCATCCCCACATGGAATGAAATACTCCTTGTGTAGATTCCATGCGTAATCAGCACACCATCACTTTTTGGCTCATCTTTCATGGACCAAGTGAAAGGTCTACTACTTCCTCTTGTTTCTCACACGAAGATTGAATCTTGTGGGATTCGAGGTTAGTAGTGACCATGACATCCAGATTCTTCTTCTTGAGAATATATCATGCATAATTCCCAACCATTTGATACATCTAGGCAACATACATATATAATCCCCAGTCAACATCACTTCTCGAAACAATGTGTTCTTTAATTCATAACTAATCAGGATATCTATGAAGTATCTATCAGGTCAAAACCTATCACTTTAACACTTCATACAACAAATCCATTCCACTCAACACTTCATCCACATCCATCATAAATTTACCTGGGTAGCCACATCCTAGTGAGATCACACCACCCATTTGGGATACTCGTATGTGTAGTCCCCTCTACTTCATCACTACTCCTAGAAGAACCCTAGGAAGCATCCATGCATAAGCCCCACACAATCCAACCAAGAGTAATCATCTTGAGAAGGGAAACTCACCTGCATAATCCCCATACCATTTCATTGATATACATGGTTTTTAATCCCTGCCTTCTAAATAGGGTGCATAGTAAGCCTCTCAAATGTTCAATCCTCACAAATGGTAATCCTTGGTGCCCCCTTCTAAGAGTGAACCACTATAGTACTCTCTAATAAGGTGTTCTGATCAACCATCATCATGTGAAAACTTCCCTTCATGGCGCACCCACCAAATCCACCTCCACGAGGAGTTCTAATCAATCCATTAGAAAACCTTTCAGGTACTCCCTCCTAGGGATGATACTCCTTAATCTTCCTCCATAGGGAATCCCGATCATCAGTCTCAATAAGATGTTAAACCCTAGATGTGTGTCCATGTGGAATTTAGATCCATCCATTGGTAAACCTTTTAGGTACTCCCTCATAGGGATAAAACTCCTTAAGCTACCTCCATGGGGAATCCTAACCATCCATCTATATAGGACGTTAAACCCCTGATCCACATAGATGGGGAATTCTGATCCATCCACCGATAAAACATTCTGGGGTTCCCCCTGGGAATGTACCTCCTTAATCGACCTATTCAAGAAATTCTGATCAGCCACATTCTATCTCCCCAAGACATTAAACATGCGACCTTTCTCATTAGGATAACTCATGATAAATAGTGGATGCCTGAGTTGAAATACCTAGAAGATAGGCCTTCAAGATCAAATACCTCATGATCCCCAAAGGGTGACTTGTGTTCCACTCTAAAATATTTCTTCCTGAGATGCCCATCTATGAGGAAGATACAGGTGAAAATTGTTCATAGCATCTAGACATGCTATAGATCCCCAATATGACTAATCTCCTGATCGGAGGTTTCTTCCCTATCAAGAACCCTTGGAATTTCCAAACATAAGTAGAGTAATTAAACAATTTCTACAAATTGATTGTATTGGGAATGAGTTTCATGAATATATCTTAATATTTGATTGAGAAACAAACTAGGTGATGAGTTACAAGGAGGAATCCATGGAAGGAGGTACCAGCATCCCATCACCCTATTTCAATCAATGAGTCAACTCCACCAATGAAGGTGATGAATGTCACCTGCCTTTAGAAAGTGGTAATTCTGGGTATCCATGCACGTTAGGGAACATTAGAAAATGAGGTGGCATGCCCCAGTGAAAGAGTCCGAAATAAAAATGGTGAACTTGAAGTGAAACTCTTATCCTCCAAATGGAGAATAGTAGTGTTTGAGAAACAAACAAATTATCATGTTACTGGATCCAACTACCTGACAATAAGACCCACTAAGAAAAAAATGGGTCTAGTGTGGAACCCAATGTAAATTGGGGCAGTTGAACTTTGGGCATTCTGATATATGGCATCATCAATGTGGATCTCTCTCTCCAACCATAGAAGATTGGATGATGGTGGTGGAATTGGAATTTCTTTTAGAGTATCCATACTAACATTTGAGTATTCTTTCATTTCAAGACCCATGCTAATGGAAACAAACAACCCAATGGATTCTAATATAATGGCAGGAGATATGTCAATGTGGTGATCCCTCATAACCCCACCTCCACCATGTAATCCTCTATTCCATCGTCTACTGAGATCCCATGCCCTGTGTCACCCTTGGAGATCATTCATAGGAGAGTGATTGACACCATCATACAATGGAAGGAACAAGAGGGTTCCATCTCCATGAGGGATATGAATCACTTTATCATGGAGGAATTTTCACCACACTGATAATACCTCCCCATGGGTAGCACAGGGATACACTGCTTCCAACTCATACGATGAACAACTTCCAGAGACACACCCCAGATAAATCCCATGAATCGATCCACTACACCAAGGAGTTTAGGGAAACCCAAGTCATCCCGACCATGAATACCACTCGAGAACCTTCCCGGAGGGATCCCACTAGGCCTCATCTATTCCTTCATCAACTAGTTTTCTTGGATAGTGAGAATGTGGACTACACCCCTACCCTTATGACCCTAATCCAAATGTCCTGACACTAATGTCGGGTGCAAGATTAGAAGGATGCTCAACTAGGCAATCATCTTCCATAGCTCTGGTGGATCCTTACACCATCGAAACATTCTTCTAGATCACTTCCACTACAAAATAGGGACCTATTAATGTCCAATTAGGATCAAGGACACAATCGTCCCAAAGTTAGGTTGGGTTGACTCTGTTAGCCATTGGCGCCATCAGAAGCCATCACGAACTGGTCTGTGATGAAAAGATTCAGCATGGAGGTCCTCCCCATACCATCTACAGCCAAAGAAGAGGCCATAACTTCTTAATTGATATTGAGTATAGAGGGCCTCCCTGTACTCAGGGTTTCCAAGGTAGAGGCCCTCCCCATGTCACAGACCACAAGCGCGAAGTTCACACTCATTTCATTCCCATCTCTAGCAGTGGTCCTCCCTACTCTAAAAATGATCAAGGAAGAGTTCCTCCCCACTTCATCAAAACCTAATATGTAGGTCCTCCTCAAGAAAAAAAAATTGTGGCGGTCCTACCAACTTCGTTATGTTAAACATGGTGGTCCTCCTCATGTTTTAACTAAGTGTAGAGGAGTTCCTCCCCACACTATCATCAACCAACATAGATACCCTCATAGTTTCTATTTTGATTAATGCAAAGTTCCTCTAAACAAATCTAACCCCCCAGAGTGGAGGTCCTACCCACTCCTTTAGTGGACAAGGAAGAAGTCCTACCCATGCCAAAAAACCCAATAGGGAGGCCCTACCCTTATCCCAAGAAATTCGAGCGGAGGTCCTCCCCACACCATTTTCCAAAAACAAGGAGGTCCTACCCATGTTGAATATATTCCCTCCCCTAAAGAGTATTCCCATGGAAAAAGGGTGAACTATCTCCACTAAAGGTAGAAATTCATAAAGCAGTAGTTGATTTTCAATCCCATTCTATTCTCAGAACTCCGAAGCATAACATGATTCAATGATGTGGCCTTCAGCCTAGTCATCTGCATCAATGTCAGGGAGAAGAGACAAATTGGTGATGTTATCCATCCAGGATGGTGAGATCCATAAAATTCCTAAATCACTATGCAAGATATTGGTGGAATATTGGGATCCCTTACAAGGTCTCATAGTGCAGTCGTCCCTACCATCACAAGTTTCATTCTATACCACTACATGATATCACATAGAGTTCTTCTATATAATGATAGAAAATGAGCATCTGGTAGACCCTCATATGGATTCCACTACCCTTGTACATGAGGTAGTGGTTTTCATTGAGTCTTATAGGGTCGCGATGATATAGCCAACACCACCCACAAAAGATGACACTACATATAGTGAAAATTTATCTACTACAGTGTCTCCTACATTAGTTGGTTCACCACCGCACAAATACAAATATGTTTCATTCTAATTTTTTCATCCAACGCTGATCGGAGCTTAGGCAAGAAAAGAACTAGGACCTTCTTCTGAACAAGGAAGCATGTGGGACACTCTGGTTTCCAACCTTTTCTCTGTGGTGTTTTGGCTGAATAAGGTTCACAATTTTGACATTATAGAGACCCTCCCCAAGGACATAGTCATGTGATTTCATCAGACTATCCGGGCTACAAGATTTCTCCTCCATGTCTATCAGTTAGTCTATCCATGGTGTCAAGAGAATTTTGATGGCATCAAACAGAAATGTTGTATGGTTTAGATGGAATAACTCCTAGTGTCTTAGAATGATGTATCAACTAGATACCACTAGAACCTTCAAAAATGTTGTGTCTTTAGATTTTCATTGACCCATAGAATCATTGAATAGATTTCTCCGCATGTTTAGATCTAGGGATGGGGAAAATATTTCTCTATTAACTTTAGTCATATCCTATGAAAACCTGATCTACCCGATGATATTGAGGATAACCCCCTGAGTAATATAAGGGTGAATATAAATGATCTCACATTGAATAAGGATGGGGACACTAGGGTTGTATCCTACGGAGAGAACTAACAGATAGGGTTTCTTATAATTAGTTGGACCCTCATATAGGTGTTCTCACCCACTTGAAATGACATGAACTAATCAATGGAGAACCCCTACACCATTTCACTTTGTTCGAAATACCAATAAGGGAAAGGGACAGTTCAGGACATCTAAACCCTATGATCTATTTGATGCTATGTAGAATATAGAGGTTTATACTATTATGGATGACCAACTATATTTGATTCCATACCGATAGAGTATTATCAATGAGATCCTTTCTTAGTGGCATCTAGACTATGTGTCACCTTATAAGGATCATGTCCCTCCTCCCTTGGAGAAAAAGGGGTAGCCAAATGTCCTCCTTGACCAGTTTCTCCTAATAAAACTAGGATGTCCCATGTATCTCAATATAGAAGAGATTAGGTCTATGAAAATAGGTCGTGATATGCATTTCCCAATCCACCCGAGTTGTATGAGAACCTTACTTGGGACCCCAATCGTGCTATTCTACAAGACACTCCACAAGTTATTCCATGATAATCCAAAACTACTCAAAGATTTTATGAACTTATAAATGCCTTGGTGTTCAAGAATCCCCATCAAGATATGAATCCCAACCAGGATGATCTGATAGCTACTTTCTTTGCTCACCTCGAAGCCCTAGAGACATGATATGTGGAAATACCACATGATGGAAATCTATATCTGACATGTGTTAGCACCCTCAGATTTCAATAACCCTACATTCACCTACATTAATGGGAGGGTGAAAAACTATAACATTTTTTTCCACATTATCTAAAGGTTCGTACCCATCTTGGGAACCCTAGAGCTACACGAGGTAGCCAGGATTTGATATTTTGTTCTGACTTTATAAGGGACTATGTTTGTCTAGTAGTGTCAGTTACCCACTGGGTCCATCACCATTTTGGAACATCTTAATATGAATTTTTCTAAGAGTTCATCTCTCCAACATGAAAGACAAGTATTGATGACCTCTTAAAGTGAAAGAAACTTCTAGATGATCATGTTAGAGACTTTGTCTCTAGGTGGATGGGCCTCACATACTCTCTAGACATTACACTGACTCAAGAAAAGCTACTGAAGATGTGCATGGGGAATGAAAAGACTGAATTGGTACTTACCCTCATCACTCAAAACATCCATGATAGGATTCAATATTTTTATATTAAGTCTCAGTTCTTAGAGGAAGCCTGGTTGAAAGCTTGACAGACACGTCCATTGCCTCTTCCATCTCCTATAAGAAGAGTATCCAAGGAAAAAACCACCACTGTAGTGCATGTGGAATCCCTAGATCAACTAGATCAATTTCTAATAGATACTCATTAAGAAAAACATTTTTAGTGTAGCATCCTTATCAAGATCAGGCTTTCTAAATCCTGAATTGATAGGTTCCTCCTTATCAATAACTGCCTCCTTGTTGAGAGAATGTGGCTCACACACTCTTCAATATATGTCCCCTCTTTAGGTTCAAGATCCTAAGATACCCTATTGGAATAGATAAAGGTAACCTACTCCTTGAAAGAATCATATGTCCCTGGTTACATTCGTAATGCCTGGGTATAGGGGGTCTTAAAGCTTCTAGAATGAAAGAAACTCCATAAGGCAAGGCTCACTGATTGCCTTGAAAAATTGCATTACTATAGAATCATTGGACATACCATTAAGAAATTATATTTAATAAATGATTTTATCCATAACCAATTAGAATTTTTTTTCATGTTGTGTCACATTCCATTCTAGGTAGAAAAAATCTCCACTAAGATGGATAGAAAAAACAAGGGTTCTGGTGAATAGAAGAAAGTTTCCAATCATTGGATGCCGAAGTATGATGTCTGGTTGGATCATAGGGTAGTTTCTCTTTTCCCTGGAGTTATCCATGCCAAATTATGTTAGATTGAACCACCTTATGATTCAATTCCTTATTCGACTAAAAATATTGCATCTTCATTGAAGCCTTCCACATCTAAAAGGAGAAGGCACTAATGGTGAAAGGGAAAGTAATGTCCCCCACTGGTGCCAAAGCGTTCTCATGAACACAATTATTTCATGACTCTATAGATTGTAATTGTATGTAAAGTCAACCCTGTACAGGAAGGCTCCTCTGACGATGACCATTAGTATGCCTCTATGAATACCATCAAATCGGTGGATCCATATATGGCCCCTGATGATGAGGAGCATCAGATAATATCTTTGAATGTACCGAGATGGAATCATTGAGGAAGAATCCTAGGGAATAATAACAATTTAAATGACAAGTATAGTGCTTAAAAATACTCCATGCATGAAGATGATACTAGAAAGTAGGATCTGTTCAAATATCCTTGGACATAGTCCTCCCAATCCATTCTTTCAGACCCACCGCCATCGGTAAGAGTGCTAATCAACAAGAAAAAATAGTCATGACCACATCATGATAGACTATGTCCATCTTGAGAGAGGCTTAATATAGCCAATAGTTATCCAGGTGGTGGTTCTGGGTGAGTTGTATTATTAGGAGAAGGATGTTTCCAAAACCAGTTTGAATCTAGTGGTTCATCTACTAGTACCAATCTTGTTTTTGGAAAAAGAGAAATCTATTACATGATGAAACTTTCACCTAAAATGTAATTATGATATGTTGAATCACCTCATAATAATTCCTTATAATCCTTTGATCATTGAGGCACTCTATCATTTATAAGGGATGTGTGAGATCCTTGAAGAAGAATTTAAAATTTTCCTCCATTTTGAAAAAGAGGCAGTGGATGTAGAGACATTCTATGCCATGGGAGTCATAAAAATTGAATACCAAGAAATATTATCATTATTAGGATAAGATGAGGTCTACCTTTTACAAAAGAAAATCCACCAACTTTACATCATTAGGCAATTCAATATCATGGAGTTCCATCACTATCTAGTTGATACAGGCTCTAGGATCAATCTCATCCAGACCTAGATGCTCCGTAGGATGGGAAGCCTGATGTAGATCTATGTCCCTTTGAAATGAAGATCCAGGGTTATGATAGGACCAAGAAGATACCATGTGACATGATCCATTTGAAGGATTATTTTATTAGTTTGATATTAAATCATGAATTCATGGTTGTCTCATTGGAAACCACCTACAACATGTTGATAGGTAGGCTCTGGATCCACCTGTATGAACAAGTTCCCTCCTTATATCACCAATGCCTCATGTACTCCCTCAAGAGTTATGTAGGCATAATCCAAGGTGATGAATCACCCTTCAACTCTGGTGAAGACCACTCTATGGGTAAGGACTATTTCATGATCATGGAAAAGTTGGTTCAGATCAATGTGGTCGAGAACACTATTATTACAGCCATCCCATGGGTAGATTTGGATAATAGGGACATCCTCCCAATTCACCTGTTCAAGGCTATGACACCAGATTTGGGGAATTTATTTTTCATTTCTTAGAGAAATGGTAACCATTTACCTAATTACAAAGAATGTCATAAGATTACCTCATACTCCAACATGGGTCTAGATAAGGTAATACAAGAACCCCGAACCCATGTTGGGTATCAAGATGTTCTTTCAATGGACACAAATGTATGCCACACCAATTTTTTCAATTAGCTTGGTTGAACCAAGATAATCTGACCCATCACTATTTATTTGATATTAAGAATGGACCCTTTGGACTATGTCCTGATGGAATTCATACAACCGCTTATATTTCCATGGTTTTAGTAGAGCAGTAGTCTCCTAATGAAGATTACACCACCACCCAACTAGGAACTAGTGTTCCCATAGAATCAGTTGGTCAAGAAGAACAATATCCTTCTAATGATCTCGCAAACCTCCGATGACGTAGAGGATTTGGAAGACACTCCTCTTGTTTTTGAAGAAGGTTTCTCCACTACTATCGATGAACTAGTTTAGGTGAACCATGGTAATGAGCTAGATCTGAGGCTAACACTAATACATAAGTATCAATATTGACATATAGAAGATCAAGGACATCATCTAGAAGCCTCATATGATCATCCTATGGGATATTTGAGACCTCCAAGGCCACTTAGCCTACAAATGCTAATTCATCAAAAATCTAGCCAAAAAGTGTAATCCTTTATATAGGATCATGAAGAAAGGTGTTGTTTATTAATAGGATGAAGAGTTATGGACATTGTTTTGGGAGATCAATAAGTATATTCTACAACCTCCAATTCTGATGGCACCCTTCTTAGGGAAGACTTTTTTCTTATATGTGACTGCCCTGGAACAATCCCTCAGTGCCCTTACTGCTTTGAAGAACAAATAATGGGTATAGCACAATCTATACTATCTTAGTAACATGCTCCTCAATATAGAGTCCTAATACTCTCCTATCAAGAAGAACTACCTCACATTGGTTTTTTAGTTAAGAAGTTGCAGTACTATATGCAACATCAAAAGAAAGAGCTACTGTCCCATATGGATCCACTGATGTATATTATGAATTTCCTGATGATGATGGGATGGTTAATGAACTAGGTATTGATCCATCCATAGTTTGACATCAGGTACACTCTGTAGAATGATATAAAGGGTCATACATTGGAAGACTTTTTGTCTACCCATCTAGCTCTTAAAGAAGTTCCCATGGATGTTTATTTCCCTGTCGAGCCCATAGTATCAGTGGAACAATCTGCATTATGATGGAAATTGTATTTCAATGGTTTCTACTAGAGCCCAATTGATAGAAGGATTAGTGATCCCCTTCCCAATAGTGTAGGTCTGTGGGTCGTCTTCATTACCCCGACATATGCTATCCTACCCTTATTTTCCTACTATCATAATTCCTCACCAACAATGTGGTAGATTATGAGGATCTCATTACGGGTATTAATATGGACATTGAGATTGATGTCCCTATCATTCATGTGAAGAAATACTTCATGTTAGTCATCAAGAAAATAAATGGCGATTATATCATAAGGAATCCCAATATTTTGAAATTGGTCGAGTAAACTAGCCAACTGATGGCCTAGTTCCCTATTAGCCAGAGGTAACTCATGTTCCCCAATCACTAAATGGTTTATCGATACCATAAACATTTCTCATGTGGTGCCTGACCAGGATGATATGTTCATTCATGTGACACATCAGGGATTCATTGCTCATATTTCCTCATACTACGATGATGAAAATCAGTAGGTAAACTATATGACCACCAATTCTCCCACATTAGGACCACTAGAACCCTTAAACTAAAGAAGCATCCAATTATAAAACCCCTTTTGTTGAGTTTCTCTAACATGACACTATATCTCTAGATAGATCCTATTTGAGAGAATCCGTGAGTGCATAGCATAGTTCACCCTCCATAGTGGGACAAACCATGGTCAGACTCTCTATAGATGAGGGTTTGATGGAATTTTCCTTCACTTAATTGAAGGAGATGATATTACCCAGATTATGTAGGAATATCACGATGGGTCCTATCATGATCATTAGGTAGGTTTAGAGCTCTCCCACTAGATTCAAATTTTGGGATACTTCCATCCCACTATATTCCATAACTATATCAAGTTCTCTAAGAGATGACTTGTGTGTCAAATTTATGCCATCATTTTGTATCTTCCCCCAAAGCCCCTCTATACTACTAAGTATTCTTATCACTTGGACGTATGGGAACTCGATGTTGTGGGACCATATCCACCAATTAAAGCTCACCAATGAAGGTTAGTTCTTATTGTGATAGATTTATTCTCTAATTGGGAAGAAGTGATTACTCTCATGGAATTGAAGGCCTGATCGATTGTTGAATTCATGAGCTCCAATATCATCCATTGATTTGGATTACGTCATGTTATTCTCACTGAAAATGACACCAAATTATAGGTATCTGAACTAATGATGTTATATGACACGTAAAAAATTCCGTCCAAACACACTTATCGCTACCATGCTTAGAAAAATTGATAGATCGGGGAATTAAAAAAAACCTCTCTAATATTTTGCAGATTTTGGTGGGATAGAATAAGATACGTTTTTCAGGTAATCAACCCAATTATCTCAAGCCTTATCGAAATATGGATTTAAATTCCACCCAGGTGACCCCGTATTCCATGGTATATGGAACAGAGGTAGTCCTTCCTATCGAGATCTAGTTTTCATCACATCAAATATCTGTTTATGACTAGAATGCATTAGAAATAATGGAATGAGTCCGTCAAGCTGAGCAAGAATCCCTTGAAGGGAACATGATTCATGCCTTTCATAGTTTAGATAGGAACTAGAATAAGATTTACAGAGCATTCAATAATAATGTCCTTATTTTATCCTTTAGGGTGATATAATTCTTTCTCTCATAACCCCGATGATAAAGAATAAAAATAAATCCAAGTTGGATGTCAAGTTGCAAGGAACATACATAATTAAAATGTTCTATCCCAATGGTGCATATTCTTTGACCACCATAGATGTGGAGAAAATCAATTCTATAATTAGTGAAATGTTTCATAAGAAATACATAATATATGGATCTCTCCTCGTCCCCACATCACGATGTTAAACCGTGCTACTATAGTCTAAGTTGTATGACTTTAAAATGAATGTGTTAATGTATAAATCACACAACATTAAATGGGGTGGATAGTCCAAGCATCACAACTTTAAACTCTATGTGAGTTATTCTCAGGACTATTTTTTGTGGTTCAAGGCCTTCTTCAGCCTCATTCACTTTAGGCTTTTAATTATTCCAAACTACATATATCTACCTTATAATACTCATCCCTCCTTGATCCAATCATCATGGCATTATGATGAGAGCCCGAGTCCTAGAATCAAGACCCTAAACAATTTTCAAGCCTTCTTGAGAATATGTCAAGTGACATGGGTCTCATAAAAAATCAATCACATAAACTTAATCTTATCATTCCACGTATCTCTTTGGTTTGATATATTTTGTCTCCATGTCCTGACCGCATAATGACAAATTGAAAAGTGACATCACATTCACACCTGAGAGGATTTCACCTTTGGAGTCAGTCATCTACCATTCCATATACAATAACTACACATGGTTTTATTCTCATTTCCATGAAATATGTAGTGATTCCCTGGTTTCCATTCATGGCCCCAACCACAAAATTACAATTCCTTTACATCAGTTTAACTTTATCACTGAAAAAAGATATTAAACTGTGATACCAATGTACATTCTATATGATGATAAAATGAATAGTAATATCATCCTAGTCGCATGAAATTAAACTGTATAACAACCATCATCCTTGGTTCACATTGATAAACTACATAGGGCCATCACATTCTCTTGTCCGAGAAGGTTTCCTTTAGAATTGGTCATCTACCAATCCATGTTCATGAACAACATATGGTTTGATTCTCAGGCTTATGGGATAAGTGTATACAACAATATTATTGTATCACATTCCATCCATATAGAAAAATAAAAAATTTCCATCTCTCTATGTATAGATAATACCTATAAAAGAATATTTCCTTTAATAATTATATGATACTTTATTCCCGTCATCATGATATACATAGTGATTCCCCGAAATATCATCTTTGTGCCCAACCTCAATTCCACCAAACCTTCAACATTTTGGTCTTATATTGTTCCAAACTCTAGGAGCTTAAAAAAAGAGCAAGTAGTCCATGAAACATGATCTTAACAATTAACACCATAGTCCAAGAATCATAAATTTAAACTATATGTAGATTTTATTAGTAGTGTATTGTTTGATGGGATTCCATGGTCCTAATTCATGTCAGTTCTATTAAGATGAAATAGAACACATACCCACTTGAAATATTTTCCCCATTATTTTTCCATACTCCATGACATTAAACTCAGAGTTAATGTCCTCAACAGATGACATTAAAATATGAATATACCCTAAAAATGTTTTTAATGCCTTACATTAATTGTGGGATGCTTCAGTATCCTCACCAAAAAGGATTATCCATATCAGTGTTGGTCTCCTACCACAATGTGTTAAAGAACTATGTATAGCTTGAATCCCATCCTTTTATGATACATTGGGAATTAAATAAATTTTTTCTTAGGCCTAGCTACAGATTAATCCAAACCTCAACCCCTTTGCTTCATATGTTGTCCAACCCTCATGAAAATAAACATTATGCAGTCTATTTCAAAGTGTATATATGGAAATAGATCCCCCTTTTCCCCTTTATGTAGGGTTATGCCTCTCCGATTCCATGAAAATTCAATAGAAATTGACATTTTCTAATCTATAAATCATGAAAATAAATAGATCACCCCTTTAGTTTAAACCTCATGACTTGAAACTATGAAAGACCAAAGTCAATATCTCTTAATGTGGCACAAGGCCTCTTTGAAAATGATTGAACACCTCTCTCCAGAATGAACACTTCTAGTGGTCAGTCGATAATGGAATACCCTAAGTGTTCATTGAACAACCTTTGGGCCATCCCTTGTTTCTCACACCAGGTATGGCTCACAGGATCCTAGGCACTGGTCATTAGTTTTCTTAAACATATGATTGAAGTGTGATTGATGAATAAAGAAAAAAATTATCTATTCAAATATAATGTTTTGAAAATAAGTAATAAAGTAAAATCATACAAGTGACATCCTCATTTTAGAGTCTCTCATGTGTTTTAGAAAATGTATCCTCTGTGAATCTACCCCAATGAACAAGCACATAAATATTGCCAACATTTAGAGTGTGGCCTCCAAGATTTGTTTCTTCTTTATAATATATGATTCCTCATCATTGGAAACTAGGTGAAGATCAAAATTTAGGGTGTGGCCTACTATATACATATATATCATGATTGACCTAGAGAAGATTAAGGACATCATCCATATTCCCCCTATGATGAGGAGGTGTATCCAACATAACCTCGCTCGAGATCACTGCTGAGATGCAGTCCCATCACCTCTAGGCCAGTACCTTCACTACTATCACTACCACCCATGAAAAATGGAGAGTCTCAACCGGAAATTTTCAAGATGGTTCACCGATATTTTACCTTTCACCTCCACCTTCAACCTATGGAATACCATGGTTTGAGATACTCCTCCACACTACTAGAAACACCTTGAGTCGAAATATTACTATTGGTTCCATTCACATGTCAACATTTGATATTATTATCTAAAATTTCTTGAGGACAGTCAAACCATTCCTCAAGAAACTCTTCCAAAAACCATCACCTGGTTCCAATGTCGGGTTGAACCAGAAAGGGATGCTCTTGCATAAGTCCCACACCATCCATTTCTAGTAATCTTCCTCCTAGTCTTCCTTATGACATCACATTAAACAGTTCTTCCATAGTTCTCTTTACATGAATATAAACCATAGTTTACACTATATGAAAAAAATAGGATGCCTCTTGTTCCAAACAAGTGATGTCTTATGCACCAAGAATAAGATTCCAACATTCCCCACTACATGAATTTCAATAGTATCATAACCAATCATTCATGAATAGAATTACTTATGCCTCAAGAATAATATTCCCACATGGCCTGACATGAGGAAGACATAACAAGTATCTCATTGTATAATCCCTACACAACTTATCCATTCACATGATGTTAAAATAATCCCTTACCCATTCTAATGAACATGGGATTCCCTCATGATCTGACATGATGAGGATGTCATGGGCAGATTTCATTCATAATCTACATCCACCATTACCACTCCTTAGTGGCACCAGGATAGCTCCCATGCGTAAGCCTCATCCACCATTGTCTATCCTTATTAGCACCCGGACATCTTCCATGCATAATCTTCATCCACCATTTATTCTCCTTAGCGGCACATTGGATGCTTCCATGTGTAATTCCCATCCATAATTTCTACTAATTAGTGTCACTTGGGAATCTTCCATGAATAATCCCCATACACAATTACTGCTCCTTTGCAGCACTTTATACTCCTTAGTGTCACAACCAGGAATCCTACTTGCGAAAGCCCCATCCACCATTGACACTCTTTAGCGGTACCCAGACAACTTCAATGCCTAAGCCCCATCCAACAATTCTTCTACTTAGTGTAACCCATGCCTCTCCTATGTGTATGCCCTAATACTTTCTAAACTACATAATATTTGATCCATGTCTTCTACTTGGGGTTTGTAGGACTCTCCCCATTTAGGTTCAATCCCAACAAATTGTAAACATTAGTGCCCCCACCTAGGGGTTCACCCTCCCAGTTCCACCTCCATCAGTGTCCAGATCATCCTTCATGGTGTGACATCTTCCCTTTATGGGACACACCACCCGTGGTATACTATTATAGGGTGTTCTGACCCAACAAATAGTAATGTCTAGCGCTCCATCCTTGGTATGTACCCTCATGATGTGACATCTTCCCTTTTGGGGGGCACATCCCCCCTGATCCACCTATATAGGGTGTCCTGATTCATCCTCTATCACTAATCATCTACCCTAATTCTCCACAGGCTGCCACATCCTAGTAGGATCTTGACACTCATCTACTCCATCTTCCAAACTACATGGACTTTGATCCCTGGATTTTATGTAGGGTACCTATGAAGGATATTTGAGGTTCAAACCCATTACTCATCTGTCCTGACCATTTCATTCCATTCACCTTCATCCACATGATATTAAATTTTATTCTTGAATTTCAGGGGTTTTGATCCCTACCACCTTGGAAGGGTACATAAGAAGCCCATTTGATGTTCAACCCCAGTTAATGGTAAACTTTGGTGCTCCATCCTAGGGACGTACCCACCATATGTGACACCATCCCTTTTTTGGATACATATCTTGGATCCTCATCCCTGAGGTGTTATGATCCATCCAAGTAACAAAAGAAACAAACACTTGATCCATACTCCTCCAAACAAGAGTATCCTTCTTGTGATGGGTTTCTAACTATGAATAAGCCCCATCATATCTCTAGGTTATCATCCTTCACGTACGCCCTGATTCATCACCCCATTCCCGAACAATATGCACTTTGATTACCTACCATGGGGATATGTACGAAGCCTCCCTGAGGTTCAAGACCATTATTCATGTCTCATCTTGGTCTCTCCCTTGAGACATTGTGTTTGAAAAAATCATGCATCAAACCAAGGTTCCATTTTCTTCAGGCCCCCTCCATGCATCTATTTTCAAAATCCACCTCCTCAGGTGACTAATCAACCCATACAATGACTACATGGACTTTGATCCCTACCTCCTAGGGATGGTACATAGGAAACCTCCCTAAGGTTAAATCCCAACACATAATCTTCATATTGGTTTCACCCCATTATTCTCATCCACTTCATCAAATCATCCACTATCCATCCTGATTCTTACTTGGGCTGCCACATCCTGGTTGGATCATGCCATTCATACAGGTTACTAACCATGAATTATACATGTCTATCTACTCAATCACCCAACCATTATCATGGCGGGGTCACTCCATCCCCATTGGCCATATCAGTGTGTAATAACCATTCATTTATGTGATTACTTTTCCCAAAATCACATGGTCCATCTCCTTTCATAAGCCCTACACAATACATATTCTTCCATCCAAGAGTGCCCCTCTTGCAACCAGTAGATAACCATGTTTAATACCCAGACCACCCATTTGAATTATGTGGTTTTTACTTCCTATATTATATTTAGGGTATGTGGGAAGCCTCCCTGAGGTTCAATCCAAGCCAATAGTAAACCTTGGTGTCCACCTCTATGGGGTCCACCTCCCTTATCTGCCCTCAGTGGAGTCCAGATCAGCCTTCACGACATGGAATATTCCCTTCATTGGAAACACCACCCTAGGTATTCTCTTTTTTAGTAATTATGATCTATCCATCAGGTGATCCCTTTTTGGGATTCACCCTCATGGTGTGACATCCTCCATTTTCGGGACACACTTCTATGAGATCTCTCTTTTTTGGGCGTTCTGATCCATCCACTTGGTAAATCTCCCTTGTTCCCCCTATAGGGTTGTACCTTCCTGATCTGCACATAATGGTGTCTAAATAAATCTTATCTGTATCTGCAAGATGTTAATCTTAAGGGGTACCCAAAGTTGTACATGGGATGCCTGAGGAAAGCCTCATAAACTATGCCTTAGGCATCTATCTTCACAAGATGTTAAACTCATGACATACCCCATGTTAAAAATGGTATGCCGAGGAAAACCTCAGAAGACTTACCTCTATAATATAATTCCCTACAATTGACATGCGATGTCGCCAGTTTCCATTCCCTAGAGAAGACCTTTTATGAGGATGTATTCAGGTTCTCTAATGTCCCATTATCCAGATATTCCCTAACATGCCTTATGTTACCATCTAATCTAACCAAAGGTTCCTGACCTGACATGAAACCATGGAATGTCCTGATAGAATCAGCACAATTAACCAGCATCTACATAGATATGGACCTAGGAACTAGATTCACAAACAACGACTTAATCTATGAGGGAGACCCGGACAAGGAAACGAGTTCCAAGGAGGAATTAATGGAAGGAGGAACCTACATACCATCACACCATTTTGATTAAGGAGAAAACATCACTGAAGAAGTGATGGATACTGCCCTCCTTTGGAACGCTAGAATGTGGGGAAACAATCAGAGGGTCTCCATGATGACGCACACCTTTGCCGAAAGCATCAGAAACAAAATGGAGAACACGAAATGAATCTCGTCTCCATCGACTCTAAGGAAATGAAAAATTCTAGTCTTGAACAAAATGGGGAATAACCCATTTCAATCCCCTATTTTTCATGTGCGGGGTATGAGTAATAAAAGGTTCGTGAATACAAGGGTTGATTGGCTCTTCACCGACTCCGATGCCCTCATGGGGTCACACCGGGGGCATCCTCTCGACTCCATCAGCTCCTCACTGACACTCCCACCTTCATTGGATGCATAGGGGGTATACTACCCCCAACTCCATCATCTCCTTACTAACTTTTCCGCCTTCATCAGCCGCGTCGGGGGAATCCACCCCTAGACTCTATCATATCCTCTCTTTCATCACCAACTTCATCGACCACACAGGGGTAATCCCCCCTGACTCCATTGGATCCTCGCCGACATCGATGACTTCATCAGTTTCATAGGGGGAATCCTTCCCCCAGCTCCATCATTTCCTCACTAACACTGCTGCCTTCATCAGCCATGTAGGGGGAACCCTCTCCCATGACTACATCAGCTCCTCTCTGACTCCACTGCCCTTATGTTTCGTGAAGGGGGAATCCTCCCCCTACTCCATCAGCTCCTCACCGACACCACCACCTTCATCGGTGGTTCTGGGGGAATCCACCACCCAAACACCATAGGATCCTCATGAACATCGCCACCTTCATTGGCCTTGCAGGTGGAATACTACCCCCAACCCCATCAGCTCCTCGCTAACATCGCTGCCTTCATTGGATACACAGAAGGCACCCACCCCTAACTCCATCATCTTATCACCGTCTCTACCACCCTTATGGGACACCTTAGGGGCATCCTCCCACTAACTCCATCAGCTCATCACTGACACCACTGCCTTCATCACCTCTTTAGGGGGAATCCTCCCCCAACTCCACTAGATCCTCACCAACATCACTGCCTTCATCGGCTATGCAGGGGAATCCTTCCCCTCACTCCATTGGATCCTCACTAACATCTCCATATTCATTGTCCACGCAGGGAGAATTCCCCCCAACTCCATTTTCTCTTCGCCTACTCCACCACACTTATGGGTAGTGCATGGGAAACAACCCCCACATCAAAGTGGAAAACCAATTTCAGAGTCTCTTCTTGGAACACTACAATAGTTATTCTGGCATGGAGTTCCTCCCCGATTCCATTTTTAGACACTGTGGAGGTCCTCCCATCAATGGGGTTATCCGACACAGAGGTCATCCCCATCGTCATCATCATCCATTAAGATGGTCATCCCCAAACCACAATAATACAACATAGAGGTCCTCCCCATCATCATCATTAGCTATCAAAGATTTCCTCCCCATATAGCTATCACCAATCTTAGTGGTCCTCCCCATGAAAAAAAAATACCTTGCTCTGTAGAACCAACACTAGGAACATATTGACGATATCCCAGCACTGGTTTCACTGAATAGTGATATATCAACCCTAGTTTCAAAACCTTCTATTCTCTGTCGCCCCATCGTACCAATGCTCTAGGACTCCTCACCTTTTGTGATCCATCACCCTATTTTACCAACACTATAGGTTTCCATGCCTTCCGGGCTACATCACTACATCGTACCAACACTATAGGATTCTATGCCTTTCGAGCTCCATCGACCCGTCGTACTGACACTGCAGGCTTTAATGCCTTTTGGGATCCATCACCCTATCATACAAATGCTCCATGATCTCATGCCTTTTGGGCTCCATCAACACATTATACCAGTGCTCCAAACATCCGCGTCTTCTGGGATCCATCGCCCTGTCATACCAATACAGCAGGCTTCCACGCCTTCTGGACTCCATCACCCTATTGTACCAATGTTGTAGACTCATATGCCTTTCAGGATCTATTTACCCATTATATCGACACTCCAAGCTTCCACACCTTCTGGGCCCTATCGCCCCGTTGTACCGATAGTCTAGGATTCCATGCCTTCTAGACTCCACCGCCTTGTCTTATCGATGCTCCATGCTTCCACTCCTTCTGGGCCCTGTTCCCCCTTCTTACCGATTCTCATAGATTCCACGCCTTCCACGCCTTCTGAGCTCCATCACCCCATCATACCGAAGCTATATGATAACACACCTTCCGAGGTTAATTAACTCGTTGCATCGATTCTACATGCTCCCACACCTTCAAGGCACTATCTCCCCATCGTACTGACACTCCAGGATTCCACGCCTTCTGGGCTCCATCTCCCCATTGTAATGATTCTCCTGGCTTCCATGACTTTCGGGCTCTATCACCCCAATGTTCCAATGCTCTAGGATTTCACGCATTTTAGGCTCCGTCACCACCATGATACCGACGCTCCAGGCTTCCACACCTTCCAGGATCCATCACCCTATCATACCGAAACTCCTAGAATCCATGCCTTCTGGGCTCTATCGCCCCATCATTCCGACACTACAGGCTTCCAAACCTTTCTAGATCCATCTCCCCATCAAAAAGATACTGTAGAATTCCATGCCTTGTAGGATCCATCCCACCTATCCTACCAACGCAGTAGATTTCCAGAACTTCTAGGCACCATTTCCCCATTATACCGATGCTACAGGCTCCCATTCCTTCTAGGATCGGTCACCCCTGTCATAACAATGCTCCTAGCTTCCGGGATTTCCCAGCTCTATCACCCCATCATACCGACAATCCTAGATTCCATGCCTTCCAAGATTCATCAACCCATCGTACTAACACACTAGGCTTCTATATCCCCATAGTACCAACACTGAAGGCTTCCATGCCTTCTAGGATCTGTTTCCCTATCATATAGATATTGTAGGCTTCCATGGCTTCCAAGCTCCATCACCCCATCATTACAACAATACAAGATACCAAACCTTATATTCCTCATTGCCTTGTCACACCGATGCTACAGGTTTCCATGCCTTCTACGCTCTTTTGACCCATCGTACCAACACTTTAGGCTCCCATTACTTTCATGATCCATCACCCCTTAGCACCGACACTACAAGATTCCACACCTTCTAGGATCCATCACACCATCATACCAACTCTCTAGGATTACACACCTTTTCGGATATATATACCAATCATACTAATGCTCCAGGCATCCAGGCATCCAGGCATTCCGGGCTCTATCACCCCATTATTCTGAGGGTATGCTATCATCCCTTTCACATTCATCCTCACTTCAATTGCTCAAGTGACCCCTTCCACCATTATGAAAATTCATGTCAGTGGTCCCATCACATGACCTTAATCTATGGTAATAAAATCCTAATTTCATGACGTTAAACTACGTAATGACCTTTGTCCTATTTTCATGATGTTAAACTGCATAAAAACCATCGTCTTGGTCACACAATGTCAAACTATACGAAATGTTCCACAAATATATGAGACCTAAAACTATAGAAACAATGATCAAATCTATGAGGCCTTAAATAACAACCAATTATTTTACTAATCAGATGAAATTTAAATGAACGGTACAACATCATTACCATATAACATTAAACTATGTGTCTATTGTCTTCAACACAAGATGTTAAAATTTAGACTTATCCTATATCAATTACCGGATTCCTCATACAATTATCATGGTAGGGATTTAAATCTTCCCTGCATGATGTAAAATTGTGTAATTCAATGAGATCCCAAATGATAGAGCACTCAACATTCGACACCATCCAAATATCATGCCACTTTCAAGAACTACCTCAGGACCCTCATCCTTAAGAAGGGGTTTGAATCCCACTTTATGATATTCTCTATTGACATGCTAAAATGCATTTTTACATAGAAAATAAAGTGTTGGAATCCAAATGGATGTTCCACTAATCCATTTCCATGCTTCACATCATCCATTTAGTTGGATCCCCATCATCTTCACATCCAAAGGGACCCCCAAAAAACCTGGTCTCATGCCACTTTCACTCACCTAAAATCTTGGGCCAATAACCCAAAAGATTTTGGTTGTAGTTTTGAGATAGTTCCTACATTTCGAATTTGGTTAGCAGCTAACACTCATTTTTTTATCCCTATCCCTAGTAACATGATATGAATGCTTTTTTGGAAAATGTTCAAAAGTTATACTCTATCATAAAACCACCAACATCACTGAGATCCAGATATCAAATGACATGATTTACATATTTCAACCTCCTTATTTTTAGGTGGAACTCTAAAACCCATGGGTTTTACCATTTGTACATCTTATCATGTTGAGTAAGCAGGCCAGTGTTGTTGGGATATTCTTGGTCTGACATATCCATTCCTCTTTCAATGTGCTTCCATGTGTCATGAAAATCCCATCACTACTTTTTGTTTCCCACACAAACCATGAATCTTGTGGGAATTATTGTTATGGTAGGATGGGTACTGATATGGTTGAGTGACATAGACTTCAGCATCCCGCATGATGTTAAACTACTATCTCACCCCACTTGACATTAAATCCTTGCTGCATTCGAGATGCAGGATGTAAAACAGCTTGACATCCTTATCATAGTCATAGGAATTTAAACTGTACGACATTACTGTATGAATTCATTGACCTTAAACTAAGAATCATATGTGGTCCTTGCATTATGACCTTAAAATGTACTGCATACAGCCTCACAACATGATGTTACACTGAGAATTCAAGTCCAAGAATCATGACTTTAAACTGTATGTGTGTTTTATTCAGGATGTGTTGTGTGACATTGGGCATCCTAGGCCTCATTAATGAGGGGTTTTTCACTCATCCACAGTATGCATGTCTATCTAAGAGACCCATCCCAATAGTCCAAACTATATGACTTTAAACTAAGAGACAACAGTCCAAATTCTATGACCTTTAATCTAAGAATCAAATTCATTCTACATGATGATAAATTGCACAGTCACCTTTTTATGGTCTGAGCTATACGACCTTAAACAAAGATCTCTATCATCCAAACAACATAATGCTAAACTGTGTTGCCCCATAAAATATGATTCTAAACTGTCTTTCCTACCTACAAGGCGTTAAATTGCATAGTATTTATTGTCCTTTTTTCATGAACTTGAAATGAAATTCCCCTCTCATCCCTAAAACATGACGCTAAACTATGTGGTTATAGTTTGAGGTTAATGAATTTAAAATAATTATCCTTATTCCAAGAATCAAGACATTAAACTATCTGTGGGTTTTCATTGGAATGTTCTGTAAGGTGAAAGGACTCCTTTTCCCACATTCATATCAGGTTTTACTACTTCACCACCCTTTATACGTTCCCTCGAACCAAGTCCCTTCCCAATTGTACCAACTCTATGAACCTAAACTGAGAGCTGTTGGTCCACTCTATGACCTTAAACTAGCAGTTAACATCCTTAGGAACCTCTTCCATGAGAAGGGGGTTGACCCCATATATTTTCCATGTCTCATTGACATACTCAAATAAGTTGTGTCATAGAACCTAAAGTGTTGGACTCCATGTGGACATTTCATCAATCCATGTCTATGATTCGTAATGTCTATTTATTTTGATCCTCATCCTCTTCCACATATAAAGGGACCCCATGATGGAATGTTTTCATCCCACTTGGTCTCACCTACCATTTTGGGACAACTCCATGAAGGAAATTGGAAGAAACATTGAGTTTGGTGAAATGTTTTCAAATATGGTCAGCAGTTGGCCCTCATTTATTATCTATATTTCAGGATAACACAATGCATATGTTAAGTTTCAAATACGATCAGTAGTTACCCTTCATCATCATTCCACCCTCATTTTGATCTATATCTTCGAGGTTGTGATTCACACGTTTCCCCCCTTCGGGTTAGGTGGAACTCCATCACTCTTACTATTACTCCTTTTTGCATCTCTGTGCATTAAGAAGGCAAGACAGTGTCATTGAGATGCTATTCACCTAGCATTCAATATCCCTTGATGTGATAGGAAAATCTCATTACTAATCCTTTTTTCACACACTGAGCAAGGCTAACATGGGATTAGTAGTTTTGGTTGGAGGTGTGATGATACTTTTGAGACACATGGAAAACATCATCCTCCATGATGTTAAACTACTCATCGTCATCCAACATGACGTAATATTGCAAAACATCTTCATGAATGACAGTAAATTGCTCATCTTCATCCTGCATGAAGATAAAATGCTCATATTCATCATGCATGATGTTAAACTATTCATCTTCATCCCGCATGACATTAAACTGCACATCATCATCCTTCTTGACGTTAAAATGATCATCCTTGTCCAACATGATTTTAAACAGCTCGTCTTCATCCTACATGATGTTAAAATGATCATCATCATCCTATATGTGAATAAAATACAGAGGAATGTCTAACACAATGTTAATCAACTCATCCCCATCCTAGCTATAGGATATAAAACTTCCCAGAACCACTAACCTACTTGATGTTACACTTAATTACATCCTTACCGCATGATGTTAAAATACACAACATCTTAGAACCATAAGTGGATTTATTCCCATTGTTATTATATACATATAAATTTCCAGACATTTATCCTTCGGGTCCAGCCCCATGTTCTCCTTATTCACACGGGTTTGCAATAGCCGCACTATGTTCTTAACCTCAGGAATACCTCCCTTCTTTATGTACTTACCGAATGACATTAAAATACATTACATCTTAGAACTTTGTATGGATTGATTCCCATTGTTATAGGATGCGTAGTAACTCTTGAACATTTTGTCTTCAAGTCTAACCCAAGGTTATTCTATTATTTCTCGGGACCCCTTAGACTGAGCTCTCTCTTGAAAGTGTCAATGTTTTGATGAGTATAATTTTTTTCCTCATTCACATCAGGCTATTTTTCCTTCCAACACATATTCATTATTTGAAATACTTATACATCTTTACATATTTACTACATGATGTTAAACTACACAACATATCAGAACTACACATGGCTTTATTCCTTCCCTCACAGGATATATAGGAATGCCTGGGAATTTTGTCTTTAGGTCCAGCCTTATGTACCAAAAATCTTTTCATCTCTTTTTTTATTCTTTTCCCTATTCTCCTTGGAAAGTACATGGTTTTGTGTGGACTTATCCTGTCCTCATTCATTCTAGGTTTACAACAATCGCACCAAGGGCCCCTTCGGGAGCACTCGCCCTACTTTAATATTTACTATATGATGTCAAACTACACGATCTCATCCAAACATCACACATACCCTTCAATTGGGAGTCCATCATATTTCACATATTAAAGGACCAAAAAATAGCCTATTCCCATGACTCTTTCGCTCACCTACCATCCTGAGACAATGTCCCAAAGGATCTCAAATGACAACTTGATACAAGTCCCACCTTGTGAACATGGTTAGCCGTCGATGCTCAGTTGTTTTTATCTCATTCCATGTCACGTGATATGGATAATATTTTTCAAACATGGCTAATACTTATCCTCCATCATTATTACACCTCCATTGTGTCTAAAATATCAGGTGTCATGATTCACATTTTCCTTCCATTCTATACCCCCATATGTCCACATACGTTGATCATGAATGTTGGTCTAGTTGTGGTTTTTCCACCCAACATTTTGCTTACATTTTTGTGAACTATCGTATGGTGGAGAAAGCCTAATGCCACCCTTTTTTCCCTCACCAAGCATGTCTCATGCAGTATTACGAGTTTTGGTAAGGTAATACCCGTATACAGAATTGCACAAACCCCCTGGTCTGAGATCTATGACTATTAAACTAATATCTCTACTGTTCAGTCCCTATAACACTAAACTATGTTATCGCATCCGTCATGACATTAAACTGTTGTGTCCTTACAACATGAAATAAAAATTCATGGAATTGAAGAACTATGTATTCTTTTATTCCTTCCCTTGTAGGATACGTAGTGACATCTGGACATCTTTTTCCCAGGTCCATCCACAAGGGTGTAACTCCACATTTTATCCCTTCTTGTCATCATCTCCCCTTTTGATAATGTGTGGTATGGTGGAGACTTATTTTTAATCTTTCATGTCAATTTATGTACCTCACCAAACATCTCTCCTTTCGGGTTCCCTTGTCCTCATCACATGACATTAAAATGTGACCTTTCCCTGAAAAAATTCAGGATTCCCCATAAAAATTATGGGATGCTTCAGCTTCCTTGCCAAAGTGGACTTCCCCCACCAATGTTGATTTCTCACCACATTTTATCTCATGAACTATATGTGTCTTGATTCGCTTCTTCATAGGATATGTAGTGACACCCATACATTCACCTCAGGCCAAACCACAAGTTCATCAACCCTCCTAGCCCTTTAGCCCTAATTATGGTCCAAACACTGTGACCTTAAACTAGGAGTTCCATGTTCATTCAACACGACTTTAAATTTTTTTCCAGGGTCTAGGAAGTAAGACATTAAACTATGTGGATCATCTTAATCACATGATGTTAAACTGCAAGACACTTCTTGATCACATTCCATTAAACTATGTTATGCATCGTCCTCACCATATGACGCTAAAATATGTGTTCAACATCAATATTTTCATAATGAAAAACTGAAAGGAATTATAGGTCCTTGCTAGAGAGGTCATGTATGGATATAGTTTTGATCCTATCTTATACCAATAGGCTCACCCAATGTGCTTTCATCAGGGTGGAATAATTTCTGGAGTGTTGGAATCAATTCAAATAGCACATCACTCCCCCCCATGCTTCACATGACCTTTATTTTCATCCTCATCCTCTTTCATGTCGGAAGTAACCCCCAAATAGTATGGATTCACAGCCTTAAGTCTCACTTGCTATCTTGGGATAATGTTTAAGAGGAAATCAAATGACACTTTGAGTTTAGATTTGTATTTTGAATATTATCAATGGTTGGAGCTCATGGGTTTTCCCCCATCTCAGGCTAATGATATATAGATGTTGTGTTTAGAATATGGTTAATAGTTATCCTCCATCGTCATGCCGCTCCCACTATAGGAAAATTTTATGTATCATGATTCACACACCTCATCCCCCATTGTTCGGGTTGATTCCAATGACCCTAGAATTGTAATACCCCAACCTCAGTCACCTAAAGTCGGTGCATTATTTTAATACATTGGAATGATTAAAAGGAATCATGTCCCGAAGGACTGGTCAGCTTAGCAGTATTGGAAAATAGATTATTTGCATGAACATAACATTATAATTTATAACATAAAATATCGCATTGATAAACCATTTAGAATGACATTTTCCATTATCTTAACCATTAATATCAATCATAAAAAACTTCTTGGAATCCTAGGAAAATAAAACATAATAAAGGGGTGATCTCATATTCATAGTAAGGATAACAAATGGATGGTACCCCACTCCCATGGCCATTCTATCACTCTCGGCAGCACCCTATACTAGGGTTTCCAGTGGGTTTCTTCGATGGCAAGCGCCCCTGCTTCTCTGGATGCCCACTTCCTTTCTAATCACTATTTCTCTTCCCTTTTTGTGTTTCCCTATTGTTTCCCCTTGTCCTCTTGGGTTTCTGCCTCCTCTTTCGGGACATCGATCGCTATCTACGACCGCCCTGCCTAATGGATCCGTCATGCCTGACCCCACTTTTGGCCCTAATCAGTGTTCTTCATAGTGGTTTGGGAGGTGATTATAGTTTCGATCGGTGTCATATTTTTTCATCATTGTTTTCGAGTTCTTTAGTTTCCTATTTGACGTCACTACTCACTCTTGATGCCCTGTTCAGCTCAACCTCTGGTCTTGCAACCCAATCTATTACACCAGACTCCATTTAGGTATAATGTAGTTGTTTTCATTTGTGTTTTGGGATGTGTTGGTTGGAATTTCACTGGTATTTCATGAGTCGCAACCCTTGTTGGTTATTTCTCTTCTTTTGGGTTTCAATGTTCGTTCTCTGGTGGTATTTTTGTTTGTCTTTCTCTATTTTCTGTTGTCATTATGTTCACAGAAGTTTTGTTCAGTATCAACTAGTATTTAGCCTCAGGTTGTTTCATATTTGTTGTGGTTTAGTGACTTTTGGTATTTCATCCTCAATGGCAACGATAACATTCAGTTCCAATTTTTCAGTTCGATTAACCAGTGTTTGTGTTTCAGATTGACGACCATGGCATTTTTTGTTGTTGGAATCAGTGTGCTTTGTTTTAACCTAGTGTTCGGTGTTGGTCAAGAAATGATGCTGCAGTGATGGGTGATAGTTTATGTGAATAGGTGGACGACAAAGGGATTGATCAACAGTGGTGATGGGAGGTCAGGTGAATGGACCGAGGTGTTGACGGTCAATAGTTTCACTGTGATCAATGCATAAAATCTTTAGATGGTGATGAATTTTGGATTTGAATTTTGAATTTTCAATGTGAATTGTGAATAATCTGGGTTATACTATCCTTTCAAAATCGGTTTATTTTGAAAATACAAAAAAATCATTTTGGAGTAAGGATAACAAATATAGTAGAAGCTATCACAAATAAGCATAAATGTTTAAGGAATGGTACAAAACTAAAAAAAATCATTTTAAAACATTATATCCAACATAATATGGGGATAATAAATAAAATAATTCCATTTAAACATTCACATGGATATTCTACTAGTTGAATAATCACATGTAAAATCAATAACTAATCTCACAATGAGGGAATACATAGTGTCAGACCTCATAACCACTATGTCAAGTCCTTGTGCCCAGACTATACATAAATATTATATCAAGGCCTTATTACAAGACACTGGTTTGTCTCAAGATACCTACCAATATATTGAGGGTCTATAGCAGGCCCTACACAAGACATACAAAGTTAAATTCATTCATCATATGAAAATGTTTAAACATAACATAAACATTTTCATTAAAACTAGCATACAAAATTTTAATACTTTTATAATAAACCATGAATTGTATAAAAATAGCACATCCACAGTCAAACATATCACATAATCTTCAATACAATATGGAATAAATCATCCTCAAACAAGAATAAAATCCAATTAAGGATATTGACATAAATGAAAATAATTTAATAAATTCATTAAAACTCTTTGCGGAAAATATCCCTTTTTTACTTTAAATCATTTAAAAGCTATGAAATTTTTCGAATAAAATATTTCATCTTAAAATTACCATGTAATCTTGTAAGGAAGCATAAAAATGATAAGGTGATATAATAATAGAAAATATTCTCCTGCAGCATATATGTTAAAAAAAAATCATTCCATAATTTGTCAAAAAGGTTATAAAGTACCCTGTTTGGAAAACGACAGAATGATTCCATTAAAAATAGCTCATAATAAATAAAAAATGGGTAAAAATGACTTTATATAATTTTTGATAATATTTTGAATTAAATTTTAAAAATAATGGACTTGGATGATAAGGATTTTCCAGTAGATACTTATGCATAAGCAATCACATATAATAAAGAGATTGTGAAAATAAATATTTCCTTGTACTTTACTTTAGTCGAGGGTGTGTTTACATCCTATATAATTAATAAAGTATGTTATTAAATAATAAAATAACTATATAGATATTTATGATATCGTATATAGTCCTCTTATATATTTTTTTAATAATATTTCAGTATTACCATTGTTTTTGGCATTAACTGCTTCGTTTTCCTATACATGTTCTGTCGTGTACATCTTTTTTCTTATGTATATAAAATATTTTATTCATATCCAAAATGATATTAATTTCATAAATATTATATTTAGTAATGAAATTAATTTTATAATCATTCTTTAAAAGTTAATGTGGAGAATTAATCTCATTGCGTCGTGGAGACGGTAGGCCGTACGCACACACGAGCGACGATATCATTCCATTGATGGTTAAATGGTATGGAAATGGATGGTATGTTAATTATACTGAATAATAATCATGTCATATTAATTATTTATGACTAATATACTCATAATTATACCCATACAAATAATGTAATGTTGAATAACAAATTACACCACGATGTGGAGATGATAAGCCGTACGTACGCATGCATGGTGATATTATTAATTTTAGGATTGAAAAAATGATGAATATTTTAGTCACGTGATTATAATAACATCTAATAATATGTATTATACTGGATTTATTTATTTTTTATGGAGAAAATATAGAATGTGGAAGTAGAGGAAGAAAATAACTTTGAAAAAGTTGATAAAAGGATTACATCTTCTTATGGTGTCTCCTTTTGATTTGCATAAAAGGACTCCTTAAGTTGGTTTTCCTCATAAAGTGTGGAATGTATGATAAATTGAATAAATGTTGGAGGAAATTTGGTTAGGTTTTTTTAGATACAAAGGGATTTTTTGGTGTGAATAAAATATAAGGAGAAGTGCCCTTTTATAGGAGAGGTGAGGTGCACTTTAGGAATGTCTTGAAATATTATTTTATTAAAAATTGATTTTAAACATATAATAGATACAAAGTGATATATTTATAGGATAGGATGAGTATGGGTCTAAATAATCTCATCCAATATGTTTTAGAATCGTTTAGGTCATAAAATTAACCTTATATTTTAAATTTAACCCTTTGTAAAATAAATTAAATCTAACAATGTCTTCTTGTATTTTTATACTATACGGTTAATATAGTTACTATAAAATGTCAAGAAGACATAAAAGGGATCATTAATTAATTTTTTAACAATATATAAGTCATTTGGATGAATATTATATTTTTATTACCATTACATTTTTTAATAAAATAGATTTTGTTTTAAAAAAATCATTTTTGTCAATTTTGAAATATTTAGTAATTGATTTTTGTAAAAGTGATGACAACTTGATTCCTTATAATGAAAGAATTAAATCATCAAAAACATGTAATATTAATCTAGAAAATTCTATTATGACATGAAATCTTTCAAATAATATTTTATTTAATATTTATAATATCATTTATTTGATCCTTTTATTAATATGGTAATCACTGCATCATCATTGTGTGATAAATAAATTTAATTATTTAATGTCTAAAAATTATAAATAAAATACCATGATGCATTAATTGTTTTATGTTTCTAATGAATATTTATAATCTAAGAGATCTATTATATTTCAACATATTAAAATTATTTTAATAAAAAGATACATGTTTAAGTTATATTTTTCTTTACTTTAAATTAATTATTATAACACGTCATTATCATACCCATGTGGCTCCCAAATGACAATATTTGGGCCTAAGTATTGTTTTTTGTCTCCCATGACTCATAAAATAATATTAGGACACGTTTTAGGGTAGTTTTATATTATTATAATATAATTTGTTTACCCTTATTTACCCAATTTACCCTTTAACTTTGGTAAATAAAAATAATTTTTGAAGTTACAATTTATAATGCCCAAAAATAAAAGATACCTCTTTAAATAATTGAAACTTATGATTAAAAATATGGAATCCATTTTTACAAATTCAACACACTGATTTTATATTAATTAATTTAAAATTAATTCTTGATGTCAAAACCAGAAAGCAAGGATTAAAGAAGTAAAAACTATCCAAAGATTGATATTTGTTTATGAACCATTTAAATGTGAAATTTAATCAAATGATCACAATTGGTTTAAATTATACAATAATAATACAATTAAACCTTAGAACTAAATAAAAATATAATATAACTATATAAATAATTTATATGGAAGAACAGTTTTGAATTAAAATATAGTATTTTTCACTATTCATTAAAATAAGAAAGATATCAGAAAAACGCCAAAAAGTTATCCAAAATAAATTTTTTATGTCCCTCATATAAAAAATAAGTTTATTTTTTAAATTTAATATATAAAAGTTTCAAATATTTTATTTAAAAATGGTTCTTCATTAAAAGGTGGTAAAACTGCATTTTTGAAAAATACTTCTTTTATTTGGAAAATTGAATTTATTCTTATATAATGTATAATAAACACATAATATTAATGTTAAAATTATATGTAATATATATAAAATTCAAAATGTTGTTAACATTATTCATAGAAGATTCTTAAATAGTATGTTTGATAGGTCATGGTGTGCTCGAATTCGGTGTTGCGTGTAGCACAAGCTATTGAATTATTTAAAAAGAAGCATACCATAGAAGATTGGGGTGTTACATTATACCCTCTTTAAATAAATTACAACCTTGAAATTGTTGAATTTGGGTTTGGTAACTATGTTTTGATTATTAAAAATTCCTTTATTAAAATACCACAACGAAAAATGGTCGATAAACATGAAATTTAAAATAAAGAATGGGAAGTAATAAGGTTACCAGAGACAACACAGACAAGGGATCCACGTAAGAAAATGTGGACATGAAAGAAAATGTGACCATAAGGTTCTGATTTAGAGTGATAGATAACATAAATAGGAGAAAGTTAACAACTAGAAAGCTATAAATCAGACATAATCCAAAGGACCATATGATTCATCACAGAATAATGTACTAGAAAACATTTTTAGTTTCATTATTCCATCCCTAGTGTTGAGGAATTAATTTACTTCATAGACTAAAAACAAGGAAGCATATTTAATTAACATGTAGAGTTTCATCCTCTAACTAATTCTTACCACAAACTCATCTTTCTCTTCAAAAGATAATAAAAATCAAAATTTTCTATTTACCTTAAACGTATAAGGTTCCAAATTTAAACAAGGGAAAATCCATCATTCCATTTTCCCATTTATCTTTCTCTTGCTCCAAATTCTCATATTTTCTTACTTTTCTATAATGGCATAAGACATAGAGAATTATTTTTCCATCTTGATAGTACATGAGACTATATATTCGTATTATGAGAAAGATTGTGAGACTAGTGCCCATCAGAGTTATCATTTTAACCCATCAAAGAATCTATCAATATTACTTATTTGGTTACATATTTTTCTAATGCATGCCTAGATAACCTTGTGACATTATACTCACACTTTGCCACATTCTCATCCTCCTTTTTCCTCAAACCTGAAAATTTCATTTCCATATAGGCTCTTTATTAATGAGGAAAGTATTCTCAAGAAGAAGTTACTTAAACTCCATCCATTCTATATTGGATACTTCTTCATCCTCCTTTTTGTTTTGAATTAATGACCACCATTGATCCGTATCTCTTGAGAGATGGTAAACTTCCATGACAACTTTATCTCTTTTATTACTTCCCAAAAAAAGAATGTATTTCTCTAAGGAACTTATCCATTGATCATCCACTAATGGATTTGTAGTCCCATTGAATGTTGAATGTTTTTTTCACATGAAGTGTTCTAACATTTACCCTATGCATTGTGGATCAAGGCACTTCATACGGGTAAGGTTGTTATTCATAAACTGAGTCAGCCATCCCAGTATAATTATAAGCTGATTAGAACCAGTTGCATCGCTAGCTCCGTTATAATTATCTTGTATAAGTGGGAGTTACCTACCTGGATTATGTTTTTTGATATGGATTCCATTTCATCAACTAGGAATCATTTCAAAAAAATGGCATACACTAGGTTAGGTCACGAATCATAATCCATAATTCCAAACTATTAAAATACGTTAAAAATTTGAAATCAATTATGGAAATCTAATCCAAAATCAGAAATATGGTTCCTTTGAGGACATATTTAATCATAAATTATCCATATGGGATTGTAAAGAAAATATGAATTATCCAAAGAATATCCCTTGGGAGTGTCAAAAAATGTTCTAAGTAAGGCCCGTTGTCATGTACTAGGTTACGCTGAATCAAGCCCGGAACACGTTGTCAGAGTTTTCACCCCTAGGTACAATTGTTACAGAACCACATCCACTTGAAGTTTCCAAAAAGGGATTTATTTTTTGGAATATTTATGTAATCTCTACTTTACATAAATTCTATGTGGTTCTTATATACTTTTCCTCAATGTCAATCTTAGGGTTATGATCCCAATCCTATGTTTCCAAAATCTATTTACAAGGGTGTTTCTAATCTTCATCTGACTCAAATTATAATCCTCTGACCCTAGTCACCCATATTTGGTGCATTATTTTAATACATTGGCATTATTATAAGTAATCAAGTCCTGAAGGACTGACCGGTTTAGCAATCTTGGAAAATATATTACATGGAGGAAATTTACATTACAATTTCTAACATAATATATAGCATAGATAAACTATTTTAAAATTCCATTATTCCCCTATATTAAACGTTTATTTCATTCATAAAACACATCTTGGAAACTTGGTAAAAATAAAAGATAAAAAAGGGGGAGATCATATTCTCAATAAGGTTAAACAATATATCGGATGCTATCAAAAATAAGCACAATATTTTATGGAAATGTAAAAAGCTAAAACACAACCCTTTTTAAAAATAATATTCATTATAATATGTCAAGAATACATCAAATAATTCAGTTTAATCATTCACATGGATGTTCTTCAAGTTGAATAATCACATGTAAAATCCATAAGTAATCTTATAATAAGGGAATTCTTAGTGGCAGACCTCATAACCACTATGTCAAGACTCATGCTAAGACCATAAAAAAGTATTCTGTCAAAGCCTTGTTCCAAGACACTATTATATCTCGTGCGACCTACTGATGAATCAAGGGGCTATAGTAGGCCCTTCCCATCACATAATAAGTCCAATGCATTCCTCATTTGAAAAGGTTGAAACATAACATAAACATTTATATTAAAAATAACATACAAAATGTTAATACTTTAACCATAAACAATGAATGGTATAAAAACATAACATCCATAGTCCAACATATCACAAAAACCTCAATGAAATATGGAATAAATCAAACTGAAAAAAATTATAAAATCCAACAAAGGATGTTGACATAGAGAAAAATAATTTATTAAATTCATTACAACTCTTAATGGGAAATATCCCGTTTTTTACGTTATATCATTTAAAGAATATGAAAATTTTAAATTAAAAATTTATTTTGAAAATAAACATGTAAGATTGTAAGTGAATCTTCAAAATTGTTAGATGACATAATGGCGGAAAATAGCATCTCATGTTGTAAAATTTTAAAAAGCATTCATTCCTTAATTTGTCAAAAAGGTTATAAATTACCTCATTTGGAAAATGACAGAAAGATCCCTTTCAAAACATTTTGTAAAAATTAAAACATGGGTAAAAATGAAATTAAATAATTGTTGATTATATGTTTAATTACATTTTAATAAACATGGACATGGATGATAAGGATGTCCAAGTAGATACTTAAGTATAAGCAATCTGAGATAATAAATAGATTGTGAAAATAACCCTTACCTTGTACTTTCCTTTATTTGGCGGTGCATTAACCTCATGTATAATGATTAAATTATGTTATTAAATGATAAAATAACCATATCTATATTTATGATATCATATATGATTCTCTAATATCCTTTTGTTAATAATATTTCAGTATTACCATTGTTTCAGGTGTTAACTGCTTCTTTTCCTATGCATGTTCCGTCATGTAATTATTGTTTCTTATGAGTATGATATATTTTATTCATATCCATAATACAATTATGTTAAAAATATTATATTTATTCATCAAATAAATTTTATAATCACTCTTTAATGTCGAGAATGAATCTTATCGCGTTGTGGAGATGACAGGCCTTAAGTACACACGCTTGACAATATCATTTTTTAATGGTTAAATGGTATGAAACTGGATAGTTTATTAATTATAAATAATCAAAATAATTTTATATTATTTATTTATTTCTATTATACACATAATTATACCCATAAAAATAAAGTAATATTGAATAACAAATTAAACCACGTTGTAGAGACGGTATGCTGTACATACACATGCAGGATGTTATTATTATTCGTATGACTGATAGAATGAGGAATATTGTTTCCCCAAGATTATAATAAAATATATGTATACGTATGATACTGTATTTATTTATTTGTTATTGTGACAACATAGAAAGATAAAGTATAAGAAGAAAATAACTTTGAAAGAGGTGACAAAACGATTACCTCCTCTTCGGGTGTCTCATTCTGATTTGAACAAAAATACTCCTTAAGTTGGTTTCCTGCCAAATGTGTGGCCTCTAGAATGAGTTTATGGAAGTTGGGAGGATACTTGGGTAGTTTTTGGCCGAGACAAAGGTCTTTGGAGGTGTGAATAAAAGAGAGGTAGAATTACCCTTTTATAGGAGAGGTGAGAGACACTTTAAGAATGTTTTGAAATATTATTTTATTATAAATTTATTTTCTAATTATAATAGCACCAAAGTTATATATTTAGAAGATAATATTGGTATGAGTCAAAATACTTTCAAATAATTGGTTTTATACATGTTTATGTCATAAAATTAACGTTATTCTTTAGATTTATCTCTTAGTAAAATAAGTCAACTCTTACCATGTCTTGTTGTATTTTTATACAATATGTTTAATATAGTCACTATAGAATACCAAGAGAACATAATGAGGAATACTAATAAAATTGATAACACTATAGAAGTCATATGGACTAATATTTTATTTTTAATAAAATTATTTCATTTAATAAAATAGTGTTCGTTTTTAAAAACTTATTTATGTAAATTTTGACACTATTTAGTAATGGATAGTTGTTAAAGTCATAACAACTGGATTACTTAGGAAAAAAATCCTTAAAACATCCCTAACATGTCATATTCATCAAGAAAAAAAATATTGAATTAAATATTTCAAATAATATTTATTTTAATATTTATAATATCATTTATTTGATACTTTTTTTAATAAGGTAATCACTACATCATCATTGTGTCAAAAATAAATTTAATTATTTAATGTCTAAAAATTATAAATAAAATATAATGATGTAGTAAATATTTTTTTCGTTATAATTACTATTTATAGTTAAATTTATCAGTTGTATAATCCTATATTGAATTTTTTTTAGTAAAAGGATACATGTTTATGTTATATTTTTCTTTACTTTAAATTAATTATTATAACTAGTCAATATCACACCCAAGTGGCTCTTAAATGCCAAAATATCAGTCTAAGGATTGTTTCAGTAGACCATGACTCATCTAATAATATTAGGACACATGTTATAGTATTTTTATACTATTATAATATTATTCATACCCTTATTTACCCAATTAACCCTTTAACCGTGGCAAATAAAAATAATTACTGATGTTACTATTCATAAGGCCCAAAAAATAAAAGATACGTATTTAAATAATTTGGACCTTATGATTCAAAATATGGAATAAATTTTTCCAAATGTACACAGAGAAGTCTTATTAATTAATTTAAAAATAATTCTCATTGTCATAACCAGAAATCAGGTTTTTAAGAAGTAAATACTATCAAGTGATTGACATGTGTTTATGTACCATTTAAATGTGAAATTACTTCCAATGATCATAATTGGATTAAATAATAAAAAATAACACAATTACACTTTAAAACCAATTAAAAATATAATATAACAATATAAATAATTTAGAAGAAAAAGATGTTTTGAATTAAAATGCAGTATTTTTCACTATCCATAAAAATAAGAAAGTTATCATAAACAAAAAAAATTTATCCAAAATAAATTTTTAAAACCAGATTATATATAATAATATTATTTATCAAATTGAAAATATAAAATTTTCCAATATTATATATAAAATATGTTCACCACTAAAAGGTGGTAAAACTATATTTTTGAAAAATACTTCTTTTATCTGAAAAATTGAATTTGTTCTTATATTATGTCTAATAAAAAATAATATGAATGTTAAAATTAAATGTAATATATATAAAATTCAAAATTTGGTTAATACTATTCAAAAAATCTTCTTAAATGACTATTTTGATAGGTCGTGGTGTGCTCGAACTTGGGGTTGCGTGTAGCGTAAGCTATTAAGATATTTAAAAAGAAGCATACCATTGAATTTTGGGGTGTTACAAGATTTATCCCACTCATTCACAAGATCACATTGGTAAAATAAAGTATAATTTAAAAATACCTTTATTTCTAGATGTGACCCCTATTATTCAGAACACTTCCAACAGTGATCGATGTCACATTCCAATCCCATCACATCTTCCAAAATTTAGCACTCTAGTATTGGTGAATGATCATCTATTGTCTCCTATTTCCCACACTAAGTATTATTCAAACGGGATTAGAGATTTAGTTGGTTTTTTATGTTATCAAGATACAGTGGACCCCATGTTAGGAATTTTCCTTAGTTGTTTCCCCACAACGCGGTCCACCTACCCCTCCTTGTCCTTGTTGGACCCCATTCTTAGGGGGGATTTATATCACTAAGATGCACTAGATGTTTCGAAACATGATCCCAGAGTGTATCCCACTTAAGAAACATAAATTTTACTGATCATAGAGCTTGAAAAAAGTTAAATATAAAGTTTTATTACCATTCCAAGTTATGCTGGAAAACTAGTTCACAAATCACATTTGTAGAGCTCTTTCCATGATCACAATGTAGTGATGGAAGGCTCCATGAGTCCAACAAGATCCACGACTACCACAAAGTTGTAATAGAAGACTCTGCAAGTCCAATGGATCTACCTCCATTCATGAAGCATGATTTCATATGCAGGGAACCTCTGAGCATCGCGAGAACCCATTTGCCTATAGATACGCCCCTCATGCTTTCATTTTGGGAGAGAGGCCACCATGATTCACCATTGTGTTATCAATTTCTAGAGCCCATGTGATCTACGATATTCTATTTTTTTATCTCCCATGCTTTGTGAAAACATCTTCCTTATGTTTTTGAGAGCCTCCACCCCAAGGGGAGATGTTATTCCCAATGGCCTATGCCCTTCATGAAGGAAGAAGGCCCTATGAGGTAGTTGAGGCTTCAAGAAGAATCCAACCATCATGGAGTACTCCCCCCAATGAATCAGTGCATACTTTATAAGACTCTATGCTCTATGAATCCCCATTCTCTTTGAGACTCGAAGATCCATGAAGCCTATCCTTTACAAGACCCTGATCTTTCAGAACCCCCTTATAAAATCCCTATTTTTTTGAAGATACAAACATTGCGACCACCAGTCCATACCATGGGGGCTAAACCCCCAAACCCCCAATCAGGACCTGTCTTGCACTGCGGACCCATCCCTCTAAGACTATCCCTTCACCACAGTCAATAACCCCCATGGAAATGGAGAGTCTCACCGCAAACTTCTTGGGAAGGGTCACCGATATTTTTCCTTTATCCCCCACCTTCCAGCTATGTAATACCATGATCCAAGATACTCCTACACACTCCTTAAAACACCTTGTGTAGACATATTCTTATTAGTCCATTTCACATGTTGTGATTGGACATTATCATCTTCAATTCCCCATGTACCTTGAGTTGAACCATTCCCCAAGTAACTCTTACAAACAACATCATCTTTTCCTAATGCTAGGATGAACTAGAAAGAGAAGCTCTTGGGTAATTCCCACACCATCCATTTCTAGGAATTTTCCTCCTAGTCATCCCTGTGACATGACATTATGCAATGGCTCATTAATCCTATTTACATGACTATAAACAATATTATACCCTATATGAGAAAAATAGGATCCCTCTTGTTCCAACCAAGAGATGACTTATGTTACAAGAATAAGATGCCAACATTCCCCACTACATGAATTTCAATTGTAGGATACCCTATAATTCATGAATAGGATTCCTTAAGCATCGACCATAAGATTACCACATGACCTAACATGAGGAAGACAAAACGGGAAACTCATTGTATAAGCCCCACACCGCTCGACCATTCATGTGATGTTAAACTAAATCCTTACCCCTTGTAATGAACATGGGATGCCCTAATGACATGAAATGAAGATGATATCATGGGAAGCTTCCATGTGTAATACCCATCCACCATTGTTGCTCCTTAGAGTAACCTATGAATCTTCCATGCGTAAGCCCCATCCAAAATTTCTTCTTCTTAGCGACACCGGGACAACTTCCATGTGTAATCCCCATCCACCATTGCTACTCCTTAGCATCACCTGGGTAGCTTCCATGTGTAAGTCCCATCAACCATTGCTTCTCCATAGTGGAACTTTATGCTCCTTACCGATTCCCCCAAGAAGCTTCCATGCATAAACCACATCCACCATTGCCACTCATTAGTATTACCCACAAAGCATCCATGCGTAAGCCCCATCTACCATTACTGCACCTTAGCAGCATTGGGCCTCTCCTATGTGTAAGCCCCAATCCTTTCGAAACTATATAGGATTTGATCCATGTATTCTACATGGGGTACCTTGGATTCCTCCTTGAGGATCAATCCCATCCAATGGTAAAAATTAGTTCCCCCTCTTAGGGGTGCACCCTCTCTGATCCACCTCCATCAGTGTCCAGATCAGTCTTCATGGTGTGACATCTTCCCTTTATGGGACACACCACCCTGGGTCTTCTCTCATCGGGTATTCTAACCCAAACACTGGTAATATCTAGTTCCCCCTCATTGGGATGTACCCTCATTATGTGACATCTTCCCTTTGTAGGATACATCCCCCTGGATCCACCTCCATATGGTGTCTTGATCTATCCGTTATTGTTCATCATCCCACCTGATTCTCCCCTGGCTGCCACGTCCTAGTAGGATCATTACAATCATCCAATCCATCTACTTAACCACACGGATTTTGATCTCTGCCTTCTATAAAGGGTATATAGGATTCCTCTTTTAGTTTCAATCCCATCACTCATCTGTCCCAACAATTTCACGTCAGTTCACCTTCATCTTGCATGACGTTTAAATGTATTCTTGAACTACATGGGTTTCAATCCCTACCTCCTAGGAAATGTATTTAGGAACCATCTATGTGGTTCAACCTTGTTTAGTGGTAAACATTGGTGATCCCTCCTAGGGATGTACCCTTCTGATGTGACATAATCCTTTTTTGGGACATATCTCCTGGATCATCCTCAATGAGGTGTTCTGATCCATCTAGGTAGCTAACTTTGCATAAGCCCCAAAAAATCATTCCACACTCTTCCAATGAAGATTTTCTCTCTTGCGATGGGGTTATAACCATTCATAAGCCCCAAAATGTCTTAGGGATGTCATCCCTCATGTATTCCCTGATTCATCCCCCCATTCCTGAAAAATGTGGACTTTGATTCCATAACACAGGGATACATAGGAAGTCTCCAGAAGGTTCAATCCCACCCTTCATGTCTCATCCTAGTCTCTCCCTTGATCCCCAATTATTTGGAAATATCAGGCGTCAATCCAATGTTCCATTTACTTGGGGTCCCCTCCATGCATCCATTCTCATGAGCCGCCTCCTCAGGTGACTCATTATCCTATACCAGAACTACGTGGAAATTGATCCCTAGATCCTAGGTAGGGTATATAAGAATATACCCTGATCTTAAACCCTAAAACGGTCAACTTCATGTTGGTTTCACCCCATTCATCTCATCCACTTCATCAAATCATTCATCTCGATTCTTACCTGGGTTACCGCATCCCAGTGGGATCATGCAATTCATATGGGAATCTGACCATGAAAAAACCCTGACCATTTACCACATCACCCCACCCTTAGCATGTTGGGATTACATCATCCACATAGGTCATCTATGTTTTTAATCCCCATTCATCCATGTGATTTATTCTCCAAATGCCACCTAGGTCATCTCCATGCATAATCCCCGCACAATCCATATTATTCCATCCAAGAGTGCCCCTCTAATGAAACGAAGCTAACTATGTGTAATCACAAGACCACCAATTAAAACTACATGGGTTTTGATCCATTTCCTATACACAAGGTACATAAGAATCATCCCAAGGTTCAATCCCAACCAATTGTAAACCTTGGTGTCCCCCTCTTTGGGGTCCACCTCCATGATTCAGCCTCAATGGCATCCAGATCAGCCTTCATGGTGTGACATATTCCCTTAATGGGACACGACACACTAGGTGAACTCTTTTTGAGTGTTCTAATCCATTCATCTGGTGGTCCCTTTTGAGACTCACCTCCATGGTGTGATTTCCTCACTTCTTGGGGCACACTGCCCTAGGTCTACTGTTTTTGGGCGTTCTGTTCCACCCCCTAGTAAATATCCAAGGTTTACACTTTTAGGGATGCAACTACCTAATCCACCATTAATGGTGTCAATATCCATCATATATGTCTACTCATGACATTAAACTTGTGGCCTAACCCATGTTGAACCTGGGATGTCTGAGGAAAACCTCAGAAACTACGCCTTAGGTGTCTGCCTCTGCAAAATGTTAAACACATGAAATAACCCTTGTTATACAGGGGAAACCAATGAAAAATTATGAAGACAGGCCACTACCATAAGATTCCCCATGATCTATGTGGGATTACTTGGGTTTCCACACCATAGAGAATTCCTCTTAGTAGAATGTATATGGGTTCTCTAATGTCCATGCATCTAGAGACGCCCTGACATGCCTGATGTCATAATCTACTCTAAATAAAGGATGATACCCTTAATTGAACCCTTGAAATGTCTTGGTAGATGAAACATAATTAACTATCATCAATAAATATATGGAATAGGGATTGAGATTCAGGAACAAGGTCTTAATCTAAGAGGGAGACCCAGACTAGACAATGATTTCCGAGAAAGAATTCACAAAATGGGGAACCAACATCCCATCATCTTATTTCCATCATAGAGAAAACATCACTGAAGAAGTGATGGATAATTCCGACATTTGGAATGCAGAAATACTAGGAAACAACCAGTGCATCACCAAAATGATGCACGCCCTGATGGAAAGCATCAGAAACAAGTACATTGTGTGAAGTGATCTAAAGTTTGAAACATTATGAATCTTTGTAATATATTTTTTCTCTGAGTTATACTATTTTTATTTTTTCATAGAGAAATTTAATCAAAGTATGATCACGAATGAATATTATGATAAATAATAAGATATTTTCACTTTTTAATTGTTTTTTATCATGACAATGTTCCCAATCCTAGAGAGATAGAGAGTTGTTCTGATTAGGTTGATTGAGGGATTTAGGATGAAAGACATAGATTATTTTGATCATGATGATCAAGGGAATCCAAGGTTTCTGGAAGAAATCTAATGATATGGTTATTATAGGGGACACCAATAGTTTAGTATACATGATACGTTATCACTTTGGGTAAAAGTGAAGACCTCACTTAGTGGAGGTTCTATATTTTTTTTACCTTTAAAAAAAATATTTCCATGATTTGTTACATTCGATATATTTTCTAAAAAAATTTTTACGTAGATTTTTTTAGTTTAAAATAAATCTTTATAAAAAAATTTATACATGTATTGTGCATAATCTTTATAATTATAGTTTATAAATAGTTACTTGAGTTACATTGTCTAGTTACTCTTATTATACTTATTGTGAAGACACATTTATAGTATATATTATACTATGAATCTTTCACTTATGTATAAAAGAGTGTTGATTTTTTTTATATCTTGATAAACTAAAATTAGACTCCCCAATTATAGTATATATGCCATAATTTTATAGGAAATACCATCGAGACTACCCATATGTTCTCAATGCTGAGAGTATAGACTGAATTGGTAGATGAATACCTAACATGCCATTTATCATCATTGATGATCACAACACATATCACTCATCCTAATTGATAATTAGATCATATATAATTTACTAGTGTGGTTTTACACTCCACACTCTATCTTAATTATGGGTCATATGTTATATGCATAAAACCAGAGGAAAAATTCCAGTACTAGTTGATCTCCAATTTAAGGCATGATCATCAACATACCACACCACTCCCTGATTATCTATTCAAACATGTTGACTTGTGTATGTTGGGTATTTATGTATGAAGTTTCTCATGTTAGGTATCTGACCAAAATCAAGTATTGGGGATCTATATATGATCCATGAACCTCTAGGATAACAAATTAATTATGTATCATACACTATGTAGTTTATATGGTGGGTTATCATTTGTAAAAAACAATATTTTTTCAACATGAGTATATTATATATATCTATAAAAAAATCCTAATCATGTTAACCATAACATTACAATATTACATATAATAAAATATGAGTAACATAAATTATGGATAACAAAATGTCATACATTGAGAGGTCAATTATCATTACACTTCACAAAATGTATATCAATATATACATTTCTGAAACTAATTTTAAAGAATGGTAAAGGAAAGATAAGGTCAAATATGAAGAATTTTATATCCTTAATTTTTTTAGAATATTAATTAAACCCCAATTAGAACCTATGTATCAGATCATATATGGAAAATAACCATTTTATCCATATGTATGTTGCACTTATGTGGAGAACTGAATATGACTTTTCTATAGACCCCCCTGTGATGATGGAAGCCCCCAATCCAAGATAGGATTCCCATTCCCATCTTCTTGTATCACCCCACCCTTATAGGGGGGATTACATTTCCCATACTCACTAGGTACATAGTCAGTTAAACCAATTTACATAACCATTTTTCAACATACCGTTACATCAATGTCATTGATCCCTAAAGTATGCATCAATTTCAGTAGAGTTATTTTTCTTATAATTTTTTGGTGGGGATATCAAAATAATCATCCCAATATATTTTCTTTATAATTACACAATTTTCACACCAATATCCCTCTATCGAAGGTTTTTATAGTTTTTTAATGAATTATGGGGTCTTCAAAAGAATGTTCTGGTGAGATTTCTTTATTCTTAGACCATTTTGATTTGATTCAGTGATGTAGATGACATAATTATGTCATGGTCTACAACACTAATATTCCTAAATATGGTTTGTTTTTGTTTACACATATTGTTATTTTATATCGATATGAATAAAAACTCATCCACAATGGCAATTTATAACAACTTTTCGAACCCTACTCTCTCATTTATAAATCCATAAAATCTCATGATGATGAGAAAAATTTTCGATTGATATATTTACTTTTTCCAAAGAACTATAACATGTATCCACCACATCATCATGTGGATTTTTAGTGAAATAGAGGTTTCAAATCCCCCTATGATTGTCATATAAAATCAAAATTAATGTTATAATAGAAATAAAAAGAAATTTGTATTTATATCTTCATTTAATTTATGATATCATTTTTTATTGCAAGGTAATTCATCCCATAAGTTACATAAGAGAAGTTTTTTTTTCATAGAATAGGACCATTGAAGATCATTAGTATGATTCCATTGAAGATAATTTTAGGGACTTAAATATTATAGGTTTTATAGATAAATCTTCCAATCAATATTATTTGAGGTATGATGGAAACATGATTTGTATAATTCCAAATGATCCACCTCAATATAATGGTTTTCAGGTTGAAACAATAGGGTGGACTATTGTAGTTTTAGTGGAGTAATAAATTGAAGAAATGATTCCCTAATATGAAAATATCAATATGAGTCCTTAATCCAGTTTCAGACCAAAGATTCGTCAAGCTAATGGTTATCATTAGTAGGGGGAGATGAAGGAAGCTAGAGCAATTAGTGGTTGGTAGACATGAACTAATACGTAGAAGTACTACAAAAATATTAACTTATGGGACATGTTCATATGAATAATAATAGAACATTACTTATAAATGAAAAATGGAGTTGGTAAGTAGAATATATGGAAAATAGTGGGATCCTAGAGGACCTACAAGACAACATAGGGGGATTCTGTGAAAGTATTAAGGTGGATGATGTTATATCCAAAAAAATTCTAATTATGAGGGGGATATTTTAGCTAGAGTTTCCAAAAATGAATTGAAATAAATGATCAATAAAATATTATTGCATTTAATTAAAAAATGGAGGAATACTATGAATTATTAAGACTTTTATAAATTACTAGATATGGGGACTACTTTATTGATATAAAAGGATAATGGTTCTAGGAATTTTAATAAGGAATCAATGAAGTGGGACCTACAATAAAATGGTAATCATCAACTTGTTAAAGGGGATGGAGTATAAAATGAGTAAAATGTCATAACAGATTTGAATGTGAAAAATAAATTAATCTAATTTATAAAATAAAAAAACCTAATGGTCGTATCGAGAAAGGATATGATTCCTCTTCCCCTTTAGACATTATTTTTTACTAAAATGTGGAGAGGATGGAGGAACATTTTGGTGTTTATTCTCTAATAACCCCAAATCATGTAACCCATTGATGGTTTATAATTTATTAAATTTTGAAGAGGCATAAGGGATCAAAACCTCAAGGTCTGATTAGTCTAGTAGTCTTGAATAACTAGATACACACATCATTCCATTTTGACAGTTGAAATATAAAATAAATTATATAAGAAAAACTATCAAATCCTTGATATTATTCATAATATATTAATTTATATCATACATAAAGGGAGAAAATAATATCACATCTTGGATTCTCTATATGGGATATGTTAATTAGATGTTAAATATGGAATAATATACATGATAAAGTCAATAACTAAAAACACGGTTATTTTAATCAATAACTTGAGCCCAAAATGAATAAATTTATAATAGCAATGAAATAGTATCAGTCCAATTATAATAAATGAATTATAAATGAATGAAATGATTATTATTTTATGTCATGATTTCTAAGGTAATGATATATTTACCATAAAGTTCTTATCCAAAGATATTTTAATTGATTTATAGGTAAACACCCAAAACCAATTTAATATGTTTGACCAACTAGTCTATCTCATTTGACATGTTTATGATTTTAGGGGTTATTTATAACTAAGACACACACATCACTATATTTATAAATCATTATATATATATATATTTAATGATAAAGTTAATTCATAAACAACATTTATTATAAGTAAATTTCTATATCAACTAAATAACTCAAAATATTAATATCTCCCCAATAAATCAAATAATTTTTAAAGTAAAACACCATATGTAGAAATATAATATGTTTTGGAATTAATAATATCTATAATATAATGAAAATGGATATTTAATAGAAATTTAATATCTTAGGATCACAAGAAAGTGATTCCTTCAAGAGAAATTTAATGACAAAAAATTTAGGAAGTGAGAAAAGGTGACCATCAGTTCATCAAAATTATGGGATTTTTAATAAAATAATGTCCTTTAGATACATAGTATTTTATTAAGTGAATCATAAAATTAATATTTCAATAAATAATTTTATTTTTAGAAAAATTGAAAAATTATAGAAATATATAATTAGTATAAATGGTATTGTAGAGGGAAAATCTGTTAACACCATATATGTTAAATAAAATTATTTTTTACCTTTCTTAATGAAAATAAAAAATGGGCCTTTTATAAATAATAATAAATATTAAATTAAAACATTTTAAAATTCAAGGATAACACATAATTTATTAAAAATAATTTGAGTAAATAAAAAAATACTCTTTGAAAACAATTTTTAAAAAATATGGGTATAAAAGAAAAATATACCCGACCAAAAAAGATATAAAGTCAATTATTAATTAAATTTTTTTCATGATACAAGTTCCAATGAGTATATATGTTTTAATAAAACATATAATGTCCATATATATTATATTATAAGAATAATATATATAGTTTATAAAAATATATTTCATATTTCTTCAATGAAAATAAAAATTCATCTCAAAAAATGGAGATTGTAAAATAGATTCATACCCATTTGGTAACTTTTAAATTTTAAACTAATGAAAAAGTAAAAATAAATTAAAACATTAATAATAATTAAAAAATATGAATTCATTTTGAATAAATTATTGGGATAGTATATATACGCATAAAAATTAATAGGTGAATAATTAAAATTATGTCTCATGGAGTGGAAATTCAAAGGAATTCCCTCACAAATGTTCAAATTGCCTCATAACTAATTTCAAAATTCTGTATAATAAAGTTATAATAATTATAATTATATAAAATATCCATATAAATTTCTACAATTTCATATTTGATCCATTTATTATATCTTATCCCCCATTGGCTAACAACATTTTATTAAAACCATTGTTTTCGGTGTTAACTACTTCATTTTTTTGTGAATTTTGGTTCAGAAGTTCTGGTCATTATACTTTGATTATTGTTCCATTATACATATAAAGTTAATAATTATATAAATATAATATATATTCATTATATATATATTTTAATTGTCTTCCTAAAAAGGTAAACATAGAAAAATGATTTACACCATTCTTGGAGACGGTTGGACATAGGTATGCATGAAGGTTGTTTTAACTTTTTGATTTTTGAAATATATAAAGAGATAAAATAATTTACCTCAATATAATCATTATTATATCATACATATTAGATATATTCAATACATATATGTTTCCAATGCTTTCTTCAGGGTCCACGTCATCGTGCTATGACACCCTAGTTATTGCCCTGCATTCCAACTTTCCAAAGTGGGAAACATCTGTTGCTTATTTATAGATGTTTGATCCCTGATAAAAATAGGATGATGGGATTTTAGTCTCTCCTTCCTTGTATTCCTCCTCAGAATTAGTCACCTAGTCTGGGTCACCCTTTAAAATTAATACATTGTTTGTGAAACTCTTCCTAGTACCATATCATTGGGGACAATGGTTGATTACACTTATTCTGTTAGGACATTCCAATGGGTCATGTCAAGGAAGAAACCTTCTGTTAGGGGAGTGGTCACATTGTACATCACTGGTGTGTTTGGGCATTGAAACATTAGTACACCTAGATTTCTTCCACTTATGATACGTCTTTTCAAGGGAGTGGAATCCAGAGCCATCCCACATCGAGTGGGGGGAATCATATGTCGTAGGCATGACTCCAAGGTTTTCCTTGGATTCACCTATTTAACACAAGTTATTCCACGCATTTAACATATAGATTAGATAGATTGAACTGATTGGAACATTGATGGGAGTGGATCAGATGGGTAGATCCCCAGGAGGGAGAACCTGGGAGGTTTACTAGATGAGTGGATCAAGACGCCCCATGAGGACAAATATGAGGATGATTTGGTCTAAAAAAAGGGGACACCAAAGTTTACCATTGTCTAGTATTGGAACTCGCAGAGGTCTCCAATTTACCCTATATAGAAGACATGGATCAAAACACATGAATTTTGAAAGAGTGAATCATGGGATCAGGGTGTGAACAATGGGAAAAAAACCCAAAGACATGTTGGGGCTTAAACATTGTTAGAGACCCAGGTACTATAAATTAAAAATGAAATGTACTGGGCTTACACATGGTTAGCTAATCAGATAGATGACAAGATTTCCCATGGTATTTGTGGCCCCGACGGAATCTGGATGAAAATGGATGGAGTGTCGAAGGATTGGGAAATTAGGGAAGAAACCGATGCGAAGATGACGATGATGTTGGGCTTGAACCTCCTATAGACTTCCTACATATCCCTGTGGTAGGGAATCAAAGTTCACATAGTTTGGTGGGGATATGCGACACATGAGGAGGTTGCCCGAGATAATGGAGGCATGGATGAGACCCGAGGGAAGTAGAACCTCCAGGTTGGGGAATGACCTTCCCAAAACATAAAGGCTCAAGGGAAAGACTAGGTTGGGACATGAGTGATGGTATTGCACATGAGGGAGGCTTTCAAAATATCCCTATGACAGAGAATCAAAGTCCGCATATTTCAAGAGATGGGGTAATGAATCAGGTTGTACATAAAAGACATCGACCCGACGACATTTTGGGTCTTACATGTGGTTAACATCCCATCATAAGAGGTACACTCTTGGTTATAGGAGTATGGATTGAGTTTGGGGATTATGCATAGTCATCATCCCAAGAACTAGTCTTACACTACTAAGTGGTAGACCAAATATATAAATCCCAACAAAGGGGACACCATGTTTACTAGTGTTTGGGGTTGAACCTTAGTGAGGCTTCCTAAATAAACTATCTAGGGGAAATGGATCAAAAACCACATTGTTTGAAAGAATATAGTTTAAAGTCGCATAGGATGAAAGGGGCATATATTTTAGTGTCATGCAGGATGAGGGTGAGAAGACATGAAGTAGTCAGGACCAATGGGTGATGGGCTTGGACCTTAGAGAAGTATCTTATGTACCTTGCTTAGAAAGGAAAAAGAAAAAATTACACATTGTTCAGCATGGTTGGATGGGGTTTACACACTAATGTGTCCTAAATAGGATTTCATGGTCACTATTTACTCTCATCTTACATGATTGATGATCGGTGTGAAAAATAAGAGGCAACCAAGACCTGATGATCACGTCACAAAAGGTGCATTTGTGAGGAATGGAAAGCGGCTTACACATAGTTAGCGGCCCAGGGAGATGGATATTGGGACTTACTCCAGGAGGGTGACCCAATGAGAAATGAGGGTGTCTTGACATATGAGGAGGATATGGGCATCGTACATGAAACAAACCATCAGAGGGTGCTAGGGATTATGTAGAGACTTTTCAAGTTGTACATGGTGACAAAGCTCAGAGGGAGAGGGGAGTGAGAAGGTTCTAGTGCCTGTCCCATTCATGGTCCTCTAGGGACATGTGATTTATGTGGTGATTACATTTTAAAGTCATGTTTCAGGGAGGTTGGTTCTTGGAAGTTTAACATCCCGCAGCTCGCACTGTGAGGATTATCTCCTCACCCCTAGGACTTACATAACTAGCACACATTAACCCATCATGAAGGGAAGGAACCAGCAATGTCTAGTGGAGGTGGGGTTGTGGAGTGATCTGTTGAGCAGATCACATAAGCATGGCTATGCGAATAGGCAATATCTGTAAGCGTGGATATGTGAAGAAGCATGATGAAAAGAAACACAACTTGAAACACCGCCCAATGGACCTTGAAATCACTTTGTACAAACCTGGGGGTCCGTACGGGAGAAGAATGCCCAAGAAAGGGGTGTCACCTGTAAGAGGGGATTAGACATGGTACCTTAGGGTAATCATAACACATGGAGTGCATAATAAAGATCACATGAAATACATATGGTTTATGCATATTATGAGGGGCTATGCATAATATTGGACGATTTGCACTCAAAATGAGTGGTTGTGTGCAAAGGAGAACCCTGCGGGCAAGAATGGTATGAAAAAAGGGAAAACATGCGTGCAAGTGTAATATTTTTCACATAATTTACTTATAGTAAAAAGAAATGGGTGTGGGTCAAGCCCTAGTGGCCATCCCGAAGTAGGATCCCAAGGAGACCTGTCGCACAAGATCCAATACCTTAGGCCATGTATTTTGCATAGTCACGGAAGTGTCATATTTTGCATTGTAGAGTGGCGGTTCATCTTCTGTAACCATCCCCCGAAGTGTGTGTGTACACTTTTATCTATGGATGATAACTTTGGTAGTGGTATTCATGGTGGAATTCACACAAGTGAGTTTTTTACATTGCGTTTGGTGTGGAAAATATTACATGCAATTTTCAATATTTGGCATTTTTGGGAAGGTGGATGCAGAAGACACTATTTGACGTCACATTGGGCATGCAAGATCTTTTACACAATATCCAATATTATTTGAAAACCTCAAAACATGCATGAACCTCCCTTGGGAATCTTTTGATTCTTATCTGATTAAAAATATGAATTTGTAGGATAAAAAATTTACATTCATGGCCTTATCAAAATTCAGTGCCAAAAAATTCCCCCCTCAAAATCAGAGCTGAAGGGTGACCCAATGGATGTGTTATAAGGAAAAGTTTGAAGAGTTTAATTATTGATGGTTAGTGCATGAAAAAAATGGAAACTCAATGTGCAAAACACTTCTACTCTTGTAAAAGGGTTGGTTCGCACTTATAAATATGATGGGGGGGGGGATGCTCAGTACATTGTCTTTCCAACGCAATAGATGATGTTCTCTCAATCATGAAAGGTCTTCCTTTTTATGTGACAGATCTTGGAATTTGTCGTCATCTTGCATGAAACCTATTTCTCTTTCACGCCATAGCCAATTATTGTGTGCATCCGACTTAGCTGGATTTTTGGGCAACCTAAGCTCATCATGCATGCAATAGACTGTCTTGCACACCAAAATATCATTCTTCCATGCATGTACCTTTGTGAATTTTTTGGACCTAACAAAAATGGCTGCTCAGTAGGATGAGGCTGAGAGGGAAGCTACCATTGCTGCAAGGAGGACCCAGAAGATTTCAAACACTCAAATTCTTCATGCGAGAAGAGTCGTGTCCGATTATTAGATGATTTTTGGTATGCTAACACAAAATCAAAAGGATTACGTTGTGAGAGACTATCTACTGATACAAAAATTCGGTATTTTGGAGGAGGTGTTGTTACATGGCTTTGAGAGAAATACACCACATTCATGGGTAACACATGAGGATAGCCTTCTATAGTTCAAAATTATGAGCAATGGTCACCCCACCAGGGAGACACAAAAGATGGCTATTTACGTCTGGAATCTGAAGAGAAGGACTGTTTTAGGGAGCGATCCAACTCCTGAGGAACCTTTAGCTCTTATGTGATCACCTTCAGAAGTAGCATTACTGATGATACCAAGGGTGGGTATGAAAGGGCCTTCAGGTTCAGGGGAAATGTTATGAGTGAATGGGAATGTGTGTACTTGGTAAACAAGACATGTGGGGTGTTTGGGGTGGAGATATGGTCTATAAGAATTTTTGAAGCTTCGTGGACATTTCAGTTTGAAATCTACCATCAGCAAGACCTTGTACTAGAGTTGTTTAGTTTTTGGTCTCCTTACATGAATACCTTCCACCTCCATTACAGGTAGGTAGTCATCAGTCTGTGGGACACTCATTCATTGGGGTAATTCCCCTGTAAGGGTACCAATACGGTGAGTTCCTTCAAACGAAGAATGTTTGGGGGGATATGACGCGCACCCATATTATGACATGGCATCTGTTGGTGATTGATATGTAGAGGTTGAAAAGAAAATACATCATGAAGGAAATATTCTATCTAGCTGGGTTCAACCTATTTTTGAAGTAGGACAGGGGGGGTGAAAATGCCAACCCATGGGAAGCAGCTCCAAGACATGTCTCGAAGGGGTAAGGAAGGGTCATATTGGATGATCCTAGAAGAAAGCGAGTAACAATAATGAGGCTTTCGAATAAATAGAAGTTGGGACCTGAATATATGATATGTTAGGTTCATTGCATCATTTCAGAGCGGGTGGCTACTGACTGTGAGGTACACAAGAATGGGGGTTCGTCCAGGGACACTAGTGATGGATAAGATCATGGATTCCATGAATAATGTTAATCTGGGGGTTCCCGTACTGGCCAGGTTGTACAGAATTCTGGGACACATCTCTAAGGGATGCATGCCCAGGATGATATATAGACCATTCCATATTTTTCATGGTTGGGTTGCAGCTTGTTTTTGTGGGTATGACTTTCTGAATGTCATTCTCCCTCAAGGTGATGGTATGCGACCATCCTTACTAAAAAAATTCACGAATTCACCTATTGATGCTTAATGAGGAAGGGATCAAAATCAATATTGGAAACCATGAAAACTTAATCATTCCTCCATTTCAGACCCCAACTAGAAAGATGGTAGATGATGGGTGAGGCCCATTGGAATAGTGGGAGTACATGCAATGCATCAGGGGCGGTGTGCTGGTAGCATGGATCGATAGAAAATTCTTTTTTGAACCCTATTTACTTACGTGGTTTTATACGAAATTTAGGTGCATGAAGTAGATCCCCAATAAAGTATACATAGAGGATCAAGAATAGTGACATCCTTCCATCCTTCACCAACTATGGCTCATGTTCATGACTGCAGGTTTCGACAAGGTCATCACCCTTCCCCAAAATGATGTCAATTTCATCCTATCAATGGGGTATACATACCATTGGATAGAAATGTACCCAAAATAAATTATGTGGAAATGAATTTGGTAAATCAAGGAGGATATCATGGAGTTCAGAAAGTGTAGAAGCAGATGAGGCACTGCTGGAGAGATGAGATAGGGAATAAGCTAGGCAGTAGGAATGGCACATGCATGAACTTCGCTAGTAGGAGCATCACAAGGTGAGAATGCACCTCCACCTTCTCAAGAGGGGTGGACCTGTGGTTGGCCTCATGGGCCAGCTAAAGAACTCCTCGAGAAGAAATTAAGACATCTTCAGAAGCTGAACTCCGATTCCATTTTCTTATCTATAGGGTATTCCTATAGAATGTTGCGACAATCAATGTATAGTAATGAGTTTTGGGGGAGAATGGTGTCCAATGGCCTTGAACTACCAGATGTAGGGAGTATTCAGGTGGTAGGGAGGGTGCACTTTCAATGCTGACATGCATACCTGACATCTATTTATATTTTTGCATGCCAACAGGAGTGGAATGAAGAAACCCATCTCCTAGTGAAAGTGATGCTTGGCTAGGAGAATGAACATGAAAAGATATCATCCAAGGATGATGATGATGAGGTAGAAGAATAAGAAAGGAATGAAGAGTATAAAGATAAATAATTGGAGGGATAATAAGATGGATAAGAGGATGAGTAAGAAGATGATGTAGGGGTGAATGTCCCAGATGTGAGGGACCTTCAAAAATAGCCGTCTTCTAGGGTAGCCAACTTGAGAGTAGAAAATTCATAGGCTCTGATCCATAACTAGCTGAAAAATTAGAGGTGAGTCTCAACTCTTATCTCTACTAACCCTTCTCTTTCTATAAATTGAATCCACTGACCAAACTTTTCCCGGTTCAGGAACACATCAATGATGGTAGCCTAGAATCTAACCTCATAGGGGATGAAAATGTACACATTGATGTGGAAAAAAATCCCCATGAATCTACATTTGGGATTGAGTAGGGTGGGGACTGACCATGGTTGAGGCCATTGAAGTACCAACTGTGAATGGAGTGGTCTGAGATAAGCTAACTAGAGGGGATGAAATAGAGACCTTATATTCTCAAGCTATCATTTCTGCTCAAGATCCAGTGCCAATCATTGAATTAATAATCACTAAGGGATCTCTTGTGGGGGAAAATCCAACCATGACTGAAGCCCTTGACACTGCTGTTCTTGGATCTTGTAAGTTTCCACCTTTGCATGATCACATAGGAAACTTGACTAACCAAGATGTTGGTTCCTAATTCAGTGATTTCAAGGATAGAGGCTTGATAAACTGTTTAGTCCATAATATTTGAGGGATCTCTACATGTGACTGTACCAGTTCTCATAGAGTCAATTATTCAAGATGGTCCATCCCTACCACATAGAGAGCAAGAAGGTGCAGTCATGGGTGACACTACTGCCAGATTCGAGCTCCAAGATGGCAGGGGGTGTGGTCACTGAAGAAGGAGTTCCAGAAGAGGACCCTACTACTGATCTCCTGGTTAATTTTCTTGAGTACATGCCTACAAGTCGAGATGAGATGGTCGAATCTAACCCTAATGCATCCGAGGAGGGTCACATGATGCAACGTAAGATTTGGAAGTGCATCAAATGCTTCCTCAGTGAATCACATACATAATGGATGAGTTGGATGGGGTCACTTCGCACATGGCTACACTTTCTCTGTGCTAGTGGAGTGGATGCTCACCATCTTCACATGATAATCCCTGATTATATGGCTAAGCGAATACGAGAGAGTAGAAAACACTTCTATATTTCCCAGTGTTGGAAGAAATCAAAGAATACCCCAATGTTTCTTAAGGATGAGTAGAAAGTAATATTCCTTGAAGAGAGATAAAATGAATGAGAACTATTTATGAAAATACCTTCAAATATTATTGAACAATTGAAGCACCAGATAGTAGATGATTAGAAGAAAGTAGTGAAGGAAAGCCCTCAAATTATTGAGTTCCAAGATGAGTGGGAATAAATGCAGGCTAAATACAATGAGCTCTTCTCCATAGGTGCTGAAAGAGAGAGGGAGCTCAAGGAGCGGGAAGTATCCCTAGAGGCTACAAGCCAGAAGGTGGAAGCACTAGATAAATCCATCAAAGGAGATGATCCATAAGGGTCATGTTCTTGAAAAACTCATAGACATATCTCCCATGGGTTTCCTATCCTGAACTACTTTCATGGACTTATTATTTTCTTGTTTTTTTATTTTAGTGCACTTAGAACATAGTGAAGTAATTAGAGATCAATCCCTAAGCTCATGTGGGTCATACCCGGTGTGAGAAACAAGATAAGACTGCATAATTATTCCCTTTGTGTATGTGATTACCAGTTAAACTTTCAAATTATTGGGGTCTGAATGGTCACCTAAAGTTTTTGAAATAAAATACGGATCTTGATCAGAAAATAAGGTTCTCAAAAAAACCAAAACTTTCTTCCCAAAATACTCTAGTGAATTAGAGGGATGACACTAAGGGTGTTTGAGTAGATTCAAACTAAGGGGAATGAAGGATTCAAATTAAAATACACAAAATTTTGGAATGCAGTGAGGATAGTATGATGATGAATGATATCTATTAACCAAATTTGATACACAACATCTGCATCGAATTATCTTGAAATGGGAACAAACAAACAAGGGCCAACTTCTGGATGCATTCTAAAACACTTGGACAAACTCAATGTGTCATCTGAATTCCTCAGGAACATTTCCTCAAGATGGTAGGCGAGCCTTAAGGATGATCATCCTAACCATTAGGGGGTTCCTTTAGACATGATAGGGAATGATATCTAAAATAGAGAGTACACAAAGCATGGTTATGAAATGATGGGTTTTTTTGGATAGAGTACAACACTCTTGAAATTACGCCACTATGATGAAAGTACACTGGGTATTCATATTGGTATAAATCTAGATCAGAAATACTTCTGAGAGGGACCTCCCTGGTGAGGACCTAAGATGGTCTATAGTTTTATGTTGTTTAAATATGGTTGATAAACACATAGTTTAGTATCATGTGGTGAGGAAGATTCATGAGTAGTTTAATGTCGTATTATTGAAAAAGTTCACATAGTTTAAGGTCATAGACCGGGGGCTCCTAGTTTAGAGTCATAGAGTTTTGGATGATAATTAAGGGAAAATAACTAAGAAAGTTAATGATCCTACAGATGGGATCATGGAGAAATGTATAGGAATTCCTATGTATCCCATAAAAATGGAAATCAAGAAAAGTGTAGTTCTTAAGCACATTATTGGTCAGAGACCCACGCTGGAGGGGGAAATCCTCTCTGGTGAGGAAGCTGACGCATCCCATAGTTATCATAGGTTATCCTGAACATGTTTAGGGTAGGTCTTCTATTAAATGTCATGGTTTGAGGAAAAAGTTACCCTAAAGAATAAATATGTGGTGCAGTTCATAATCATGTGTGAATGAGAACCAGAGAGGTCTACATGACACTGCACATTTCTGAAAGGGAACTCAAGGCCGAGAGGGCCAAGATAGGAAGTTTAACACTAAGTGGGTTCACCTACAGATCATATTCCCGAATTTCTCTATGTATCCTGTAAGGTTAGGAATCCAGAATTATGTAGTTCTTTTTATTCCATATAGTTCAACTTCATATGGTGAGGATAATAGTGTCACTGATTACGGTTATATGGAAGTAAATATTGTCCACACAATCTCGTATATAGATATTAACTTACCACAACCCCTAACACTACATAATCCATGCTGGGTGTAGGAAACAATGAGCATTTTCAGGACTTCTCTATCAAACAAGAGCGTGAAATAGTGAAAGAAAATGTTGGGTTGAGAAAATTCTAGATAAACCAAAATTTCAACTCGATGCACACAAATGCGTGGAGTTACAACACCAAAGGTGTCAAGGATCCGTAAAATGGAATGGGGAATTAAACATGAGATTCACAACATTAGATATTTGGGATACAATTGGAGTGGTGTGACAATGATGTATAACTATTGATTTTGTTCAAAAAATAACATCCATTTCATGTTAGCCTACAATGGGAGAAAACAAATGAGGGTCGACTGCTGACCATATTTGAGATGCGGGACTTCTATCAAATTTTTGTTTCAAAATTCATTGGGATGTTGGCCCAGAGTGGTAGGGGAGCACTGAGGCCTGGCTTCCATGTTGTTAGGGGGTCCCTTTGGATGTAAATGATAATAAAAACCCAAATGAAGGAATGTGATATGTAGAAACATCACCCACGAAGTTTAAGTGTCATGAAGGTTGAGCGTAAGGAGTGGTAATATCGAAGGAAGTACATGGAGTGGTTATTCTAATCCCAACATGAATGAAGACCAAAGAAGTCCTCAACAAACGATTTAATTTTGGGAGAACAGAGGCCAAAAGGAACCGGGGAGGTGAAAGAGGTTGCGACTGGACCATAGACAAGATGTTTACGTGTCACTATATATCCCAAAAGGATGAAAATCAAGCCATACATAGTTCTTGGATGTGGTACAGGAGGAAACCAATACCAAAAGGGGGATACATGCTCTTTTAAATAAGAATATGGTAATTGTTATATAGTTTAACATTGTGAAAACATAGATGATAAGAATCTTAGATTATGGGCGTAGAGCTTGGAACATAAGGGGTAGAGGTTTCTCAAGAGAGAAACAAGTATGGAATGATAGAATAACCCGACATGAGTGAGAACCCAAAAAGTAAACATACCACACGATTCACAATATCAGGAGAGAACCCAAGTCATAGGGAAAAGGAATAGAAGAACCTAATGATGGTTCTGAAGAAAAAATTTCTGGGTGTTGCTACGTATTCCATGGGGATGGGAATCAAGCCAAATATAGTTCTTGAAAATTCATGGTAGGATACCAATTATAGGGTAAATACTATATTTCATGCCTGTTCTATGCAGCAAAAGAAGTGACATAATATGGATCTAGTTTTTCCATTAACGTGCGTGTGTTTTTTTGGGAGCAATAACCCCAGAATGGAGAATCCACGCATCGAAGAAGGAATCAAGCCATACATAGGCCTTAAAAATGGCATGGTGGATAAAAAATTCCAAACATGATGTCCCCTCAAGTGAGGACACCACAATGTGGTTCCATTTTTTGTTGTGCGGCTAGGATGATAGTTCCATAGTTTAAGGTCGTGTGACTCGACCAACCCATACAATTTAACATCATTCATAAAATATGCAGTTGTTTAAAGTCATGTAGGATGAGGAAACATAATTTAACATCATATGGGTTGGACACATACAAAAGTATGAGGTTTTAAAGGGGATGTTCATGGAATGATAGAGAATACCCTATGTGAATGAGGAAAAAAGTCCACACCACACCGCATGAAATCCTGGGGGGGGGGGACCTTAGAAAAGGGTCCAGAAAAGATCAATGGACCTATGTATAGACCCAAAGACAATACATCTAGGAATTCCTACATATACCATAAGTATGGGAATCATGTCACATGTAGTTCTTGGAATTTCATGTAGTTTTACATCATGTGGTAAGGACTGAGATGCAAGGGACTAGACCATAAAGGGAAGTACATGGTGCAGTTATTGTAAACCCAACGTGAATAAGGGAATAAGTCCACATACACCACACCACGAAATACAATAAGAATCAGGTCCCAAAGGTCGAACAAAATATATAATTAGTGAATCCTAGGTTGGACCCAAAGACAAAATGTCTAGGCATTCCTATGTATACCAAGATGATGGGAATCAAGGAAAACATTGTTATTAACACACAATGAATTTAATGTAATTATGTAAAGCTGGTGAGACCTTAGTTTATGTTTGTAGAGTTCAGACCATATAGTGTTGAGATTCCTCCAAGATGGTGTAAACCTTATCCAAATCCCTAAGCCCACATGAACTTTGCGTGATGTGGGGAACAAGGGAAGAATTTGTTTTTGGAACACATGGAATACACAGTAAGGGGAAATGGTTTGGAGCCAAATATGACCCTCTCGTCACTGATTCATCCTCTTTAATGCACATATGTTCATTGAGGGATAACACCAATGGTATTGAAATTCCACTTAAACCTGATGGAGTGGAAAGGGAAGTGAATCATGTGACCAATATTTTTGGCATAATGGGGATGACATAACGATAAAGGATAACTGTTGACCGTGTTCAAAACACAGCATCCAGATCATGTGACCTGATGTGGGAATAAAAAATGAGGGTTGACCACTGACCAAATTCTATATATATTACCTATCTCATAATGTCATACAAAATCCTATGGGATGTTGGGCCAAAGTGGTAGGCGATCCATAAGGCCAAGCATCCATACTATCTATGGGTCATTTCAGATGTAAAAGATGATGAAACCAAAAATAAAGGGAAATGAGAAGCAAGGAGAAAGATGAAAAATGTCCTTGAAGAATCCAACACTCTATATCCTAAACCAATGTGCATCTAAGCATGTTGATAAAGAACTAAAAAGCATCAAGGGGCCTGGTCCAGAGAAGATGACTCGAGGAGATGAGTAGAGGAAGTGGTGAAGGAGATCTCTTAAAAGATTGGTACATGGGGTGATTATTGAAAACCTGCCGTGGATGAGGACATAAGTCCACACCACACTGCATACCCACAGAAGAACCTAGGCTAAGGGTCCAGAAGGAAGAGAATGTTTCTAAAAAAATAGGACTACACCCACAGACGAAATGTTCAGGTATTTCTACGTATCCCAACAAGCCAAATGTAGTTCTGTCAAAATTTTTGTAGTTTTACATCATGTAGTAAGGATGTTGGAATGAAGGACTTTCTAAAAGGAGGGGAACATGGTATGGACATTTTAAAATCTATGTGAATGAGGACTAAAGGAGTCCACATCACACCATAAGAAACCCTTGAAGAGAACTAAACCCAAGGAGGTGCGAAGAGATTTTTTGGTTGGACCCGAGGATGAAATGTCCGGGAATTCCTATATATCCAATGAAGATGTGAATCAATCCATACATAGTTATAGAAGTGTTGTGTAGTTTAACGTTGTTTGAAAAATATGTATAATGGAAGAATGTCTCAAGGGGATACCCGTGGTGTGAAAAAAATATCATGATATTAATTAGGACAAAGCGTTCATACCACGACACACAATTCTAAGTGAGAACTTAAGACAAGAGGCTCGAAAAGGTCAGGGGACCTGAGGATGGGCCATGGATGAAAGCTCGGCGCATTCTTATGTATCCCATAAGGATGGAAATCAATCCATACATACTTCCTAAAAATGATTTGCAGTTTAACGTCGTGCGACAAGGACATTGAATGATTTTTTTCGTAGAGCTCAGACCATAGATGCATAGTTTAATGTTGTATTCATGGGAAATAAGGGAAGAAAAATGGATAATCACTACACCCATAAAATAGGAAAAAACAATTGAGCATCGACCGTTGGCCATATTCGCAATGTGATACTCATGTAAAATGGTCGCTCAAGATCCTCTAGGATATTAGCCCATAAATGGTTGGTGAGACAAAGTGGCATGAGGCCAGGATGTTAAGGGGGTCCTTTAGGATGTGAAAGATGATGGAGATCCAAATGACGAGATGCGTGAAGGGTGATGGTACCCATACAATTTAACATCATATGGTAAGGACGTTGGAGATCTTAGTTTTGTGTCGTAGAGCTTGGACCATGAGGTGTGTTCATGATTCATAGTTTATTGTCATGTGGGAGGAAAGGGATCTTATTTTAGGGCTATAGATCTCGGACCACTTATAGTATAACATCTTGAAGGATGAGGATGAGCAGTTCAACCTCATATAGGATGGGGATATGCAATTTAACATCTTTTAGGATGGTAATATAGTTTAACATCTTTTGGGACAAGATTGACCTCATGTAAAGTACAACTTCAGGAATTTGGAATTTGTGGGTGGAGTAATACGTTCACCCTCCACAATTACCAGAGTGCATGCACCATCGGGGTAAACCTTGTGAACAATGTAAGGTCCCTCCCATTTGGGATCCAGCTTCTGTGGCTTCCTAACTGGTATCATTGGGTTTCTCAGGGACAATACCATGTCACCTTGTAAGAAAGAGTGGAGGAAAAATTACATATTAAATTCCATAGATATATTGTTTTGATGCCTCTCCAGATTGTTGAAGGCATGAATCTTGTTCTTTCAATCACTTCTAGTTAATCCACACAGATTTCGGCTACATTGTATGGTGCCTGCTGATCATAGATGACTATTCGTAATGAGGGTAACTAAATATTGTTAGGAGGTACTATATCTATTCCATACACCAGGTTATATGGAGTCACCTGAGTGGAATTATGAGTTGTCAAATCATAATCCCAAAGATCTTTGGGGAGTTTATCCAGCCAACTCTTCTTGTTTGGAGCTACCATATTCTACATGATGCTAGCGAGGTTTTTTGAACACCTAAATCTTCCCATTTTCTTGTACATGATTACAGGAGGTATGATTATAATGGATATTGTACTTGGCATACAATTTCTTCATCTTGGATTCCTGAAATATTGTGTTGTTATTAGTGAGAAGGATGTGAAGGACTTCCAATTGGTGGATGACTTTGGAGATCATGGAATAAATGATAGAATGGGTGTTGACTTCCATGAGTGGAATATCCTCTACCCATTTGAAAAAGAAATCCATAGAGGTCAGGATGAACATAAACTAGAGAGCTACTTCTAGCAGATATGGTCCCACGACATCAAGTCCCCAGACTGCAAAGGGCCAAGAATACTTGGTCATATGGAGAGGCTCTAGAGGCGGATACACAAATTTATAATAGATCTGAAGTTCTTGGAAACTCATAGAAAACTCAATATAGTCACAAGATCATTGTGGGAAAAAACTATCCCAATCTTCAGATCTAATGAGAGAGTTTTAGCCATGTCTGTTGAGCTACGCGGGAACCAGCATGAACCTTTTACAAAGCATGAGAAATCTCATCTCCCTGGATGAAACAGTGGATAATACCATCAAGATCAAGTCTATAGAAGATCCACTCAAGAATGGGACCACTATGAAGTATAAAATGAATGATATTCTATAGTATTCTCCCACGTTTGATCCGTTTTTATGGGAGACTACCTTGCCATAGATTCTCGATAAAGGTAGTTTTTCATTTGGGGGTCTCCTCCCGCACTGCAACAGGGGGTCCCAATGTGGAGGTGCTAATGGTAAGGTGGTTTACTTATGGGATATCAGCATTATCCGAAGTATTGGGAGAGATGAACCTTCCTTGCACCACAAGGATAATCAAATCATCCGATTCATGCTCTACAAGAGATGCAATAAGGCTTGTTAGGGTATCGACTCAACTATTCTGTGACTGAGGGACATGTGTAACTTCTGATCAAGAAGGGAATGGGGCCATCATCTAGAGAGTAAGATCTAACAGAGGTACAAGCTCTGAATTATTGACAACATAGTCATTGTCGGTCTAATTTAGGACCAGTTCAGAGTCCCCTTTCACATGAACGTGGGGAACATAAATCTCAAGGTCTAGATTGAGGCTAGTGATGAGAGCCTGGTACTCTTCCTCATTGTTGTTACATCCGTCTGAAAATAGAAACGAATAGGGTAAGAAAACTTTTTTAGTTGTGATGAAGACGATACCCATGCCTACTATATTGAGTCTAGAATAATTGAGTCTCCATTTAGTAGTGATTCTGGAAGCACCATCAAAGTGAATTTTCCAACTCGGAGTGTCTTGATCCATGAGAGGATTGATTGATCTGGAATGTTATGATCTAGAGACTACACTGCGCGGGCTTGACGAGCGGTAAAAATGTCTGCCAATTCCTATCCCTTGAAAACATTCTAGGGAAAAAACATGATGTCAAACTATAGAAGGATTACTTCCCACTGAGCTATATGTTTTGTTAACATGTTCAGGATTAAAATACACTTCAATAGGTCCACTCGAGACACCACCTGCATCTCATGGTGCTGCAAGTAATTTCATAGTTTTTACACTGCAAATACCAACACAAGGAAGCACTTATATATAGAGTAATATATGGCCTCTCTATTGAAGAGAATGCAGGTGAGATAGTATAAACTATTATCTATTCCCTTATTCTTCTTCTGGGTGAGAAGTGTGCTGAGGGACCATTCCAAAGCAGTCACATAACGGACCAACTACTTTCCAGAAACCAGTGGCATCAGAACCGAAGGTTGTAGTAGGCACTACCTGATTTCCTCAAAAGCATTCTAACACTCCTTATTCCATTGATAATCAGAACCTTTCTTCATAATCCTAGAAAATGGATCACACTTTCCAGCCATATTTACGATGAATCGGTGTATGTTGGCTAAGTTGACTTGAAATCCTTAGACTTCCTAAATATTTATCAGAGGATACATTTGACTGATGGACTTGATATTTTTGGGATCAATCGCAATGCCTCCGTATCTAATAATGAATCCAAGGAAAATTCTGGAGGTGACCCCTAAGGTACACTTAAAGGGGCTCATCTTCATATGGGGGGAATAGAGGGAAAAAGAAAAAAAATTTCTCAATATCTATAAGGTTGTCCTGATTCTAGAGGGATTTATCCAATAGATCATCCACATAAAATTCAACCAACATCCTGAGGATCAGTTTGAATATTCGGTGAATGGCATGCTGATAGGTGGAACCTACATTCTTTAGACCAAAGGGAATTATCTAGAAGATGAAAGTACCCTGTGGTGCTTTGATGTCGGTAGAATCTTCATCCTAAGGGGCCATTTGGATTTGATTATATATAGAATACCAATCCCTAAAGTAGAAATCCTAGAACCCATCCGTGGTGTCAATTAATAGTTCTTTCATTGAAGGGAAAATCATCCTTCGGCCAGTGATGGTTGAGATCCCAAAAGTCGATGCAGAATTTGATCTATCTATTCTTCATCCTGAAGGGTAAAATGTTATATTACCATATGGGGTACTGGAACTCCTTGATAAAGTTGTATTTGAGGAGCATATCAAACTCACCCTTGAACATGGCACCATGAGAAGCGTGCATCTTTCTGGGAGGCAGGTTGAACCCATGATGATTTGTTGGGAGACCGAGATGGTGGATGAAGACCTGAGGATATAGTCCAGACATCTCTTCATAACTATAGAAAAATACATCATGATGCTGCCTTAAAAAATTCACATATTGTTGACTCTCTTCTATAGGCATAGTAGTGCTGATCAGTGTTGGTTTTAGATCTGTCTTAGTACTGAGATTCACCTATACCAATTCATCGACCATAATGGACACACCCTCTTCGAATATAGGAGTGGTGTCTTAAAAATAATCCTCCTCATCCATGATGAGAGGATCCTCAGAAGGAGGAAACTCTTCTGAGTTGACTGACCCGGATGGGACACTGGTGCCAACCTGAGTGGTAATGGAAACCTCATCTGGGGACTCCTGCACTCCTGAGACCGTGGCGACTAAAGTTGTGCACCCGATCCCATTTTTTGATCAACCAAAAGGGGATAAATTTGATAATATCAAATAACTAGTGATGTGTCAACTTGATCAGGTTTATCCTAGTCTAGAGAAACAAGTAAGTATGATGTATTTCTATTTCCATGGGGTGGAAATCCCAATACCTTATATGAGTAGGGGGATCTCGGATCACCTGAGATTGATTTTTGTAGGAATACAAGGTGATTTTGTAACACCCGAGATTTTTATGAGTAATATTTTGTTTCTATATCATCAAAGGAATCTTTCACTACACACTTTCTTGGCTTACTTTACACGCAATCACGACCTTCCTCGATAGCTTGCGTCGTACGCAATACTGAGTTTCACTAAACAACGATATGCGATTAAAATATTATTAAAACTAGCCGTTATGAATAGTAATAACCACTTTTTGAAATTTTATTTTTCAAAATGGACTTCATTTTTGGATTCGGAATACCGAAATTAGCCTAGGGTGAAATTTTGGTATTTTTCTGAAAACTTTCAATTTTTGATGAATAGTGAAACCACTAAGTGGTAGGTTAAAAACTGAATTTTGCATAAAACATAATTTTACCGCTTCTGTGAATGGAATTTCGAAAATCCGACAGACACGGTTGATATCAGTAAGTAAAATGTGGTTCAATGAGATAAAAATAATTTTTTTGGTGAATAGTAACTTTTTACTTTTTTTACCGCGTTTAATAGTAAATAGGGTAACTAAGGGTAAATATGATATTAATATTACCCTAACACATGTCCTAATTCTATTGGACAAGTGTAATTCGAAAACAAACAAACTTAGGAATAAAATATGACCATTTAGGCCCACTTGGATTAGATTAGGACATTTATTATTAATTTATTTAAAGAAGGGTTAAAATAGTTAAAATCAAAGTTTAATAAGTAAATCATTTTTTATATGGGGTTATACATAAGATAAATTCGACTATAAATATTCATTAGAAAGATAAAAAGATTTCCTACATAATGGTATTTTATTTGTAATTTTTAGACATTAAATAATTTAATTTATTTATGACACAATGATGATGCAATAATTATCTTATTAATGAAATATTGACATAATTGATGTTATAAACACCGAAATAAATGTAATTTGAGACTTTTTATGAATTAAACTAATTTTATAGGTTACTATGATATATTGGTGTTGATTTAATCAACTTCGTTCGAACATATAATTCTGTTATGACTTTCAAAAAAATCATATATCAAATAGTGTCAAAATTGACACAAAATAGTTTTTAAATCAAATATTATATTATTAATTGTTATTTTATTCCTAAAAATCTAAGGTTCTGCCAAATGACTTAGATAAGGATATATATATTAATAATAAACAATTTGGGGTTCTTTTGTCATGTTATAGTAAGTGCATTAACCATATAGTGAAAGAAAACAAAAAGACATGGTAAAAGTTAAATTATTTAACTTAGAGTTAAATCTAATTGATAAGGTTAAAATAATATCCCAAACATGTCTAAATCCTATTGGTTGATAGGATTTATACCCTTCCCCACTTTAGCTTCGAAATAAGACCCTTTGGAACCATTATAAACCTATTTTGACTTTAATATAAAATAATATTTTGAGATATTCCTAAGGTGCCCCTCTCCTCCCTTATAAAAGGGCACCTCCTCCCCCTCCTCCTCACACCAATTTGAGCACTCAAGCTCGGCAAACCCCTGCCATTTTCTCCTCTCCACTTCCCTAGAATAATCCTAGAGGTCCTGGTCTTCTTCAAAGACCAATCTTAGTTCCCTAAGTGGAGGATTCAAAGAGGCGTTCCAAAGAAGAGCTAATATCCATTACCGATCTTTTCAATTTCTTTATTCTTCAACTTCTTCTTCTTTAGTTGTTTCATGATAAAGTAATAACATAAGTATTACTTACATACTGATATGTTATTATAAATATGAAACAACCCTAATTCACCTTCTATCCATCCTACGGAAAAATGAAATCACCGCGCGTGCGTACGTACGGAATACCGTCTCCACGCCGTGGTGTAATCTATTTTACACCATCACTTTACAAGGATGGGTATAATGGTGTAATGAGTAACTATTTATGATTATTATAAAGTAATATTGATACTGAAATAATATATATACACTCCAATACAATTCCACGATCATAGGAACGATATCATCACTCGTGCATATGTATGGAATACCGTCTCCACGATGTGATGTGACTCGTTCTACATGATCATCATTACATAGTAATTATATAAATGAATTGAATGAATAAATATGATATATGTTACACTAATACCATTCTTGATATAATGTATCTATAACCTTAAAAGAAGAATAAGAATGTATTCGGAAAAACATGCATAAGAACAAAAGGCAGTAAAGACCCGAGTAACAAGTAAAAATGAAATATTACTAACAAGAAGCTAAGAATATGACCATATATGATATCATATCAATATGTATGATTCTGGAATAAGTCAATAACATTATTTAAACCATTATACAGGAGCTTCGGACAAGTACAAAGAAAATCGGACCTAAGGTAAGGGAAAATACCACAATCTCATTTTTATCCGAGATTGTTTATTCGTAAGTATTTACTGGGGTGTATTTTATCATCCACATCCATGTTCCCTCAATATGTAATATTGTTTCCATCCACTTACAATAGTTTAAATCCAATTTTACCCTTCGGTGAGTTTTTAGTAAAGAATATGAAAGGAATCTTTTGTCGTTTTTTTCGTACGAGGTACTTTTTGACTTTTCCGACAAAAGTACGAAGAATGTTTTTTTAACTTATACGGAATGAATGGATTTTTAAAACATTATTTCCAAGAAACTTCCTTTAAAAGTTTTCAAGTTTATTTTTAATCATCTTCTTTTGTTTTAAAGTCATATGACATGTTATGAAAGGAAAAAATGTTTTTGAAATAGAAAGGATATTTTCCTCAAGAATGGAGTTCAAGTATTTTATCAAAATTATTTTCCATCTAAGATAATAAAAGGGTTCTGTTTTTATCCCTATTATTACATGGATTTGATTATGTTGTGATGGAAATATTTTTATGAATTCCTTTATCTTATATGAACTGTTTTATGATGTCATGTTGTTTAAGAATTCCATTTTTATTACATGGGTTACGCTATGATGTATGGTTTATGATTAGTGGCACACATAAGAAAGGATTCATTATAAGATGGGTGGGACCTATATCTCCCTCCAATGCATTGGGTAAAGATTTTATATCTCATGAGATAGACATGGCTGGAACGGAAGGTTATTTCGGTTCAGTGATACAGGACTGAAACGAGGAGTGAACTCGGTTCAGAAAGGGACTTTGTCCACTAAGATAGTCTTGGCAATGAGTCATGACTAACAAGAAATGATTTTCCATGATTACGTGTGCATGCCACAAAGTTTCAAGTTTTATGTTATGATTATGGGGATCTCATTTTCACTTCTATGATTTATTCCATGTTAAGATATTATGATCTCTTTTGCAGGTTTTGATTTTCAAAAAGATATGATATGATTTTTATTTCCTTTATTTTCCCTTGCTGAGCATTTGAGCTCACCCTTTTATGTTTTCTTTTCCCCAGGTCAGGAAGATGGATATTAAGTAGAATATGCTAAAAGGGACCCTAGATATGATGAAATAAATGGGAGACACTGTAGAAGATTTATGAACCCGTTGTTTATGTTTCCCAGTTTCTATAGACACTATACCTATACGGTCCATTGTGGTTTTGTTATATGTTGTAATAAGTGTGCTTCAATTTTGAAGTATTAACAATGTATGTAAAGTACGGGTCGTTATAGTTGGTATCAGAGGAAAGGTATAGTAAACCTTTGGAAATTAGGATGTGAAAGCCTTAGTAAGAACCCTAAGGATAAGTCTAAGCATAGAACACAATCTTAGTGTTTTAGAAATGGCCATGAATAACCTAGGATAAGACCTTAAGCATGAAAATTTTATTCTTTAATTATGTGGTTTTCCTATTATAATTAGTGTTGCTCACACTATTCTTCTTGGTTTTAGTCAATGGCTGGAACCCGAAGGAACCGTGTTAATGCGGAATGCAATGGGCAATGCAATGATTGTCCCCCTGAGCAACCAAACGATATGGGAGCTGGAATGAAAAATCTTGTAGCCATGCTCACACAACTTTCTCAAGCTATGAATCATGTAGGATTTCCAAACGAGCAAAGGAAGGAGAAACATTCTGTTGAATCCTTCATGAGGCAGCGTCCACCTTCTTTCAGCGGGTCTACTGATCCATTAGTTGCTGAACAATGGATTAGTACCACTGAAAAGATATTTTCAGTTCTTCAATGTTCTGAGCATGATAAAGTTATCCTAGCAGTGTATCGTTTGGAAGGAGATGCTGATCAATGGTGGAATCTTATTAAGAATACGAGGCAAAGGGATGAAATTGAGTCTATGGAATGGGACGAGTTCAAGAACTTATTTTCAATAAGTACTTCCCTCGTATTCTCCGAACAAAGATGGAGAAAGAGTTTCTTGAACTGAAGCAAAGGGATGATGAATCTGTTGGTACCTATGAAGCAAATTTTACAAGACTTGCAAGGTACGCTTCTGGTATTATTATCCAACCTGAGAGTAAGATCGATCGATTCTTTAGTGGCTTAAAACCAAGTCTTCGAAGGGCGTTAGCTATAAGGGACTTCAATAGCTACGAGGAAATCGTTCGATGTGCTCTCAAAGTCGAGATGGATATTGGAGTAACCCATCAGTCACATGGGTTTGATAAGAAGAGGAAGATGGAATTCAAAGAAAAATCTAAAGAGCACACAGAAAAGAAGATGAGCTTTTCCTTATGCTCAAAGTGTGGAAAGAAACATGGAGGGAGTTGTCTTAAAGGGACAAGTAATTGTTTTAAATGTGGAAAGGAAGGTCATCGGGCATTTGAATGCCGTGATAATGGGAAGAAGATGTCTAATGACGCAAACAAAGGAATGGATACACAGAATGAACCTACTACACTTCAATGTTTCAAGTGCAAGGAGATGGGGCATTATGCCAATCAATGCCCAAATCCAAGGGTTGATGATGATGGTCGACGTCAACAAAATCTTAAGGCTAAAGACAAAGGAAAGTCACATGCAATTTCTATCAGCGATGTGGAGTACGATAACGAAGTGGTGAAAGGTACACTGACCATCCACTCTAAAGTAGCAAATGTTTTATTTGATTCTGGATCCACCCACTCTTTTATTTCTAAAGAATTTTCTAAGGGTATCACCGTATTACCTCAACAATTAGATGTTGAGTTAGCTGTGACAACACCTAATGGCACAACAGTCGCATCAAAAGTTTATAATTCTTCTCCGATCGAAGTTTGTGGGAAAGTGCTTCCTGCAAATCTTGTGATCCTTCCTTTAGTGGAATTTGATGTGATTCTTGGCATGGATTGGATTTCTCTACATGGAGCTCATATCAATTGCCAAAGAAGGGAAGTCACATTTTATATTCCAGATTAATCTACGATCGTCTATCGATGCAAGGATGAATATAACCTTCCAGTGGAAATTTCTTCCATCTTATGGGTATTGATTCCACTAAATGAAGGTTATTTATCTCAAATGGTTGGTGAGAAACTCACGATTAAGAATATTCCCATTGTACGGGAGTTTGATGATGTCTTTCTGGAGGAATTACCGGGTCTTCCACCAAATCGTGAAGTTGAGTTTTCAATAGAACTCATACCGGGTGCTTTGCCTATTTCAAAGACACCTTATAGAATGACCCCAATTGAGTTGCAGGAATTGAAGAAGCAACTCCAAGAGAATCTTGATAAGGGATTCATATGCCCTAGTGCGTCACCTTTGGGAGCACCTGTTCTATTTGTTAAGAAGAAAGATGGATCAATGAGACTCTGCATTGATTATCGATAACATAACAAGATCACTATCAAGAACAAATATCCTCTCCCACGCATTGATGACTTATTTGACCAACTACGCGGAGCTCAATACTTTTCCAAGATTGATCTTCGTTCAGGGTATCATCAATTAAGGGTCAAAAGGGTGGATATACCAAAGACGGATTTCCGTACAAGGTATGGACACTATGAATTTATAGTGATGCCATTTGGTATTACTAATGCCCCTGCTATCTTCATGGATCTAATGAATAGAGTCTTTAGAGACTATCTTGATCAATTTGTGGTAGTCTTCATAGACGATATTCTTGTCTATTCAAAGAGCAAGGAAGAGCATGAAGATCACTTGAGAATTATATTGAAGACCCTGAGAAAGGAGAAGCTTTATGCCAAATTTACCAAGTGTGAATTTTGGCTTCAAAAAGTTGCATTTTTGGGTCACATAATCTCAAAAGAGGGGATATCTGTGGATCCAGCAAAAACAGAGGTTATCGAAAGATGGTCAAGACCAACAACAGTAACTGAGATCCGAAGTTTTCTTGGTTTGGCTGGATATAATCGACGTTTTGTAAAGGATTTTTCACGATTATCTAATCCACTCACCAAGTTGACTCGGAAAGGAGTTAAGTTTGTTTGGACAGAGGAATGTGAAGAGAATTTCAAGGAGTTGAAAAGAAGGTTATCCAGTGCACCTGTGCTTACACTGCCTTGTAGTGGAGAACGGTTTGTGATCTACAGTGATGCATCCAAGAAGGTATTGGGGTGTGTTCTTATGAAAAATGATATGGTGATAGCTTATGCCTCACGACAGTTGAAAATCCATGAGCAAAATTACCCAACTCATGATTTGGAGTTGGCTGCGGTAATCTTTGCATTAAAGATTTGGAGGCATTACCTTTATGGTGAAAGGTGTGATATTTATACTGATCATAAAAGTTTAAAGTATATTTTCACACAAAAGGAGTTGAATATGCGTCAAAGAATATGGTTGGAGCTGATTAAGGATTACGACTGCTCAATCCATTACCACCCTGGGAAAGCAAACAAGGTGGCAGATGCATTAAGTCGACAAGACCATGCTAGTTTATCCATGATGAGGATCACAAAAGATCCAATATTTATGGATTTACAAAGGATGGATCTTGGAATTATAATGGAAGTGGAAAAATCTTATCTTTCTCAAATGAATGTTCAACCATCTATACATGTGAAGATTAAAGAGGCACAAAAAGAAGATGTCGAGTTACAAAAGAAGGTGAGAAATGTTCCTGAATTAAACCTTGATTGTGATGGGATAATAAAGTTCAGGAATCGGGTTTGTGTTCCTCCCATCCCCGAATTAAAGAAGGAGCTGCTGGATGAGGCTCATAGTTCATCATTCTCTATTCATCCTGGAAGCACGAAGATGTATAGGGACCTGAAAGAGTACTTCTGGTGGGATGGAATGAAAAGAGATGTTGCTGAATATGTCTCTCGATGCTTGGTTTGTCAACAAGTTAAAGTTGAGAGACAGAAGTCTAATGGGATGTTACAACCATTACCCATACCCGAATGGAAATGGGAAAACATCACTATGGACTTTGTCACAGGACTTCCTAAAACATCCAAAGGCAATAATGCTATCTGGGTCATAGTTGATCGTCTTACAAAGTCTGCACGCTTCATTGCAATTAGAGAGGATTTCTCTCTAGATCAGCTTGCCAGGATATATGTAAAGGAAGTGGTAAGATTTCATGGAGTACCACTTTCTATTATATCTGATCGGGATCCGAGATTTACCTCGAAGTTCTGGCGAAGTCTTCAGCATACTCTGGATACAGAGTTGAGTTTCAGCACTGCTTATCATCCCCAGACAGACGGTCAGTCTGAGAGAACAATTCAAAACCTAGAAGATATGTTGAGAGCTTGCTCTATGGATTTCAAAGGAGGTTGGGATCAACACCTACCTTTGGTGGATTTTTCTTATAATAATAGCTTTCACTCCAGTATTCAGATGGCTCCTTATGAAGCTCTCTACGGAAAGAAATGCAGGACTCCAACTTGCTGGGATGAAGTTGGGGAAAGAAAGCTATTAGGACCTAATCTCGTTGATGAAATGGCAGAAAAGGTCAGATCTATTCAACAACACATAAGAGCAGCTCAGAGTCGACAGAAAAGCTATGCCGACAACCGAAGAAAAGACCTAGAGTTTGAAGTGGGTGATAAAGTGTTCTTACGAATATCTCCCTGGAAGAGGGTTATGAGATTTGGAAAGAAGGGGAAGTTGAGCCCTAGATATATCGGTCCTTTCGAAATACTGGATCGTGTTGGGAAGGTAGCTTACCGATTGGCGCTTCCACCGAATCTCTCTCAAGTTCACGATGTGTTCCATGTATCTCTCCTGAGAAAGTACATACCAGATCCTTCACATGTACTCAGCTCAGAAGTTGTACCGCTCGAGCAAGATCTTTCTTATGAAGAACAGCCGATAGAGATTCTGGATCGTAGCGAAAAAGTCCTACGAAACAAGACCACTCGATTGGTGAAAGTTTTATGGAGGAACCACCAACTTGAAGAAGCTATGTGGGAGCTTTAGGATATGATGAGGGAGAAGTATCCTCATCTGTTTGTTACAAAGTGACGAATTTCGAGGGCGAAATTCTTTTTAAGGGGGGTAGAATGTAACACCCGAGATTTTTATGAGTAATATTTTGTTTTTATATCATCAAAGGAATCTTTCACTACACACTTTCTTGGCTTACTTTACACGCAATCACGACCTTCCTCGATAGCTTGTGTCGTACGCAATACTGAGTTTCACTAAACAACGATATGCTATTAAAATATTATTAAAACTAGCCGTTATGAATTGTAATAACATCTTTTTGAAATTTTATAAATTTTAATTTTCAAAATAGAATTCATTTTTGGATTCGGAATACCGAAATTAGCCTAGGGTAAAATTTTGGTATTTTTCTGAAAACTTTCAATTTTCGATGAATAGTGAAACCACTAAGTGGTAGGTTAAAAACTGAATTTTGCATAAAACTTAATTTTACCACTTCTGTGAATGGAATTTCGAAAATACGACAGACACGGTTGATATCAGTAAGTAAAATGTGGTTCAATGAGATAAAAATAATTTTTTGGTGAATAGTAACTTTTTACTTTTTTTACCGCAGTTAATAGTAAATAGGGTAACTAAGGGTAAATATTATATTAATATTACCCTAACACATGTCCTAATTCTATTGGACAAGTGTAATTCGACCAAAAACAAACTTAGGAATAAAATATGACCATTTAGGCCCACTTGGATTAGATTAGGACATTTATTATTAATTTATTTAAAGAAGGGTTAAAATAGTTAAAATCAAAGTTTAATAAGTAAATAATTTTTTATATGGTGTTATAAATAAGCTAAATTCGACTATAAATATTACATAGAAAGATAAAAAGATTTCCTACATAATGGTATTTTATTTGTAATTTTTAGATATTAAATAATTTAATTTAATTATGACACAATGATGATGCAATAATTATCTTATTAATGAAATATTGACATAATTGATGTTATAAACACCGAAATAAATGTAATTTGAGACTTTTTATGAATTCCACTAATTTTCTAGGTTACTATGTTACATTAGTGTTGATTTAATCAACTTGTTTCGAACATATAATTCTGTTATGACTTTTAAAAAAATCATATATCAAATAGTGTCAAAATTGACACAAAATAGTTTTTAAATCAAATATTATATTATTAATTGTTATTTTATTCCTAAAAATCTAAGGTTCGGCCAAATGACTTAGATAAGGATATATATATTAATAATAAACAATTTGGGGTTCCTTTGGCATGTTATAGTAAGTGTATTAACCATATAGTGAAAGAAAACAAAAAGACATGGTAAAAGTTAAATTATTTAACTTAGAGTTAAATCTAATTGATAAGGTTAAAATAATATCCCAAACTTGTCTAAATCCTATTGGATGATAGGTTTTCGACCCTTCCCCACTTTATCTTCTAAATAAGACCCTTTGGAACCATTATAAACCGATTTTGACTTTAATATAAAATAATATTTTGAGATATTCCTAAGGTGCCCCTCTCCTCCCTTATAAAAGGGCACCTCCTCCCCCTCCTCCTCACACCAATTTGAGCACTCAATCTCGGCCAAACCCTGCCATTTTCTCCTCTCCACTTCCCTAGAATAATCCTAGAGGTCCTGGTCTTCTTCAAAGACCAATATTAGTTCCCTAAGTGGAGGATTCAAAGAGGCGTTCCAAAGAAGAGGTAATATCCATTACCGATCTTTTCAATTTCTTTCTTCTTCAACTTCTTCTTCTTTAGTTGTTTCATGATAAAGTAATAACATCAGTATTACTTACATACTGATATGTTATTATAAATATTAAACAACCCTAATTCACCTTCTATCCATCCTACGGAAAAATGAAATCACCGCGCGTGCGTACGTACGGAATACCGTCTCCACGCCGTGGTGTAATCTATTTTCCACCATCACTTTGCAAGGATGGGTATAAAGGTGTAATGAGTAACTATTTATGATTATTATAAAGTAATATTGATACTGAAATAATATATATACACTCCAATACAATTCCACGATGATAGGAACGATATCATCACTCGTGCGTACGTACGGAATACCGTCTCCACGATGTGATGTGACTCGTTCTACATGATCATCATTAAATAGTAATTATATAAATGAATTGAATGAATAAATATGATATATGTTACACTAATACCATTCTTGATATAAGGTATGTATAACCTTAAAAGAAGAATAAGAATGTATTCCGCAAAACACGCATAAGAACAAAAGGCAATAAAGACCCGAGTAACAAGTAACAATGAAATATTACTAACAAGAAGCTAAGAATATGACCATATATGATATCATATAAATATGTATGATTCTTGAATAAGTCAATAACATTATTTAAACCATTATACAGGAGATTCAGACACGTACAAAGCAAATCGGACCTAAGGTAAGGGAAAATACCACAATCTCATTTTTATCCGAGATTGTTTATTTGTAAGTATTTACTGGGGTGTATTTTATCATCCACATCCATGTTCCCTCAATATTTAATATTGTTTCCATCCACTTACAATAGTTTAAATCCAATTTTTCCCTTCGGTGAGTTTTTAGTAAAGAATATGAAAGGAATCTTTTGTCGTTTTTTTTCGTACGAGGTACTTTTTGACTTTTCCGACAAAAGTACGAAGAATGTTTTTTTTAACTTATACGGCATGAATGGATTTTTAAAACATTATTTCCAAGAAACTTCCTTTACAAGTTTTCAAGTTTATTTTTAATCATCTTCTTTTGTTTTAAAGTCATATGACATGTTATGAAAGGAAAAAATGTTTTTGAAATAGAAAGGATATTTTCCTCAAGAATGGAGTTCAAGTATTTTATCAAAATTATTTTCCATCTAAGATAATAAAAGGGTTCTGTTTTTATCCCTATTATTACATGGATTTGATTATGTTGTGATGGAAATATTTTTAGGAATTCCTTTATCTTATATGAACTGTTTTATGATGTCATGTTGTTTAAGAATTCCATTTTTATTACATGGGTTACGCTATGATGTATGGTTTATGATTAGTGGCACACATAAGAAAGGATTAATTATAAGATGGGTGGGACCTATATCTCCCTCCAATGCATTGGGTAAAGATTTTATATCTCATGAGATAGACATGGCTGGAACGGAAGGTTATTTCAGTTCAGTGATACAGGACTGAAACGAGGAGTGAACTCGGTTCAGAAAGGGACTTTGTCTACTAAGATAGTCTTGACAATGAGTCATGACTAACAAGAAATGATTTTACATGATTATGTGTGCATGCCACAAAGTTTCAAGTTTTATGTTATGATTATGGGGATCTCATTTTCACTTCTATGATTTATTCCATGTTAAGATATTATGATCTCTTTTGCAGGTTTTGATTTTCAAAAAGATATGATATGATTTTTATTTCCTTTATTTTCCCATGCTGAGCATTTGAGCTCACCCTTTTATGTTTTCTTTTCCCCAGGTCAGGAAGATGGATATTAAGTAGAATATGCTAAAAGGGACCCTAGATATGATGAAATAAATGGGAGACACTGTAGGAGATTTATGAACCAGTTGTTTATGTTTCCCAGTTTCTAAAGACACTATACCTATACGGTCCTTTGTGGTTTTGTCATATGTTGTAATAAGTGTGCTTCAATTTTGAAGTATTAACAATGTATGTAAAGTATGGGTCGTTATAGATTTTCTGGTGTTCCATAGAATTGGGAATGCATTTCCCCCTCATCCCGGAGACACCAAAAAATTAACCCAAGTTTGGGGTTGTGGCCTCTAATTGGTGAATTAGGAAAACAAATGCATTATCTAGGTCTGTCCTGGGGTTTATCACAACCATAGCACGTTCAACCTTGTTAGCATGTATCTACTTGTCCTTGCTATTGTAATAGTCAGCATACAGGTAACAGGCTTCACAAGAGGATAAGGGAGACACAACACCATGGACTATGTCTACTCAACCATTAAGGGGTACTTTTGGCATTGGTTATATAAGTAAGGGGGACTGCCGGATGCAAGTGGAGCCATGGTCGACCCATCAATGTGTTGTAAGTGATGTCTTGTGAGACAACCATGAACTCGGTACTAGAAACTAGGCCACCGAACTGGGTCTTTAGAAAGTTATTGGAAACTAGTGTACACTTAATCCTGTCAGAACCTTGAATTTTTAGGTCATAGGCTCTCAGATCTGTTTTAGATATCCCCATCTTGCCGAGTGTCCAAGTCAAGATAACAATGACCATAGAGCCCGTGTCTACCAGACAATGACAGACCAGTACACCATTGAACTTGACATTTATGTACAATTTGTGGATATTATCCTATATATAAGAACCTTCATCTTATACAGAGAAAGATATGATGTCCTGACAATCCTCATGATTGACTACCTTAGCATGAAAGGATTCTATGGCTACTAATTCTATCTCAAACTGGAGGGGGATTCTTAATGCTTCTGCAAGGGCCTCATGCATATCAGATGATAGGCAGAGAGCCTCAAGGAAAAAGAGACCCATAAAAATACTAGAGAGATGTTTTAGGAAATTATATTTCTATTACAGGAGTAAAATTCTGCTGATATAAGGTCACTCCAGGGTAAGAGGCACGACATGCACTGTGGGTTTAACTAGTGGATTCTAGCTAGTGCTAGGAATTTCCCACTGCTCACTAGTCAGACCATGTAGATAGGCTATCAGATGATGTCCAGATGACTAAGGTCTATCCACAATGGAACAAGGATTATAATAGCATGGTCGTGGTGGCTCCTCCAGATCACGGAGTACAAATGGTGGTGGGGAAGGATCTGATGATAAAAATAAGAGAATGTTGTACATGCTGAGATCTATGCTAGGATTGTTGTCTAGTCTCTATGGTGTGCACGACTCAGCTGGATAAACTTTCCAAGACATTCTGATGATTGACATACCCACATCTTTATTGATGCTGGCATCGACCAGGGATGTTGGAAGGGTTCACCTGTCACTCTTCATCATCATGACCCATGTAGGGGTTTACTAGATCGATTACATTGACCAAATTTTACCCTTGGTCATCACATAATAAATCTTCCATTATTGGGAAGATTCGAGGGGAAATTCCCATATCTGGGGGCATGAAGTCACTAAGAGTACGGGATGATGATTTCATCGGTGAGGGACTTTTCTTTCCCTTGCGTCATTGATGCTTTCCCTTCATGGAAGAGGATGACAAATAAGATATTGATGTAGAGGGAGTATTAAGAGGTATTTCAATGACTTCTAAAGGCTTGAGCGGATTCAAATGGGCACAGATAATACCAGGGGCATCAGAGACTACTTTGTGAGCCATCCGATCGTCATATTTTTGAGACACGTGGTTAGAATCCTGCTTCCATTCACCTTCGCTGTCACTGCTAGGATTTATAAATGCACATGCCACCTATTCTAGGGTTGGACCCAACCTGAATATGTTGTTATAGACTTGGTCTTTTATCCAATATTCAAACACATAGCACTACCTGAGTGTATGCCCAAGGAATCGGTGATAGGTGTAGTAATTAGGGCGATCAGTGAGATCCGCCTATTCATACCTCTTGAATTCTAGAAACCAAAAGATTCACTAGTCTAAGGGGATTTAGAAATAACAAGGGAATAGAGCCTCATTAAATGATTAGGTCCAGTTCCTCTGATCTGGGAAAGGAACTTAGTGATCATATCCCTAACAAGGGGCCGATGGAGCTTGTTGAGGAGGTGGAACCTGATTATATCACCTAGGTGGTGGTGGATCGTTACATAGAGGGGACATCCAATTCTGAGGTAGGCATTGCTGATCTAGAGGCTACACCTAAGGTGGGGGGCCTTTGCGAATCTGTAGAGGCGGCTCTACTGGTAACAATTCTAGCTGCATGGGGGCCTCTATTTGCACTACCACATCAGTCTCGACCTTGGTGGATCTTCTTGCGGGAGCCATAGGGGGAAATGGGCATGCCTGCTTGGCTTGATACAAGGAATCCTCTAAATGTTGTGCTTTGTTAGAGAAATACCATAACAGACCTAGGATGTTCTGAGTGATGAGAGAAGGGGCCGGTTGAGTCCTCACATTCCCCACACACATTGTTAGAATCTTCTCCCGAGTCAACAACATATCACGAAAATAGGTGAGACCCTTACACCAGGTGATGAAATATACGACCCACTCATCCAAACTCTATTTTCAATTGAAGAGGTTAGGGATTCTAGTCTTCCTTGTGGTGGAGCTAAATTGCTAAAGAAATTTTCTACATAGATATTTCCAACAATCTGTGGATCCAATGGGTAGCTAGCCGTACCAGAAAAATGCCGGCCCTTCCAATGTTTGAACAAAACACCAGAGTTTGGTGGCCTACTACGGTGTTGGAGTTCCCAACATGGGTCCACATTGTGAAATGAAGTGGTCCAAATGTTGTAGTGGGTGGCTTGTCCCATTAAAATGGGAGAAGGTGGGATTCAAGAAACCTAGTGTTTCTGGCATATCATCAACCCATACTAGATATGGATTTCCATCAAGCAGTATTCCCACCTTTCGAGTATCTATGTCCTCATGGTGAGCAATAAGTGCTACCAAAGAGTCTTATAGATGAGGATTCCGATCATGAAAATGGTATCTATCCACCATAGTGTTGAATGTTCTTCGACATGTTCAGTAGGCCTAGTGGATCGTGGAGAAATTGGTGGGATGACTTGAAGGACATCCGTGGAAATGACCTCTGGAGAAGCTGAGGGATCCTGTCCTCGGTCCTGGGGAGGGTTACCACTAAACTCAAGTGGATTTGGTGATTCATATCATGCTATCATTCCATAAACTCCAGACTATACTCTATCTATATGGGTAGGATGGTAAAGTTCACCTGGAGGCAACTCTCTGGGGGAGGCTATAACTACCCCTACTACACTGGTCGAGGATTATCATAATCTAGTCACTATTCCACAACACATTGGTGATAATGTCATTGACCACATTTTTATGTTCCGTGTGCTGTTGACACAACATATCCTATTTAGGATCCATATGGTATAGATGTCTTGGTGGTCCTAGAATGCCCTTTACCCTTATTGGGGTCCCGAACGAAGGACAATGACTCAAAAGGTTCAGGAAGACCTAGTAAATTTCATTGTTGGCGAGTAACCCTTCACAAAGGATCCAATAGGTGTGGAACCACCCTGGGAGGATTGTTATCTTCAATGAGTCTAATCATGGTTTCATCCTCAAATAGGTTATCCATGTTAACCACGACCGTACCCGGATTCATATCCTCAATATCACTTGGCAATACGGGTTAGCTCTGGATAAGACTGAAATGAAGGGCAATATACTTCCCCAAACCATGGATCTGGATGCAGGGCTAGTCCTCCTTAATAATTCTGAAAATCACAGTAAATCTCTAGGTGCATTACTACTGGAGGGTCCAATGACGACCAGGTGACACAGTGTGCTGAGCAATAGGAAGTGCAGCAAACTCGACCGAGAAAAATTTCTAGCCAATGTCTTTGTTGTGTTCCCATATCATGGGGTAAGATAAATGATGAAAAAAGAGACATAAATGCATCGTACCTATATTTTTTTCGATGCACATAAACTCATCCTAGGTAAGGGACTCTATAATGTTCAAGATTGTGGTTGAAACTTGCCAAAACATCTCAAAGAAATGGTCCTCTTGGAGAATGTCTGACAAACTTATTGAATCAGACTCAGGATACAAACATTTATTGCCCCACTCTTTGACTGGAGGTGGTTGTGGGACCGGTAATGGCACTAAAGCAGACCATAGTGATGATAAACTGGATGGTAGAGAGTATGGTGAGTGAGCTGAAAAACTGCCACATCTTGGGCTGTCTTACAAAGAATGTGCTGATTGTACCACCAAATCCCTATAAGATAGACTGATGACTACTACTTCCCACGCAGATGCTGCAGTTGTTTGCCGTGGGTCACATTTTTTTTCATCCTCTATTGGTCCCCAGAAAAATTCTCCATCATCTCTTATTGAGTAAGATAATGATCCAATTGACGATAGGAGGATTGCACAACCAGGCCATGGAAAGGGGAAAAATCTTTCTCCTCCTCTATGTATCTTCATAGGGATGTAGAGATCTGGTGGACCTCACTTTCGAGAAGGATTAGGATAATATGAATTTTCCTGACCAATCCCTCGACATAGAGGATTAGGGTGAAGCATCCATTTTCAAGTCACATTTCACTTCAGAATATGAAAAGTGGATGGGTTTGATTAGAGTTTGAGGCTTCTTAGTATTCTTACTTTGGCAGAAACAACCTCGCCTTCTTCCCGGGGATAGTTCTTCAGGGAATGGTAGATTTTTGACATGGGGAGGACATCCCCTTGATTTGGTGTTGGAGTGGGAAGGACCTTCGGTTGGAAAAACAACAGTGCGAGGAGCACTTGGGAAAATTTCAAATGGAACATAGGGAGGACGTCCAAGGTTGAAAGTTCTATAGCTGAGAGGGACTTCGCAAGAGTTGGAAAGTACATGGGAAGGAACTCCATAGTGGTTGTCTATAGAGTGGGTAGGACCTTCAAGTTGACCAACTCTTGTAGCCTTAGTATGATGAGGGCCTTTGTTTTGACCATACTGGTTATGGGAAGGACCATTTTGATAACTGTCGATAAAGAAGGGAGGGCCCCTCAGATTTTGGTGAGAACACGGGGAGGACCCCCATGCTGGTAGGTGAAAGGGTGAGGAGGATCCCCGTGTTGACAACCTGGTAGGAAAGTGAAATGTTCGTACCTGAAACGAGAAAGACGAGGAGGACCTTCATGATGAGTGTTGATGAAGCTAGGAGGGCCTCCACTAGGGTTGATAATTATGGCATGGGGAGCCCCTCCATACTGGAAATGGGAGTAGGGAGAACCTCCACTCTAATTGATGATGTTACTGGGAGGACCTCCGTATTGGACATCTTTATCATAGATCAGCCAGTGCCTACTGCCGCTCGCACCAGTGACCAATGAGGTAAACTCAACTTTCTTGTGAGGTGGCCGGTGCCTAAATCTAGACTGGTCTTGGAAGCCTCCTTTCTTTAGGATAGGAAAATTCCCTTTCTCTGGGACCACAATTGGGGGATAATAGCTCTCACCAGTGGTTGATCGAGCCATAGGAGCCATAGAATATGATTCCCCATGGAGGGTGTCTTCATAAGATTTCACTCAAAGTAAATGTCTGATCAGGGGAACTAGATCTAGTTATGTAAGGGTAGGGACCACCTACTCTTTAGTATGTGGGACCGGCTCGCTATGCTAACACATCAGGGTGGGATACCTCCTCAACGGATCCTTGGATAATGTCTTAGCTAGGTGGGCTCAAACATCCCTAACATCATTCTCATAATTGATAGAATCGTATAAACGCTTCCAGGAAAAGTTCTCGAAGCTGTTGAAGGTCGGATATGGGAGCAACGAGTCCCTCCAAGACCCTTGGGGGGAAACACGGATGGGGAACAAAATCCATCAGGTCCAGACAGGCCATATCCTTTGTTGGTATAACCCCCTCCGATTCATATCAATGGACAAGAGTATTAATCATCCTCCTTTGAATAAATTCCGTGGGTGATTGGGGCATGACAACTCAGTAGTTGCGGTCATGGAAGTTGCAACAGAAGATATGGATCCATGTGGGAATACAATGTTGGAATTTCCCCTACCCCTATATCCACGAGCGAGAGATGATAAATTTCTAGTAATTTGATCTTGGGTCCTGCAAAACAAGAATGTTCACCCATACATATTGATAATAGGAATGTGATTCCCAATTCCCAGCACCATTCAATCTTCTGTGGCTGGATAGAAACATCCACACCGACAATGTCGTAGATCAAGATGCACAACTGTTGACTACCCCATCTCCTAGTGAGTTTCACACCAAGACCACTATTTGATTGGTAGGGCCTTGCACCAGAAAACTGGATCCAGTTACATACTCATCTTCTAATGTCTCGAATGCTCCAAATCTCCATATTAAAAAGAATATTCACATTGGGTTCACTATTTATGTCTTCGACGCTTCCTATGGGGCACACATCATTGTGTTACCACACGCTGGTTATTTCCCTACATTACTGTATTCCAATGATGGGTGACATACGTCAATTATTAAGGGATTTTTTCTCCTTGATCAAAATTGGATGATGGGATGTCAATTTCTACTTCCATGGATTCCTCCCCATAATTCATTGATTAGGCTGGGTATCCCATATATATTAAGACATTGTTTGTGAAACTCTTCCTGGTGCCATATCTTTGTGGATTCCAGTGAATTACTCTACTTCATCTCAGATAACCCATTGGTCAAGTCAGGGAAGCAACCTTCAGTCATGGGATTACTCATGTTGGGCATCATTGGTGTGTTTGGATGTTGAAACATTGGTACACCCGGATTTTTTTCCCTTATGATAGGTCTTCTTGAGGGTGTGAAAGCCCGAGGCATCCCACATCGAGTTCAGGGAATTATATGCCATTGGCATGTCTCCAAGGTTTTCCCTGGCTTCCCATGATTAACACGGGGTATGTCATGAGTTTAACGTCTAGTGGAGATGGATTAGACTGATTGGAACATTTATGGGAGTGGTTCAAATGGGTACATCCCTAGGAGGAAGATCCTATGAGGTTTACTAGATGGGTGGATCGAGGCGCCCAATGAGGACAGACCCGAGGATGATTAGATCTCGATAAAGGAGAGACCAATGTTTACCATTGACTAGGATTGAACCTCAAAGAGGTATCATATGTACCATATAAAGAAAATAGCGATAAAAACCCATGAATATCCCAAGGGTGAATCATGAGATTGGGGTGTACACAATATACAACAACCTGAAGACATGCTGGGGATTACACATGGTTAGTGGTCTGGGTACTATAAATGTTAAATGAAGTGAATGGGGCTTACATATGGTTACATTCCTAGATGGATGTCATGATCTCTCTAGGATGTGTTGGCCCATGTGGAATCATGATGAATATGGATGGAGTGTCGAAGTATGGGATAATTGGGGATGAAACTAACGCGAAGATGACGATAATGTTGGTCTTGAACCTCTGAGAGGCTTCCTATGCATCCATGTTGAAGGGAATCAATATCCACATAGTTTGGTCAGGTGATGGGACACCTGAGGAGACATGCCATGAGAATGGATACATGAATGGGACCTAAGGGAAGTAGAACCTCTGGGTTGTGGAATGACCATCCCATAACACAAATGCTTAAGGGAGAGACCAGGATGGGACATAAGTGATGGGGATGAACCTGAGGGAGGCTTCCTACATATCCCCATGATAGGGAATAAAAATCCACGTAGTTTATAAGATGGTGGTATAGTATCAGGGTGTACACAAAATAAAATGACCCAAAGACATGCTAGGGATTACACATGGTTAGCTGCCCATCCCAAGAGGGACACTCTTGGTTGGAGGAGCATGGATTGAGTGTAGGGATTACGCAAGGTTATCTTTCCAAGATCTAGTATAACCCCAATAAGTGGTGGACCAAGGATATGCGCCCCAAACAATGGGACACCAATGTTTACTTGTGTTTTGTGTTTAACCTTAGGGTGGCTTCCTACGTACCCTGTCCAAGAGAAGGGATAAAATCCTACATAGTTAGAAAGAATATAGTTTAACTTCATGTAGGACTAAAGGGGCATAGAGTTTAACATCATGTGGGAAGAGGGTGGGTTGACGTGAAGTGGTTGGGTGAAAAGGGAGATGGGCTTGAACCTCATAGAGGCTTCCTTTGTAACTTGTTAGGAATGTGAAAAGATCAAAGTCCACATAGTTTGGCATGGGGGGATGGGGATTATGCACTAAGGTGACCCAAAGAGTTGTTCATGGTCACTGTTTACTATTAGATCACTTGAGTCATGTTCGGTGTGAGAATAGATAGTAAACCAATACTTAACGATCAAGTCACAAAAGGTGTACCTATGAGGAATAGGGTAGGGCTTACGCGTGGTTAGAGGCCTAGGGAGATGGAGATTGGTACTTACTCTAGGAGGGATTCCCAATGAGAAAGGATGGTTTCTTGACATATGATGAGGATATGTACAGCATACATGAAACACCCCATAAGAGGGTGTCAGGGCTTACGTAGAGAATGGACGAGGTGCGCATGCCAACAAAGATCAGAGGGAGAGGGGATTGAGAAGGTGATAATGCCCATCCCCTTCATGTTCCTATATGGACATGTCACTTCTGTATTGATCATAGTTTAACATCATGTGTCATGAAAGTGGGTGCTTGGTTGTTCAACATTCTACATATCAGATGGGGATGATTCACTCCTCAACTCTAGGGCTTACATAACCGGTGCACATTAACCCTTGGTGAAGGGAAGGCACCAAAAATGCTATGTGGAGATGGTATTGTGGAGTGATTCATTTAGAGGATCATGTTATCATGGATATGGGAAGAGAAAATAGCTGTTAATGTGCCTATGATAAGAAGTATGAGAAAAAACAACGCAACATAAAGAACTGCCCAAGGGACCTTGAAATCACATCGTAGAAATCTGGGGGCCATATGAGAGAAATATGAGACATTAGTTCCATGCGTAAGAGTGGCATAAAAATGGTTCCTTAGTGTAAGAATGAGACATGGAGTTCACATAAAGGGACACACACATGAATGAAGGGTTGCATGCAAGATGGGGGGCTGCACACAAGATTGAAAGATTTTCATGCAAAATGACTAGATGCACGCAAGAAGGAATCCTTCATGTAAGATTGGTATGAAATAAGGGAAAACTTGTGTACAAAAGGAATCTATTGCACACAATTTCCTTAGAGTAAAAAGAAATGGGTGAGGGAGAATCCCTAGTGGGCCCACCCGAAGGAGGACCCCTGGGAGTCCTGTCATGCAACATCCAATACCTTGAGGCCATGTCTTTCATGCAGTCACATAAGTGTCATCTTTCACACAGAAGAGAGGAGGTTCATCTTACTTAAAAATCCCCTGAAGTTCAAGGATACACTTCTATTTATAGCCGAAAACATTGTGGTGGTGTGCAAGGTGGAACATATACAAGTGACATATTGACATCGTATTGGGCACGTAAAATATTGTGTTTAATTTCAAACATTTAGCACCATAAAAATGTTTTACACACATCTCCCTTGGGTGTTTTTCTGAAGGTGGACATAGGAGACTTCATTTTATGTTTCATTGGGTGAAAGATCTTGTGCGCAATTACCAATATTGTATGCCATCTTCAAAACTTGCGTGCACCTCCCTTGGGAATCTTGGGATTGTTTTCTAATTAAAAATATGCATTTGGTTGGCTCAATAATTTCCATTGATTTCCTTATCCAAAATTTAGTGCCAACAATATATCCTTATTACCATCCATAAAAAGAAGAAATTATAAACTAATCACATCAGTTTGTGTTGGGTGTAGTCAAGACATATGCACAAGCAACGTTACTATTTTCTAAAAGAAAGTAAGGTAAGAAAGAAAATATTTTTTTATATTTTATAAACCATAATTATGTCAAAAGATTGTGTATACTCATTAGATAATCATTATTACCATTTAAATAATTTGGTGATGAAAAATTAATTAAACCACAACATGGAAATGGTTAGTCGTACATACGTACAATCAATGTTTTCACTTTTCATAGGATGGAATAGTGATGTAAAAGGGTTGTATCATAATAATAATATAATATAAGTACATTTATAAAACTATATTTACTATTTTTTGGATGGAAAGAAAAGATTTAGTGGATTTTGAATAAGAAATAACTTTAAAAGAGTCGATGATGAAATTTACAAATTCTTTAGTTGACATCCATTAAAATCATTTTTAAATACCATTTTAATTTTATTTTATGAAAAACGTAACCTATTATTCATGCACAGGGAAGTGGAGTAGAGAATTATTTAGCATTTTTCAAGCTTGAGGACTCAATGTGGTGTAATGAAACGAGATAAGGGGTGTCCTTTTAAAAGTGAGGGGAGAGGCACTCTTGTAAAATTTAAAAATATTGAAATATAATAAAGTGAAATTCATAGAAAAGTGGTTAAGAAATGAAATGTTCTATAATATAAGGAGAATATGGTCCTAATATAAGCATCTAACATAAATTATATTGGTTTGGATATCATTTTAAAATTTATATTTGTTATTAACCACATCATAATATTTTTAACCATAACCATTGTATCAACTATTTCAATATTGAAGGGTAACAAATTTACTTATAAGGTGAAAATTAGATCATAAATGGAAAAGGAAGAAATATTAGACCATATGTTATCCAATTTTATTATTATCATATTTTTATTATTTGTAAATAATTTTATAAAATATCATTTTCAGAAAATATGATTAATGCCATTTTGGAAGATATCCAATTAATATCACGTTTATGTCATTAAGAAAAATATTTAATTAGAATATAAAAAATACGAAGATACATAATATGTAAAGTTTATATATAAATATTTTTGGGAACTATAACCCAACCAAAAATATTACATTTATATTTTTGAGAATCATTTACATTATTTTTCTTCCACTCAGAAACGAACTTTGTAGCCGTCGTGTAAGAATTTAATATTATTTTTTAATAAAAAATTGAAATGATAAAAAAATTAAATTATAATTCAAATAAACATTTATAATTGATATTTTGGTCAATTTAACCTTGTGTAAAAATTTTGATATATTAATGTATTGAGACTGACATTTTGGTAATTTCATTACTTAAAATGATATAGTGATAACTATAAAAGGAGAATGGAAATTTTTTTTATTAATTATAAGTTATTATGGATTTTTTCGAATTAGTTCCATAAAATTGAAATAAATTAATTTTTGGATAAATTTTTATGCATTATAATAACAATTTTGACTATAATTTTTCAATTTACCTTTCACCGAAGTGATAAATTTTATCATGGATACTATTCGTAATGCCTAAAAATAAAAGAAGAATATTAACTAAACAAGAATATAATGATTCTAAATATTGAATCAATTTTGTCATATTCAATTAATATTTATTTCATAAATTAATATAAAAAATAAACCCATAAAATGTGATGAAAACCAGTTTTCTAGAAAAATGTGTTTTTTAGGAAAAAATTGACTTATATCAAAATCAAAAAATAATAATAATGAACCTATGTTAAATAAAATTTATCTTATATTAATTTAATATTATCTCCATAATATAATTAGAGATTAAAATTTATTTATTTAAATTAAAAAAATGATAGCTTTATAAATATTTTATTTTTCACTATTCATTGATAAAAAAATCCTTTTAAAAAATACCAAAAATTTAACATAAGATAATAATAACATACTGATTTAAAAAGTGTTAAAACTATCCCATAATAATATTTCTATAGATTTTTATGGTTAATTTTTTGGCATTGTTGCGTATAATGTAATCTATCAAAGACAATAGATTTATTTAAATAGGTGTATATATTTAAATCTCATGCTATTATTTTTTTAACTCTTATAATAATATTGACCTCAAAATATAGTACTCAAATACACAAAATAGTGGATAATTCTACCTCATCACATACTCAGGTTCATATATTTCTTCTTTAATTTTATAATTTCATCACAAAACATTGACCAAGTGAGTGGTGTTGTTTCTTAGAAATCTCACTATCTGATTCAGAATATCCATCATTTGTTCCTCATAAGACCAATTTTCCTCCTTTGGTATGAAAAATGAGTTCAGTATGTGTGATAAACTAGTTATATAGTTTATTAGAATATATACATGAAACAAATCATGAATTTGATAGAGATTCATCAGAATCTCCAAGCGATAATCTACCATCTTTATATGATCAAGAATTTCAAATGTATTAATATATATAAGGCCTAACTTACCATTCTTCCCAAATATCATAACATTCTACAAAGGAGATATTTTTATGTATTTTTTTTAGAAATTTCATACTCTATATTTCATCAATTATTTTCAGCATAATATTTTTGTACACTATGAGCTTTTCTTATGTGTTGTTGAATGGATCTAACATTATATACCTTTTCCCCATCTATATTAGTTCCCAATAGAATTGTTTTTTCAACTCCATAAAAAACTTGAGATTTATTCAATTCATTTGATAAACATATTTACAATGATCAATTTTAATACTTGAGTAAAATCTATTGTAGTACGAAAAATATTCCAAAGGAATTTTTTGATCTATAAAACATTTAATTCTACATAGAAAACTTCTAACATGTCATATATATTCTTAATGGTTATCTCATAGAAAAAATCTATCATAGTATGATAAAAAGTACTTTAAATTAACTGTATATCCATTACACATTGAAGGATTATCTAGATAATTGTGTTAAACCTCAGATCATTATCAAATATTAATGAGAGTTATACTCTATGAAATATCATGAGATCCATAATATATAACATATTATGATGATCAATAGAGAATTATTCTATACTAGATATAAAATTATATTTCTTCTTAGGGTGATAGACTATAACCAAAATATATTTTTTCCTTCTAGGTGTTTTTGGGAGTCCGATGAAAAAATTCATGTTAATGTTTTCCAATTTAGAATTTGGTATGAGAAATGGTTGTAACATACCTTTATACTTTATTATCTTATATTTAACATTCTATAATGCCAAAATTCTGGATATATACTATAAAATATCCCTTATAATGTTATAGCACTATAAAAACTCTTTCAGATCTATATAAATTATTGTACTTCCAGGATTAATATAGAATAATGAAAAATGAGTTTCATCCAGAAATTCCATCTTTAACTCTAGTGTTGAAAGAATAAAAATACGGTTTTTGAATCATATCATGATCATGGTTGAACATAGGGACATTCCACACCTTATTTCGTAAATCTACATCTTTCTTCTATGCCATTTTAATGTGATCATGGATAGATGGTTGATCATTATTCATATTAATGTAAGATCATTCCCCTTCCCTCGATATTTCAATATTCATATTCAAAAAACAATAAATATTTTATCTATTTCAACCCTCATCATAGAAATACAAAAAATACTTTCTAACGTAGAGCATCATCCACCTTCTTCACCTTCCCAGGGTAGTATTGTAATGAGATGTTACAATCTTTGATACTCTCCAATAAAATTATTTGGAGAATATTTATCTCTTTATTAGTAAATATAAACATTAAGATTTTATGATTAGTATATATATCAAATCATTAACCACAAAATCAGTTACTCTATATCTTCAATGAAAAAATTATTGATACTTTCTCCAAATCAGGAGTCATGTAATTTTTCTCATGAATTTTTAATAATGGAGAAGAATAACCCATCACTATATAATTCTAAATAATTATTCATCCCAATAATTTTTTTGATGCATCAATATATTTCAAAAAATTTCACCATTGTAGGGTAATGTATGTACAAGTATGAAATCCAAAATTCTCTTAATTTAATTAAAATGATCCTCACATTCATCAATCCAAAATAACTTAACTCCTTTTCAAGTCAACATGGTGAGTGGGTAAGATAGTCTTGATAAATCTCTCAAAAAGCACTGATAGTTTACATCTATCTAATTAAAAATATAGATATCAGAATCTATTTTTGGTATAAGCGATTTCTAAAAGAAATACATTTTAGGGTCCACTGATATACCCACTCTTGAAATTATATGACTCGAGAATGAGTCTAATTATATCTAAAATTAAAACTCGGTAAATTCGGCATATAACTTCTTCTTCCTCCAAGTCATCAACACCATCCTAAAATTTTACTCATAATCTACCTTGATTTTTGAATAAATAATAATACCATCTACAAATTCATCCAAAAACAATTTAGTGTAATATCAAAATACTATATTAATTAAATCCATGAAGGTAGGATGATCAGTGTTAAGTCAAAATTGAATTATAAAAAATTCACAAAGATCATATATTGTATAGAAGGTTGTCTTGGTATATCCTCCTTCTTGACCCTTAGATCATGATATCTAGTTCAAATATCAATCATATAAAAATATTGATCTACTAATAATTTATTAACCAAATCATCAATACAAGAATAAGATAATTATTTTGGTAGGTTTTAGAATATGAATTCAATGACTCATTGACCCAAAATTATCATTTACAAAAAATAAAAGGATCACCACAAGGAGATGTAGTGGACAAAGTGAATATGTTATGTATATTTTCTTTGTAACTCCCCGACCCGGCTCTCCACTAAACCGGTTGCTGGACAAGTCACCACATGACCTCAAGCGCGTCTCCCCATACACTATAGGCTAACAACTAGTTGCAAGGTTCTATGGATAGTCAGTGGGGATACTATAATCACATATCAGATTTCAACAGTAGAAAATGGAAATAAATTGTGGAAGTGGTTTAATAAATGATAATGCAGAGGAATTCAAATAGTAATCACTTTATAAAAGTGGCCAACACCAATTATACAGCAGGTGCATGTATGACATGCTAATATTAAAAACATGGAAATTAGTGAACAAAAAAACATGCTTTACATTCCAATAGATAAATAAATAAATAGTGACTCAAATCCATGAGGGTGGTCTCCTTGAGCATCCCAAGCTTCCACTCGGTCCTTTGCTCATATCTTCCAAGTATATGCAAACAACACAATCCTGTAACCAAATAGAATCTACTTGGGTACCTAGTGAAATGGTGGCCCGCGTGGGGTGTGCGATATAAATCTCAGTAGGCCTGGACCACGAGTGTCTACCCCAAATCCAGAAATTTAATAAATAATTTAAAACATGTGAAAGCCTACATAAATAATGAAAGTAGTACAATGAAACTATATATCCAAGTAACTACTTCATCCCTCAGCTGGTGTCTGATCCTACATTATAGATTTGTCTTTCATACTCAATAATCATTACACAACCATTTTCATTTATCAATAATTCAACCCTCATTAAACATTGAAAGTCACGAGATTCATCTTATGCCCAACATCCCCTGTATATGTCACTCACCAATGCTGTCTCTAATGACCATCTATGTAATAAAATTAAATACCGAATCAAAGCTTGTGATTTGGGTTGGATAACATGTTATAAAATATTCAATAAAATCTTTCATACACTATGTCTGAGCCCATCCACTAATATAGTGATTCTCTCCCACTTCCATCCACTAACAATGATTCACCCAATTCATAGATAAGTCTAAACCCTTTATCATATTTAACTCACAAATTAAAATGTCGTAACATTTTTCATTAACCAATTAATTCATTTCATGTATGACCAATTGGACCCACAATCCAATGTCAATTTAATGGGTGTAGAACATCATGTCTTGTACCCTAGAAAGTATTTGGAGTGTCAGTACAAGTCTCACAACCCATGGGTATTTGGGGAATCAATCCCCATCCTATAAAAGAATATTTGCAAGCAAGATGGGTGTAGAATGATATGTCTAGAACCCTATGAGTATTTTGATAATCAGTCACTGTCTCAAAACCCATTTATCAATAATACATATATATTTATCATTGGTGTATAATGCTATGTCTAACACCCCAAAACCATCCATTAATTAATTAATAAATTAATTAATCCAATTTGTTACTTAATTCAACAACTAATTACAACATAAATCACACGCAAAAAATTAAACAGTCAATTAACCACTCAACATCTCAACAGTCTATAATTAACTAAAAGTTAATTATTCTTAGCAAGCCAACTAAATAATAAACTCAACATTTAATTATCCAATTTCTTTAACAAGTCTAAACTTGTCCACTCGAAGAGTGATTCATCTAGGACATTAATAATTTTCATGCACATCATAATCATATCAAAACATACTAATCAAGGCCCATATATTTTGAAACCATCTCACACAACATATCATATTTTTAAACAACTACATACAAGACAACTTCTGGTCTGGAAAACAAAAACTCATTATAATGAACCCTTGGAAAAAATTTGTAACAAACAATCAATTCACAATCATAATTTAATGCAGGAAAATTAATTAATCTAACAATTAATTAATTAAAACATGTCTCTATAACCAGTCATCAATTAATTACCCATTTACCATTTATCATGTAATAATTAATCCCTCAATAAATTATTACAAATTTCCAATTTATATTTAGAAAATTTCAAATATTCAACATTCTCGATAAACAGTAAAATCCCCAATTTATTCCAACTCATGACTTGATTATTAATTATACAATTAATTACCCTATTAGCTATTCTTCCTCATTCCAATAATTTAACTGTTTAATCATATCACTTTAAAAAAATTAGAAATACATGCTTAAAATCAACACATGTTAAAGTCCTCATTTATCTCATGCGGGTGACATCATTTAATAACATCAAAAGTGTCATGCATCGACATATCAGATATCTGCCCTAGAAAGAAGACATATGAAAAGCCAAACCACACCTAACATGATATGACATAAAAACTAACCAACAATTTATCTTTAATCAGCATTTCAAGAAAACTTATCAGTTTCATAATCAAGTAAAATCACATTCTCAATTTATTTAAAGAATCTATAATTATTAAACAAAGTGATAAGGATTTAGGACCCGACCTCTGGGTGACATCGTTTTAATTATGCAGCACATTAATGTACATGGTGGAAATTTTTTACAAAAGGCACAGAGTCACACATGCACCACCTTTATATATATATATTTATGTGTGTGTGTATATATATATAGATTTTTACGTGCCAACAAAAATAAAAAAATCACTAAAAAAATATGAAAGAACCAAAACAATGCAGCAAGGTCTAGGAAACAACTGCTAGATACAAATGAATCAAATAAAATATTAGACTCCTATTTAGGTGGTGAAAAAGCTAAAAACGATATAATTATTTACCTTCGAACAACATCTATGAACCGAATCGGCCCGAAACGCCTCTCATTCGGCGGCGGTTTCCAGAACGTGGACCAAGGAATCCTAAGAACATAGTTATACAACCCTAGAATAGGAGAACACCAAAAATCTGGGTTACAACAAAAACCCTAAATTCGGCCAAACCTAAATGGGTACCGAAACAACATCAAACTGCAAAAGCGATGATGGGGAACATAATATGAGTTTGTAACTTCAAAATTCAGTCTAAATCCAAGGAAGATTCAATGAAAAAGCTTATGGATGAAAGCCCTAGGAAAGGGGGGTGTGGTGCGCTACAAGGGAGGCTTCCTGGGGGGTGTCGCACTGCTGCAAAGGGTCTTCCGAGGGGTTCCACACTACTGGAGTTCCATAAGAGAAGGTCCACATGGATGAGGAGATTGGAGAAGTCTCTGCATCATGTGACTTAGGGGAGAAGATTCTGGTGGGGGTTGCGCCTTTGGGAGAAGAAGAAGGTCACGCCCCACCCTTCTTTTCTTACACTAATACTAACCATAAAAGATTAATATATATACATTAATTGTTATAATAATAAACATAATAATAACATAATAATTAATATTATTATAATTATAACATTATCTTAAAAAATACTCAATTAAGATAAACAACATTTCTTGGATTAAATATGAAACCTCCAATTAATCCTTCATAAAAGGAAACGTTTCATTGAGAAAATAAAAATCCCATTTACTCCTCAATTAAATTAAAATCAATTTGAGTACAAAATATTAAAAATATTTTTTCCACAACTAATTAAATTTATTTTCCTTGAATTTAATTAATTAATGCAATAATAATAATAATTACAACCTCATTATTATTATTATAAATTTTTTAAATTTATTAATTCCGACTAAAACTCCCCAATTCATTAATATTATTATTTATAATAATAATAACCATAATTATCAATAATTATAACTCTCATAAAACTACAATAATAATATCATTACTATTACTCAAACCTTTGATATAAACCTACACCTCTATTTAATAACAACGATCCTTCATTAAATCCGAAACTCCTTATTTAATTAAGAGTTTCTTTGAGATACCCTAAACCCTCATTAAATTCACATAAGTATTACACCCCATTAATAATGAAATTAGAATATGTTAACATTTATTTAATTAAATAAACACTATAATAATAAAAATAACTTCATGATTATTATTATTCCAACTATCATTTAACTAACACAAAAAACTACCAATTTATTACAATATCATTAATATGATATTAATGATACAAACATCTACCCATAAGATCCATTTAATAATAATAAATGGTCCTTTAATAATTCTGAAACTGTTCATTTTATTAAAATGATTCTTCGATAAACCCAAAAGCCACATTAATTTATTCAACCGTTATTTAATTAATTCTTTTTCATTAACTTAATTAAAATGCAATAATAATAAAAGTGATGATATTATTATTATTATCACATTATTTTAGTTAATAAACAACTGTCATATTATCTTATTTAATAAAATTAAATAATTTATTGAACAAGGTAAACTACATGGGTTAGACCAAAACCGTGCGCTACTAGTGCAGATCCATTTATGTGGACTTTTTTAGATTCGGTGGTCCCGAGACTCATCGAGACAGCCGTTAAAATTATTGGGTAATTACCAAGTCCAAATTTGACACCTTTAGGTGTTGAAACTCTCAAATTTTTTTTTTGAGATCGGTTAAAAAAACCCACTTATAAACTGATTTTTTGTTTTTTCCTGAAATCCTTCATATTTTAACCCGTTTTAAAAAGACAGAACATTACAATCTACCCACCTTAAAAACTTCTCGTCCTCGAGAAGACATTGGGTACCAATACTAAAAAAACCTCTCTTCTAAGGTCATTTAATCTCATAAGAACTAATGTGTTGCGTTTCCAATGCAAAACACAAATTTAACCCTTCACAAGACTAACAAATAAGCCTTTAAAACCAACGCCAAAGATCACATTATAAGTTAAAGATCTAAACTGAGCTTATATTAGAGGCCATTATAGGGACCTTGTCAATGAAAACAGTTGAATCTAGATCAACCAACAAAATAGGTTGTGCATTCTTCCCTCGAAAGACATCACGGACCCAAAACCCACATTCTTCCTTTATCTAATGAAGTGACTTTAAAACTATTCCAAAACCATCCGCATTTATAATTAAGTCCTTACCTATCCTCTCGTGAAATTTCCAAGTCAATACATCACATGGATATTTAAAAAAACAATTGTTCCCCAACATGAATAAAGTAGTATCCCAAAGAACCACGCATCCTGCGTACTACCTAGATAAAAAACACTCTTTAGTCCCAACAACATTTAAACTATAGTGCGATATAAGACCAACACTCTCTTAGTGTCTCCATGATGAGGTCTAGATATGGGACAAGCTCGTCATATTTAGAAGAGCACCCTAAGATAAAACCATGTTTATTAAGAAGATAAGTCAATCTACTATTGAAAAAAATGTTCTGAAAGCTCAGCATCTCCTACCAACACATTTACTGAAAACAATACGACACTACCCACCTTAGGATTGTCCATAACGTTGAAATAAAAGATCAGATTCTCACCAGTGTGCTATTTTAGAACACCTAATGCATGCGTGTGATATTCCTTAAACCATGACCACCATGTCCAATTTTGATAATAAAAGACATAGAATAAACCTATCGGCATACCATAACACCCAAGTACTAAGAATTCCTCATGAGTAGTGGGACAAACATACTTTACTGCCTTAGAAAATAAGAAGTTTACGACTTACCATGGGTTAATACCTTATGAAACATAAATTTCAACCTCTCTCTTGGTCACAAAAAACCGAAATCATGAGGTTCTGAAGCCCCCTTTTCATTTTATACATTTTATTTAATTAATTTCTACCTTTTAACATTTGAATAAATTTTACCAAATAGACATGTAATTTTTCACAACTAGTCACTTGGATTTAAATCAAAGTCCCATAAGAAAAACAGACATGCTATAACAAAAATAATATTTAAAAATTTAATGTATATTATTATCCAAATATAGATAAGAAATTTATCATCTAAAATCCATTTACCAAAAAGGCGACCTCTGAGGGTCCCATTTATTCAATCCAGTTTCTTCAAAAAAGAAACCCAACAACTGTTCATTTCAATCAAAACTCAGTAGTTTTACATTTATAATCATTTTCAAACATACTATAGTGATATAATGTTCAAATACATGGGTGTCCATCTACTAATAGATATGGCACCCATACACCTTATCGCTGGCATTTGGCTCCCATTTATAACAATCAACATTTATTTAACATTTTATCTTTAGCAGCCCTTTCACACATCAAAACAACTCTAGAGTTTTATCATAAGAAGTAACACAACATCATGCTATTACATAGAAGCATAACAAAACAACAAAACATGTTAATAACTGAGGAAATATGGAATATAATCAACAATGATAGTTAAATCTATCACTAAAACATGCTATTTATAGATGCATGCTAAAGTAGATCAAAACATTTCATTTCACCTAAGGCACACAATCCAAATTAGCAGGAATCATACTAATGAAATTATATTTCATGTTACATGAATGGAATGTGATTCTATACATACCCAAAACGATGCGTGTATGAAACTTACCAGCCCTATCAAGCCACAATTTTTTTTTTTCAAAATTCCCAAAATAGATAAGTAGAAAAAAATAAGTCGGTCACTCTAGGTGAAATAATATGAACTGTAACCTCAAATATTACAAACATCAATTCCAATCCTTGGACAGTTGGTCATTTCCCATACATGGGGTATTCATTACCAAGAAAAGATATTGACCAAAGCAATGAAACTTTCCAAGTCTCCTGTATACCAACCCAAAATAGAAATACAAAAGGAAAATAACCCCCTCTCATACCACTTTGTAACGTCCTGACCCAGATCTCCAATAAACTGGTTGTTGTACCAGTTGCCACATGACTTCATGCACGTCTCCTCATACGCTAGAGGCTTCCAAATAGCATTGAGGTTCTATGGTTAGTCAGTGGAGAGACTATACCCTCATATCAGAGTTAAAAAATAGACAATGGAAATAAATATTGGAAGAATTCTAATAAATGATATAGTAGTGGAAGAAAAATAGTAATCATTTTCTAAAAGTATCCAACACCTATTATACACCAGATACATGCAGGACATGTATTTGTTACAAAAATGGAAAGTAGGGAACAAAACAAAATTTCTTTACATTCCAATATATAAATAAATAAACAATGAATCAAAGCCCTGAGGGTGGTCTCCCCAAGCTTCTCGATATTTCGCTCGATCCTCTGCTCCTATCTTCAGAGTATATGAAAATAGCACAAACCTGTAACCAAATAAAATCTACTTGGGCACCCAGTGTAATGACAGCCTGAGTAGGGTGTGTGATATAAATCTCAGTAGGCCAGGACAACCGGTGTCTTCCAAAACTCTATAAATTTAATAAATAATTCAAAACACATTAAAGCATGCATAAATAATATAAGTAGTAAAATGTAACTATATATCCATGTACTTACTTCATCCCTTAGCTGTTGTCTAAACCATTATTATACATCTTTCATGCATACTCAACAATCATTACACAATAATTTTAAATTATCAATTTTTCAAACCTCATTAAATTATGAAAGTCACGAGATTCTTCCTAATTCGGACATCCCGCATATAAGTCACTCACCATAGATGTCTCTAAATACAATATTAGTAATCAATGTAAGGACAAAATCCAAGCTTGTGATTTGTCTTGGATAAAGCATCATAAGATATTCTATTTAATCTTTGATATACTATGTCCGAGCCCATCCACTAATATAGTGGTTCACTCCTAGGTCCGTCCACTAATAGTGATTCACCCAATTCATTGATCAGTCTAAACCATTTATCGTATTTAATTCAAAAATCAAAATGTTGCAACAATTTTCCTTAACCAATTAATTTATTCCATGTACGATCCATTGGAACAACAATCCAATGTCAATTTAATGGGTGTATAATGTCATGTCTTGCACCCTTGTGAGTATTTGGAGCATCAATCCTTGTCTCACAATCCATTGGTATTTGGAGAATCATTCCATGTCCCATAAAATAATATTTGCATGCAAGCTGGGTGTAGAACTCCATGTCTAGAACCCCATGAATATTTGGAGCATCAGTCCCTATCTCACAACCAATTTATCACATACATAAATATTTATCATTATTGAAGAATTCCATATCTAACAACCTAAAACCATCCATTAATTAATTCATAAATTAATTAATCCAATCCGTTAATTAATTCAATAACTAATTAACAACATAAATCAATCATAAAAAATTCATCAATTAATTAACCACTCATTATCTAAATAGTTTATAATTAATTAAAAATTAATTTTTAGGAGCAATCCAACTAAATAATTAACTCGAAATTTAATTATCAAAATTCTTTAACAAGTCTGAACCCATCCACTCAAAGAGTGATTCGTCTAGGACATTAACAATTTATATTCATATCATAATCATCTCCAAACATTCTGAACAAGGCCAAAATATTTTACAACCATCTCACACAACATATCATATTTTTAAACAAATCTATCTAAGATAACATAAGGAATGAAAAAAAACACTCACCAAAAGGTACCATTGGCCTAAAGTTGTAACAAACAATCAATTCACAATCTTAATTTAATGCATGACAATTACACTACTGAAAAAACTACATATACCCACGGTTCAAAACCGTGGGTATAGCCCCCAAAATTTTCGGTATAGCCTATACCCATGGTTTTGGGAATCATGGGACTAAGAGGTGTCACAATAGGGGTCATATCCTATACCCAAATATTGGACAAACCATGGGTATAGTGGTGTCACAAAGTGGCGCACTGGTGTATAGTTGGAACATCACTACCCCCAAGGTTGGAAAACCATGGGGATTTATATTAAAAAAATAACGGGTGGTGGGATTCGAAAACGGGATGCGCCGGACGCTGGGCACCGTCTCTGACCAACCAAGCCGCTGCAATGTTCAAAATATATATATATATATATATATATATTAATATAGGTTCTTACCGAAAAAATATGATGGTTGGAATCGATCACGCGACTGGTGCGAGGACGATCCGTCACCTGACCAACTGAGCTATCATATTTTGTTAACATAATTATACATCTGTTTATTTATATTATTTAAACTCATTTAAAAGAAAAAAATAAATTCACCAAGATTCGAAAAACAGACCGTTTTAAACAAGACCGACGACATGACCAACCATCCTACATATACTAGTTGTATCTATATTTGTATCTTTGTATTTATATTAATCCAAACCATGTTCCCGCCAAGTTATTTTGGTTCTCTCGTAAATGTTTTACCCTTTATAAGGAGGGAAAACTATACCCATGGATCTCTATAACCATGGGGTCTTAAAAAAACCACAATTCCCACAGTTTTGAAAAACCGTGGGTATACGTCATTAGAAAAAACTATATACCCATGGTTTGGCCAAAACCGTGGGTATACGTCTTGAAAAAAAACACCCATACCCTCGGTTTTGCACAACTGTGGGTGTTGGTCTTTATAGATAAACTATACCCACCGTTTTGTCCAAAACTATGGGTATAGGTGACCTATACCCATGGTATTCTGAAACCGTGGGTATAGGTCCCCATATTATACCTATACCCAGGGTTTTCAAAAAACCGTGGGTATAGGGGTACCCTATACCCACAGTGTTTTTGCAAAACCATGGGTATATGCCCATTTTCCAGTCGTGTTAATTAATTCAACAACTAATTAATTAAATCATATATCTTTAACCAGTCATCAATTAGTTAACCATTAACCATTTAACATGTAATAATTAATCCATCCATTAATTATTACCAATTTCCAATTTATATTACAAAAATTTCAAATATTCAATATTCTCAATAAACAGTAAAATCCATAATTTATTCCAACTCATGACTTGATAATTAATTCTACAATTAATTACCATATTACCCATTATTCCCCATTCAAATAATTTAACTGTTTAATCTTATCACTTTAACCAAATTATAAAAACATGCTTAAAATCAAAATATGTTGAATTCCGCATTTATCCCATGTGGACGACATCATTTAATAACATCAAAAGGGTCATGCATCGACATATCATAAATCAACCCCAGCAAGAAGACAAGAAAATCAAGACTGCTTAAAGGATGATATGACATAACCACTAATAAACTATTTAAGATTAATCATAATTTCAAGAAAACATAGCAGTTCCATATTCAAGGAAACTCAAATTATCAATTTATTTGAAAAAGATATAATTCTTAAATAATGTGATAAGGATTTGAGACCCTACCTTGAGGTGACATCATTTTAATTACACAACACTTTATTGTACTTGGTAGTAATTAGTTGCAAATGGAATACAGTCACACACACACCACCTGTATATATATATATATATATATATTCACGCACGCGTGCTCTGCAACAAAAACAAAAAAATCACCAAAACGACTTTAGAAGACCCAAACTAATGCAACAAGGTCTACACACTTACCATTAGATACCAAGGACTCATATAAAATATTAGACTGCTATTTAGGTAGTTCCAAAATAAAAAAATGGTATAATTATTTACCTATGAGCAACATCGACGAACCAAATCAGCCCGAACCGCCTCGTCTTTGGTGGAGGTTGCCAGAACACGGACCGGAGAATCCTGATAACCCCATTGCGTAACCCAAGAACTGAAGAACACCAAATTTGGGTTACAAAAAAACCCCTAAATTTGGCCAAAACTAAATGGGTACCGAAATAGAATCAAAGCACAAAATAATTGATGTGGTACATCCTATGAGACCCTATCATGAATATTCGAACTAAATCCATAAAATAATTCAAAGAAAAATCTCACAAACGAAGGACTCAGGAATGGGAGGTGTTGTGCGCTGCATGGGAGGCTGCCAGGGGGGTGTCGCGTTGCTGCATGGGGTATATAGGGGGTCCCGCACTACTAGAGGTCCAAAAGAGGATGACCGCATGGAGGAGGAGGACGAAGAATCCAATGCATCGCACCACATAGGGGAGAAGATCATGTTGGGGTTGTGTCTCTTGGGATAAGAAGGAGGTCACACCCCACCCTTCTTTTATAACACTAATACTACTCATAAAATATTAATTCATATACATTAATAGTTATCATAATAAACATAGTAAAAATAGTATCATTAATTTTATTATAATTATAACATTATCTTAAAAAAATCCTCATTAAAGATAAAAAACATTTCTTTGATTAATTCCAACACCTCCAATTAATCATTCTTAAAAGGAAAAGTTTCTTTGAGAAAATTAAACACCACTTTACTCCTAAGTTAAATTAAAATCACTTTGACTTCAAAATAATAAAAATAAATATTTTCCCACAATTAATTAAATTCATTATTCATTTAATTTAATTAATTCACACAATAATAATAACAATAATTACACTATTATTATTATTATTATTAAAACATTCATTTTTTTAATTCCAAACAAAATTACCCAATTCATTTCATTTTTTATTTTTAATAATAATAACCATAATTATCAATAATTATAACACTCATCAAAACCATAATAATAATAATATCATTAGTGTTACTCAAACCTTTAATATAACCCAACACCTCTATTTAATAACAATGGTCCTTCATTAAATTAGAAACTCTGTATTTAATTAAGTGTTTTTTTGAGACACCCAACACCCTCATTAAATTCACATAAGTATTACACCCCATTAATAATTCAATTAAAATATTTTAACAATTATTTAATTAAATAAACACAGTAATAATAATAATAATAACATGATTATTATTATTAATCAAAATATCTTTTAATTAAAACAAAAAACAACTAATTTATTTCAATATCATTAAATTGATATTAATGATAAAAACACCAACCCATAACCTCTATTTAATAATAAATGGTCCTTTAATAATTTTAAAACACGTCATTTAATTAAAACAATTCTTCAATAAACCCAAAATCCGCATTAATATATTCAACCGAAAATTAATTAATTCTTTATCATTCATTTAATTAATTAATAATAATAATAACTTCATTGTTACTATTATTATTAATTTATTTTAATTATCACAAACTATCATATAATCTTATTTAATAAAATTAAAAAGTTTATTGAACAAGGAAAAATGCACGAGGTGGACAGCAACTATGCATTGCCTATGCAAATATGTTTAAGTGGACTTTTTTGGATCCGATGCTCCCGAGACTCATCGGGATACCCGGTAAAATTATTGGGTAATTATACAAGTCCCAAATGACACCTTTAAGTGTTCCAACACACATAATAAAATTTCATAGCTCGGTTTAAAATACCGACCTGTTGATAAACTGAAAAAATTTATAAAACATTCCAATTTTAACATGGTTAAAAAACACGGGTCATTACACTCTTGGACATGATTCTTTAATTAATGTAACCGAACTAGGGTCATTATATAAAGAGAATAATTTTTCTTACATGACTATTACATCATTATAAAGGTAAAAGAACATAATAGAGTTAAAAATCTAGGATCCAAAGGTTTAGTGTCTTGGAAAAATTATAACCATACATAACATTTACAATATAAAACAAAAAAATTATTTAATTCTTTTATATCTAGCTTTTTACTGGCCCTCATGTACAACTTGGTGTATGAAATCACATAAGGATATACATAAAAGAAAGGGGTGAGATAAAAGACTAGTAAGAGGATATATAAGTACATGAAATAAATATAACATGATTGAGCATAATTATCATCATAAGATAAGAATGGGATCATCATCATAATCATGACAATATTTATTAGAAAAATCCATGAGATATGTTAATTCATAAAAATTAAATCATCATGACTTATTAGTCAACTACCACACATTGTTTTGAACAATGATAACATCATGTTCATGCATATCATATGTGTATAATCCTAACATAATCATTGAGAATAAATATTGCATCATGGGTAGGAAAATTACACAATATCTCATGAGATATATCAAATTACAAAATTCATTGGAGCACTACATAATTCATGGTGTACCCATCACATCATAACATTAACATAATCATAGATGACACATAGAATGAAAAATAATTGTTTCCATAAAATAACCCATGGAAAAGAAATGGGTTTCATGATAATTTTAAAAATAATACATTAATGAATTAAACATAGGGTTCCCAAATTTAAATGGGAATAACATACATGGTATAAGAATAATCAATATTTGGTTAATTATAAATAATATCAAGTTAATAAAATGTGTGTCTTTAGAATGAAGAGTTATTTTAGAGAAATCATTGAATTTGTCTTAAAAATAAGATTAGAAACATGTATATCAGAAAAAAAATAAAAGTAAAAACAAATAAATTATATTTGATTAATGTTAAAATAACTTCCACACTAAAATTTTGCATGAAAGAGGAATAACCCAAATAAAGGAAATTGGGTTTGAGAATCCCCTTACCTAATATCTGGATGCTTTATTCAATTTAATATCATAGAAAATTAAATTAGATTCATTAATTAAAAAACATAGAACCTCTTATGTGTGTATCATATTTATTATAATTTTATTAAGTACATTTATAGTCATTTTTATCAGTTATAGTGTTAAATTTCATTGTTTATGAGTGTTCATTTTATTGGTTTCCATGATCAGTTCACTTGTATACATGTATGCATGATTGTGTAAAATGAGGATAATTATCCAGAATTTAATTTATATGTTATTAATCAAAGTTCATAACATTAATTGATTTTATATGTTATTTTTTCAATAAATAATGATTATTTATTAGATAAAATGTTATTGATAATAATTTAGATGAGTTTTGGTGGTTTTCTTTCACATGAAACCCATTCTATTTAATTATTTAATATTATGTATATAAGTTATTTCCAAAACAAAAACAACGGTTATATAATATAATTTAAAATCATTTTGAACCAATAATGTGGTTTTATTTCCATCATTGAAGGTTTCAAAGTAAAATGAAAACTTTTCATCCTCAAAGGCGATGAATCAACGCCTCAAGGACAATGATTTTATTTTTTAGTATAAAAGGGAGAGTAGAAAAGGGTCAATTATGGACTATTCAATTTACATAATAAAATTAAATTATAAATAATATAATAGATTTGTCATTCAATTTTGATAATGGGAGGTGAGGAGAGACTAATAAAGGAATATGAATTGAAAATAATTTAATAGAAAATGAAATAGGAATTTTACATCTTGAATTATTATCTTTAAGAACCACAATAGAGAAATTGGGTTTGGTCTTTTATTTGAGACTAAAGGATCATGGACATAGATAATGGTATTATTATGAGTGTTGTAATTAATTGTAAAATCCTCAATGCTTGGGATGGGTGGCGGAGAAGAGGTGGTGTTTGGTGGTATTTATAGCGGATGAGATGGGTGTTTGTTTATTATTTTATTCATTAGTATATTATTTTTTCTTAAGAATATGAATAGTTTTAACCTTAAACCAAAATAAATTAAAAAATGAATTATATTTTGATATTACATTCTTATATTATACATACATCATCTATGTATCAATAATTCATGTATCTGTTAAATATCGTAAATTATCGTATTTAACTATTAACAAAAAACTCAAATATTTTAGAAAAATCCCTAACATTCACCACTAAAATATTTTGAGTTTTATAATTTAAAAATTAACTAAAAATTATGAAAATAATTTTTTAAATATGATGAATTAAATTTTTATTTCAAATCATCATTTATTCCAAAAATATGGGGTTTAAAATTATAAATAATTTTATGAAACTTTGAAAAATTAATTAATGTCTCATAAAATTATCTTATAATAATAAGAAAAAAATATTAATTTATGTGCCTATTATTTAAAATTTAATTTTTTTAAAAAATATATTATTAATTATAAAATTGTGAATATAAATTTACTCTTTAAAAAAATAACAACATTTATTTTATCATTTCTAAAATATTTATTTATTTATACCAAGATATAAATATATCATATTTTCATTAATAGGATACCAAAACATTATTCACGCATTCATATGTGAGTTTACTATTCATTTGGCCAATTCACTCTTTCTAATGGTTACATTATTATCCCAATGGCTGAGTAAGTATTCCATCACTATAGGTAACATGGTTTCTGAAAATCCTTCTTATCTCATTCATTCTACATATATAATGTTTGTATTGTGTTATTAATGTGATTTTATATGGTTTATACTATATTACATAATTTAAATAAAGGAATTTCCATAGAATTTTTTTTGGTTGTTATATTCTTCCCCCATATAGAATTTATCCCTTTAAATTAGATTTTACATTCTATGTTGAAAATAGGTGAGGGTACTTATCCTTAATCGCTTCCTCTAGTTCCCACGTTTCATCTTCATACATAGGGTTCTACCATATTACTTTGACCAGGTGAGTAGTCTTGTAATATAGCTTTATTTCTATGGTCCATTATCTTTATTCGATTTTCTTAATAAGAGATATCATTTTCCAATTATACCACTTTTGAATTTAGTACTTTTGGGGGATCTAGTATGTACTTACCCAAGAGGGATACATGGAATACATCATTTACTTGGGACATGAATGGTGGAAGATTTATTTTATAGGCCATAGCTCTGACACAATTAATAATCCTGAATGGGATGATGTACAAGGGACTCAACATTCCTTTCTTCCCAAATCTCATGATCCATTTCCATAGAGATATGGAGAGGAATACCTTCTTTCCAACCTCAAACTCTACATCCCATCGATGATCGTCTCCAAAGATATTCAATCCAATTTGGGATGGATTGATATATTATAGAATGTTTTTCACATTTTATACCATATCTTCAACCATTTTAGGTCATATAGGCTTATGTTCAACAACTTCATCACAACATGATGGTGTTTTTCATATTTTCCCATTAAGAGATTTATACCAATCCATTTAGAAGATTCAGTGGAAACTTCTCTTATATGAGAAATCAACTAGAGGAATATATTGGTCCAATACTACTTTCAAGTCCATAGAATATGATATCAACATTTATTGAAGTGTCTAAATTGTCTTCTTATATTGGTAATCAGTTTGAGGATGATTTGAAATACTAAAGTTCAACTCAATGTTTTGGTCATGATAAAGATTTTTTCAAAACATAAAGGTAAATATCATATTTTGATAAGATATAATCGATAGTGGTACTCCAGGAAACCTCAAATGTTCTCTGATATATATATATATATCTGTGTGTGTGTGTTTGAAGGTTGATTGGGTGATAAGTTCTATTGAATCATGATCAAGTGAACTGTCTTTGTAAGGCGATCTAAAACAAACTATATATAATTTTTTCCTTTGGATGTCTTTTGATTTATAGTTATAAAGTCCATAGTGACGTTTTTTCACTTCTATGCTGGAATGAGTGGTGGTTTCATAATCCCTTTAGTATATTTTCTTTCATCCTTATCTTTTTTACATATCAAAAAATTTAATGTATATTTTCCGATCTCTTTCTTCATATAGTCCCAAAAATAGTTCTCTTAGAGATCTTGATGAATCTCTATACTCCATGGATGAATACAGAAGGTTGAGCTATGGGAAACATTCATAATCTATCTCTTCATTTATGTATTGGATGGTACACGTAATCATGAACCAAATATTATGACTCCTTCCTCATCAATTTTAAACTTGGATGATTTCCCATTTTTGATATCCTTCACCGTTTTATTAATGTCAGCGCCATTTATTTGAGAATCCTTCATTTTCACCATAAGGGATGGTTGAGAAATAATTTGAGAAAGATTTGATGATTTTATGTCCTTAATGATTCCATTGTCAATCCTCTTCAAATATATGAATATTGGATCCTTCTTAAATATCATCATTGATAAATTTGTAGGATACTTTCTACTCAGAGCGTCCACTACATTTATCACTTTTCAATGATGATATTAGATTGAGAAGACATATTCTTTATGGTATCTATATATATTCATTGGCACATATTATGATCCTTTTGTGTGAATATATATTTGTCTATCTTATGATCAATATATATTTCACACTTCTCCCCATAGAGATAGTGCTTCCATATTTTTAATGTGGATATCACAACCACAAACTCCAGATTACATATGAGATAGTTTTTCTCATAAATATTTAGCTTCCATGAGGTATTGTCTATCAATTTATCATTTTTAATTGGTACATAGCCTATGAAATTATTTGAAACATCTCTGTATACCCCAAATAGTTCCTTAATTGTTGGATGTGTGAGTATTTGTGCAGCGATGAGCCTCTTTTCCAACTCATTGAATCAGTCTTCACATTCACTACTCTAGACATATTTCTTCTCTTCTGAGTCATATTAGTTAGTGGGTTTTATAATAATGATAAGTTCATCAAAAATAATCAAAAATACCTAGAGAGACTGATGAAAATATGGATCTTCATTACATATGTTGTCCTAGGCCACTCTTCGATTTCTTTTGTCCTGGAAGGGTCCACAAATATTTATTTTCTCAAGATAACTTGTACCAATAATGATACTTCCTACATCAAGAACTCTAATTTACTATACTTTTAAAATATATTCTCGCTTATTATTTTCTGTATCACAGTATTTAAATTCTCCTCATTTTCCTCCTTGATCATAGAATATATTAGAATATCATCAACAAAGTGTACCAATAATTTGTTGAGGTAATCTCTGAAGACTATTAATTTAATTAATGAATATTTACAAAGAATTAGTGAGTCCAAAAGGCATCACTATGAAATTATACTGTCCATACCACTTCAGAATGGAAGAATTGGGAATATCTTCTTTCCTCACCTTTAATTAGTGGTATCCCAACCAAAGTTCCACCGTAGAAAAATACTTTGACCCATGTAGTTGATCGAAAAATTCATCTATCCATGGAAGGGGATACTTGTTATTTATCATGTTTTTTTGAACTCACAATAATTAATGTAGAGGCACATTGATCTACCCTTATTTTTATAAGTAGGATTGGATTAAGACATGGAGAATCACTAAAGGCTAAAAAACCTTGTCAATATGCTCTTATAATGGATTATTAAATTCCTACAACTCAATGGTGTCTATTATGTCAGAAATCTTTGACATATGTAGATATAAATGAATATTTTTAAATAATAAGTCAACCTATCTATTATATGTAACACCATGAAATTATTCAGGGAACACATCAGTTTAGTTCTTTAAAATGGGAATGTATTCAAGAATTATTCTCTCCTTTGTCTTAATAATTTGATATAGATATGTTTTCTCAGAAGGGAATAATATCCACAATTGATATGATAAATTTGAAGGATATTTATCCTACCCCTTCCTCATATACATAATTTGGAGTATTCATCGATCTGTGAAGAGTGTTCTTCTATTCTAGATAGTTGATTTTGGATTGAATAAAGATATCCAATCCATGCCCAATATATTATCAAACTCCACCAAAGTAAGTAAGATAATATTTTCTAGGAAGTTCATTACAAAAAAATTAACTAATGATTAGTTATATATACTTTAGATGCAATAATTTCCCCATTTTTTTATCACAAACAACTCAATCTCCATACTTTGTGATGGGGTTTTAATAGTTATACTATACTGGAAAGATATGAATGAATGTGTAGTACCAGGATTCAAATATTACATTATATATTCTTGAATGAATAATCATTGTACATGACACCACACCATTTTGGGGCTCCATGTTATCCATAGTTATGGGATAATATTTCCATTTCTCTTTTGTCTTTGATGACTGCTAAACTTGGTCACCCTCAAGGATTCGATGTTTAATGCACTGTATTTTATTGTTCCCATGCTCCCTACAGTTGAAATATTGAACCATGGGTGGTGATCTCCTTTACTCCACCACATTTTATGGATTAATCATCTCTCTTATACATTCATGATCACAGTGTCCTTAAATCCCATACTTGAAGAATTTCCCCATCCCTTTTTGGAAATTCCTATGATTCTTCTTCCCATAATTTGACATGTGAGTGGTTGAGATTTCTTTCCACCATTTTCATTAGATCCACTCTCTTGAAACCTTATCATTCATTTATTATCTCTATTTACATGGGACCATTCTACAAACTTCATATCCACATTGAGATCACATCATAAAACATCTTGATAACTCCCATAGTCTCTAATTTCTTGTTCCTTTTAATGTTGAGGGTTTAAACCAAAAAATAATCTATTTATTTTGTTATCATTGTTGATAGAGAAACTTGAGGTGATCCTTTAAATCCTTGTGATATAATATTTGAAATATGTGATAGATTCACCTTATTCTTTCTTCATCTATATGAATTATATCTCCAAATTTTTATAAAGAGTTATAGGGAAATACATATTAAGAATTATTTTCTTAAAGTATTACCACTCCAAATCTTCAATTTCATCCTTCTACTTGGTGATCTTAATCAAAACCCACAATTGATCAACCTATCCCTACAAATGAAAAATGTCTTAAGTCACCCTCTCCATATCATAATAGTGAATCACAAAAAATATCCTCTCTATTGAGTTATCCCAATATTCCACGACTAGTTGATCATAAGATGCACTAAACATCTGTGGTCGTTGACACATAAAATAATTTATAGGCAGTTTCCCCCTCTGAGATGAAGGATGAAATTCCACATTATTTAGGTTCTTATCCATAGCTTGAGACAACTGTTTAAGAATCACTATGAAATTTCAAACTCCACCTTTCAAGACACTGGGGATTTTTTTAGGAATTCATTGCATTGTCCCTTACATGGGTTATTGGCCTTGTTTACCATGGTTCTCGGTATTTTTTAAAATAGAAAAGTTTTGAACAAAACATAAGTCAACGAGCCATGAATAAATGTTTTATTCCTTTTTTCAATTAACTCTAAAGGCATATCCTGTGGGATCCACATGTTTATAATTTTTGTAAAACAATGCTTATTGGGTGCATAAATATTCTTAGTCTCATACTAATGGTTTTCACCAATGTTATCTAATCCTAATTCCCAAATTCACTGAACCATTATATGATACCAACTATTGTGACCCTACTTTGTATTACATGAATATTACATCATTTTATTGATAAACAACATAAGGAAATTACAAAACCAAGATCGAATGGTTTATTGTCTTGGGAAAATTAGTACCATACCTAACATTTACATTATAAAACTTAAACATTATTTTATTCCTTCATCACTATCATCTAATTGTACCTCATATACTTCTTAGTATAAGCAATCACCTGAGGATATAAATCAATGAAATGGGTGAGCTAAAATCCCATAATAGGATAGATAAGAACATGAAACAATATAACACAGGTGAGAATAATCATAATCATCATAACAAAATCAAGGGACATCATCATTATCATGATAAGATGGATTATATAAAGTCATATAATGTGTCAATGCAAAAATATAAAACATCATGTATTAGTGGCCTAGTACCACACATATTTGTGAACAAAGCTAACATCATGTTCAAACATAACATATGCACATAAAAAAAATCATCATTCTGAGAAAATATAGCATCATGTTCATATATATATCACATTATATCATGTGATACATCACATTACTAAACTCTTTGGAGCACTGAAAAATTTTGGGCCACTCCTCACATCATAACATTGACATAATCATGCATTCCACATAGAACATATAACAATTTTTCTAAAAAATAAATAGTGGAATGAAAATTGTTTTCATGATAATTTTATAAATCTTAATTTAATGAATAAACATTAGGGTTCCCTGAATAAAAATGTAATGAAATACTTGGTATAAGAATCATCAATATTGAGTGAAGAAGAAATAACCTCAAGAGAACTAAAAGATGTGTTTTTTAGAAAGAATATTTCTATTGAAAAAAATCCTCACATTTATTAAAAAATTGGAAATATGTATATCCTATAAAATAAAAGATAAAAATATATATTTTTGAAATATTAAAATAATACGCACTCTAAAATTTGGCATGAAAGAGGAATAACCCAAAGAAAAGAAATTGGGTTGGAGAATCCCCTTACTTTACGTCTGAATGATTTATTCACTTTAATATCCTGGATAATAAAAATAGATAAATTAATTAATAAATGAAAGACCTATTCTTCATGTATATGATTTAATTGAATTTTCTTAAGTTAAATTATGGTCATTTTGATTTTTTATATTGTTCAATTTCATCATTCAAAGGTGTTCATTATATTTGTTTTCATGAGTGGTTCACTTGTATACATGTATTGAAGATAGTGTAAAGGGGTAATAATTATAATGATTTGAAATTATATTTTATTAATGAAATTATATAAGTTTAATTATTATTATATTTTTTTCCAGATTTGTGGATGATTCATAGATAAAATGTTAATGAAAATCGTTTAGATGAGTTTTGGTGGTTTTCAATCAGACCGAACTCATTATATTCTATAATTTAATATTATATACACTTGTGAGTTATAAAACAAAAAATGATTATATAATAATATTTAAATTTTATTCAACTACTACAACATTTTAATGATCATACTTGATGACAGTAATGGAAAATGAAAACATGTTGTCCTCGAAGGTGATAAATCAGCACCTCACGAATGACATTTTCATTTTTTAGAATAAATGGAAGATGAGAAGAGGTTTGATGATGGATTATTATATTAAAAAAAATAAAATTATAGTTTATATATTATAATGGTGTTATCAGGAAACATGGATAATGGGAGGTGAGTATATAATAAGAAAAGAAAATAAATTAAAAAGAATTTAAAAGAAAATGAAATATGATTTTTACCTATTGAATTCTTCTCCTTGAGAACCTCCTTAGGGAAATTGGGTTTGGTAATTTGTTTAAACCAAAGGATCCTCGACATGGGTAAGTGTATTGGAATGTTATTTGGAATAAATTGACCATGATTCAAGGCTTGGAAGGTGTGAGGTGAAGAAGTGGTGAATGGTGGTATTTACAGGGGTGGTGAGGGGTGTTTTTTTGAATATTTTATTAATTACTTTATTATTTTGGCTTCTGAATATTAATAGTATGATCCTTATCACTAAATATAATAAATAATTATTAATATTATGATATTATGGGATCAAATCAACTAAAAATCATCCATGACTCAATAATTCATGTAATTATTAAATTCCGTAAATTATTGTATTTCATTATTGACAAAAATATACTCTTTTTGAAAAATTACAAAAAATAGCCCTATAAATTTTTTGATATGTATAATTATAAAATGAACCACATTTTATGAAGATAATTTTGTAAATATTAAAAGTTTACAATTTAATTAAAATCACCATTTTTTGGAAAATAAAGATTTTAAAATTATAACTGATTTTATGAGACTTTGAAAAATTAATTAAGGTCTCATAAAATTATCTTATAATCATAATACAACAAAAAATTAATTTTTGAAAATATTTTGTTAAAATTAGTTTTATTAAATATTATATTAATTATAAAATTGATAATAACCATTTTCTATATAAAAAATAAAATAATACATAATTTAATGTTTCTAAAATATTTTTTTACTCATACCAACTTATAAATAGGTCAATTTTTTATTTATAACATAAAAAATATAATTTACACTTTCATGAGCGAGGTTATGATTATATTCGGGGATTTACTTTTCCTAATGGCCACATTACAATTCCAAAGGTCATGTTACTATTCCATGGATATTGGTTCTTAGTTTCTTAAAATACCTCTTATTTCATTCATTAAACATTTAAAATGTTTTTATTGTCTTCTTAATGTGATTTTATGTGGTTTATAGTATATGAGATAATTAAAAAAGGAGAATTTCCATTGCTAAAATATTGGGTTGTTAAAAATTATATATGGAGTCTTTGAAATTGGTATAGCATGAGGTATGAGTTTTATTAAATACTCAACTTAATGATTCAGGGGAAGTATTGGAAAATCTTTTGTAATGGAAATACTAATCCCTCATAATATATCCCTTAATAATATGTAGAAAAACCAATATAATGGATGTATTTTTGATAGGGAGTTCTGGTATATCCGTGCATTGATAGACTATCATAGTTAGATATTGAATACCAAATATAACTACCCATCCAAGAAAATTGATATGGGATCTATACAATGAGAGAAAATCAATGCCCTAAATTACAAAAAATTCAACTAGAGAAAGAATAACATAATTTATAATAAGTATATTCCAAAAAATTAATATTGGATAGGATTTATAGACACAAGATATGATCATATGTCTATTATAAGTTTTCAATTCCAACTCAACATCACTTGGGAATTCACATTTTTTTATCGTAATCTCACAAGATTATCCTTCCCCATTGTGTTATTTTAAGGAATTTTACATTGATTAATTGGGAACTAGTTTGAATAATTCAATATCAATTTATAATTAATGAAATAGATATCAATGTTGTATTTATTTTCCATACATTCATTATATAGATTATTATTTTATCTACACTTATAAAAAAATCCCATTACCTTCAAGAATTTTCCATGAGGTTTGTTCTTATAGTTTCTACATGATGAAAATTTATTTATACCCCTCTTCTTCTTTGATTTATTCCCTTTTTATGGGTTCTTAACTGGCCTATTCTAATATTTATTTTGCTTGATGATATTAGATAAATAAAATTTATTAATTTCCTTAATGAAACATGATATTATATATTCATATCATGATTTTTTGGGAAACTAGTTACCTGAGGAGACTCGGTTTAAGACCATCCAAGAAATGGAAAATTTTTATTTTTAAATTAGGTATATAGTCCAAATAATTTCATTATAATATTTTAATTTAGTCTCCATACACTACAAAACCTTATTATTCCATACTCTTTATGGTGAGGAACTTCCTCTCCATTTCAGCTTGTTGTTCTTGGTTGATGTATTTACTGAAGAATAAAAATTTAATGGTTCTCTATTAAAATCTTTATATTTTCCCAACCTCTTTAGTTTCTGGGATCAATGAACCCCAATGATCAATTTATACCTTCAAATAATACACATTTAGAATAAATTTTCACATTCATTACATCCCAATGACAATAATATATTTTTCAGAGACATAAAACATCATTAAAATACAAATGAATTTGTAGTTTCATTAAATGATATATGTTTATATCACATAAATTGATCAAATATAGAAGAATAAAGATATAAAAAGTAGGTTTCCTTATATGGTAAAGGCTATTAATCATAAAATGTTTCATCTACCCTAATATGACTATGATTTGTTCAACTGAATAACTAGTTGTATTGGGTTGCTAAATAGGGTAATACCAACTGTTAAAACAGTGTTTATTATCATTCTTCATTTTGGAAAAAATCAATAAATAATGGAACACATTGAGTTAGATCATATTCATCATGAATATTTATCCATAAAATAAAAATCCATTTAATGGTAAATATGTATAATACTATAATGGATTATCATAATCCTTATGTTAGAAATGTTCATTTAAAATCATGTTCTCAAGGTTTCTACGAAAATTTTATTGATAAAAAATTTAATAACTACAAAACTTGTAGCCTAGATATGGTATCTGATTTATTACATTATAATAGGATATAATAGATCACATCATGAAGCTTTGATCATTTTAGTATTCTTCAAGAATCAGAAACATACAGGATTGCAACATTACATTAAAAATTTAAAATACATTAAATAAAAAAAATTCTTTCATCCTGGATATTGTTAATGATATAAATCGTCATATTATAGAGAAAGGGAAAAAAGTGTGAAATCAGATGCTCATATATGGTTACATATTAATGAATCTAAATATGTATTAATTTATATGGAATGGTAAATAACTTAAAACACATTCCATTTAATCAATATGTTGATCAAAAAATGAATCCATGGATAATACCTTTGAAATAATCTCTGGGATAATAATAGAAGAAATATCAATTAAGGAAATTATTATTGATGGATTTCATTATCATATACATCATGATATATTTACCATTAAGTGATTATTCCAAGATAGTTTAATCGATGGGTAGGTAATCCCTAAAAACCAATTTAATTTTTTGAAAAAATTAATTGTCTACTAATATAAATTGATTCATTGAGGGGTTATATATATCAAACTACACCCCATTACTATATTTCCAATGCATTCCTTAGATTTTGAATAACCAATTCAATACAAAAATAATTTTCCATATCACCAAATATATGTATTGAGTAAAGTATTTAGAATATCAATATTTCCCCAATAATTCAAATGACATTCAAATTAGAACACCATATTTACCAAAAATACATAATTTATGAAATAATAGTATTTAGGAAAAAAATAATATGTATATTTAATAGAAATTTAATTTCCAACAATCAAAAGAAATTTAATGTTTCAAGAGAAAGATACTGACCAAAATATTAAAACTGATAAAAGATGACTTTCAGTTCATAAAAAGTATTGGTTTTGTAATAAAATAATATATGTAGCATCCTTTGACCTTATTTTATGTATTACATAACCATTTTTTGACGTAATTTATGCAGGGTCTTTTTTGGGGTCACTTTGAGAGATTTTGGAAATAATTGGTGACTTTTTGGGATATGCATGGTTGGCACAATGTTTTCTAAATAGTGTACCCCCTAGAGCAAACCATGAAGCTCTTGGATGGTGGGGAATGCAAATTTTACACATAGGATACTAAATTCTGGTACCACCTAGGGGAATCTATCTACACCAAACAGTAGTGGCACATGAATGTCACATGGTTTTTCCCAACTATGCGCCCCTCTTGCTAATTGTGTGCACATGATTAAAATGTTTTGAAAATAATTTTAAAATAATAAACCCCTAGTTTAAGTTCCAAATCACACCATTTTGAACTAATATTTTTTTATTTCTTGGAGGATCCCAAGATGTGATGTTGGATCCTCTAAACTCCTCCATTGGTGAATCAATGTGTCTTTGGAAGATCTGATCCCTCTCCGACAAGTAGATCTCCTCTCATGTAGATTCTCTCATTCTCTCTTCCTGTCATCCTAAGAGAGAAATATATAACCATGTTACTAATGTCTATAAACTTATTTTTACAATATATAAAATATTTCATTATTAATATTGATTCTATAATTGATTCATATATCTTCCTTGCCTTCGACCATCATTGTAATTCCTATTATGGGTGTTGATCATTTGTATTAATTATTAATGTAGGTGGTTGTAATTGTGATTTTCTATGAAATTAAAATATTTAATTGAATAATGTTTTTTTAAATAGATTTCAATTGATTTTTAAAACCGTGATTTTACAATAATTCAATTTGAATTTTAAATATCATGGATTTAGAGAAAACCAAAAATTCGAATGGAATTGGAATTGTGAGATAAATTTTGAAAATTATGGAATTGATTAAATGATTTTAGAATTATTTTCAATAAAATAAATCAAATGATGAAAAAATATTATTAGTTTTTACTGAAAATAAATAATAACCCATGTATTGGTTTTGAAATTTAATTAGTGTATTAAAACTAAAAATTTGGAAATTAAATTTTATATAATTATTGAATTGAAATGATATGATTTGTTATTTTTTTGACTGATTGAGAACATGAAAAACTTGGTATTGTGAAGTATTTTTGGAAAATACATACTAGAATCTTGATCCCATAGAAATTGATTGATAATGATAACTCTAAAAACACATTTTTTTCATTATGATTATCCCTTATGTGATAGAATGAGTCCTATTCAGCCTAATCCTATGCGACGTGAGAACACATGTTTAACAACGATCACTAATATCAGTTTTGAGAGAATCCTATAGTCCGAAACTAATATACATCATGATAGATAACCATGGTTCTTAATATGTTTGTTTTGAGTATATATATTGTTTTTACAGAAAATTTTTAATCATAAAAAATTATTAATACAAATTACTTTATTTAAAAAGTTTATTCAATCCATATTGGAAATGTTTACCATCTATTTAAAAGAATGCATGTATTGTTTTTAAAATTAAAAAGATAAGTAATGTCATACCCAATTTTATTTTAATTGACTCCATTATTGGTTTATTGTCATGAAATATTTTATTGAACACTTGGTGAAATCATAGTAGGTTTTATAGATCACACCCTACCTTTTCATTCAGTCATTTTTTGTTTTTCTGATGCTAGGTCTAAGAACAGGGAAAGCACTACTTTTAGGTGGTAGATGTTCCTGATCCTTGGGATTATAGAGTGATGATGGTGAACAATGGGTTTGAGATCCAGTTATTAAACATAGTTTTGAGAATTTCTGGTTTCGTTGATTAAGTTTTGGTTTTATGTTTCATTGAGTTGTTTATCTATCTATTTGGTTACCATTTTACCTCTTTGAGTTATGGTTCATTTTCATTGAGGAGTGTTGATATTACAAATTCTATCTTGTTATCTTCCATTATTTTTCCAAAAATAAAATTTCAATTAATTATTTTATGACTCAAGGTGGTAGTCTCTAACATGTGGGGAATGGTAGTGCCCTTTATGACATGTCAAATTCAGCAAGAGTTTATGGTACTAAGGTATCGGGGATGGTTCATTAAAAAGTTGTATCAGTAGAGTTGAAAGAGTTTAAGACTATATTGGATTATTTTCTTGAGAAAATTTTTATATTTCATATTATTTCACCTTTTGGAGGAACATATTCACATTTATAGGAAAAAATGTTTCAATTCACCTACATGTTGATTACCGGATACACAATAGATTTTCATTAAAGAACAAGTGCCAATTTCATTTGAAAGATGATCTATTTGACCAGTGGATAGGGGAGAATTAGTTATTGAAGATTGATATTTGATCTAGTTACCAATGGATTAAAATTAAATAATCCAAAATAAAAAATATTTCCTTTAAGTGTAGGTAGGGCCAATATGAGTATATTCTTATGGATTTTGGTTAAACCAATGATCTGATAGTTTTCATGTCTTTGATTATCAAGTTTCTCAATTAGTACCTCAACATGTTCATAATATTCTTTGGACATGAAATCTTGGTTTACTCTAAAACCATGGAAGTTTGTGTGCATCATATGAAGATAGTTCTGGAAATTATGTGAGATCACTACCTTTATATCAATCTTTTGATTTTTTTTCATATTCTAGAGGTGATGTTTTGGGGGCACATGGTCTTAGAACATATTACCATAGTTGCACCTAAGATGATGAGTTATGTTTTGAAAAGGTAACCACTATGAAGTATTTTGAGATTCTAATATTCTGGGATTTAGTAGTGTATTACCATTGGTTTGTCAAGTATTTACCATAGTTAGATTACCTAATGATTTCCCTAACTTAGAAAAGAGTGAAGTTTATTAGGGATGATAATTTTCTGTGTTATTTAATTGAAAAGAAACATCTTTTGACTTATGTGCCATTGTAGACACTTATAATGTATGAGCATATATATGAGGTCTTCTATGAAACATTTGGTTTGTGTTTTGGTGGTGTTATTATGAAGGGTGATCACATCATGGAATATGGATCTTGAAAACATAGGTCACATGAGAATAATTATCCAACCCAGGATCATGAACACACATCGTTGATGCATTCCCTTAAAGTATAGAAACACTACTTTTTTTGGAAAAAGGTTTACCATCTATTCTGATTAAAAAAAGTGTAAAATATATCTTATATCAATTTTTTTGAATATTTGTCAGAGGAATTGGGTGGCGTATCGACATTTTTTTGACTTCAATATTTCTTATACCGTGGGAAAGTGGAATGTCAACGCTGAATCTTCGAGCTACAAGCTTCTGACCCAATCCTTGAAGGATTCATACTAAGAGTATAACTTGATGGATATTTTTCAAAATTAAATTTATGTGTCTAGGAGAAGGAGTTTGAGACTATTTTGAATAGTGTTTAGTAGACCTCATTTCTTATTGATATGATTCATTCAGATCAGTCGCTCAATGATGAGTTTTATAGAATTAGAGAATCTGTTTTTGGTGGGGGGACCATTGGATATTGGAAATTCTACAGGGAGAGTATTCTATGTTTTATAACTGATGAACTATGCCTTTTTCAGTGAAGAAGATAGTGATGAAAGACCATCATAGTTATCAGTCTGTAGTGAAATTGAGTACCATGAAGATGTTCTATGATACATGAAAGCGATTCAAGTGGCCATTTTTGAGACCTGGAATCACTGAATTTCATTCATGTTTTTATAATTTCCAATAGGTAAATGATGAGCACCAGAGACCATTGGGTTGTTCCATCCCCTTCTAGTGAAACCATGGACGTGGTTTCAGAATTCTATGGACCTAAAAGTGGTTTTTCCTCCCACCCCTTGAAAAGAGAATTTGATATGGGATGTGATTGACTGAATTATTAAATCGGCTCACTTTATACCCATTCAAGATAAAATTAAAATGGATTCCATGGGAAGCAAGTAAAAATAAAATGTTTTCAAGTTTTAAGGTGTCTCATTTATGAAAGTATATGATAGGGATCCCCTAATCACTTATAATTTTTATAGAGGCCTTTAGTAGGCAATGTGATCTCACGTGGGATTGACAATGACATTCCATCTATGGACGTATGGACAAAAAGAATAAGAAATATAGATTTTGGAATATGTGATTCATCCTTACATCCTTGTTTTTGGTGGAACATGGGATTTCCACTTGGGACTATTTGAGTTTTATTATAACAAAAGTTACCATTCATCCATTCATATAGCTCTATTTAATGCTCTATATGGCCACCCGTGTAAATTTCCATAGTATTGGCCATAGATTGGTTAATATTTCTTTTTTTGTAACAAGTTTGGCCCCAGAGATGATAAGTAATAATTAGTTGAGCTATTAGATAATTTTAACATCATATATCTGATAAAAATATTATACTGACCATCATCAAGTATGATAGAGTTATTAGTTGGTGACCCAGTTTTCTTGAGAGTTTCAAATCGGTCGGGTCACCAAAATCATGGAAAATTGGGAATGAATGAACCATGGTTTACGAGACTTTTTGAGGTTATTGAGGAGTTGGGGAAAGTTTCTTAACATTTACCACTTCCACTATAGTTGAAATCGATACAAAATGTGTTCCATATATCACAACATCAGAATTATATTGCTGATACATCTCATTTCATGATCTTGGAGGATCTTGATGTTGATCCTGAATTATCAGGGACTAGGAATCCATTCATGTTTGTTGATGTTGAGATAAGGTTACTTCATGGGAGGATGATTCCATTGGTCAGTGTGTTATAGAGGAATGGTCCAGATTCTAATGAGAAATGGGTTCATGAGGAACTGATGATAGAGTAGTTTCCTCTTCTCATTCAAATAGAAACCACCTAACATGATTCTTGGGGATATAATGTTTTTATGGTGGGGAGGTTTTAACATTTCATTTCCTTATTTTTAAAATTCCTTGAACCTTGTTTTAACCTCCTTTATTTCAGGTAATGTTTTTGGGTCATTTGAGGATATTTTGTAATTTTTTGGAGACTTTATGGGATATGAATTTTGGCACATGGCTTTACAAACGGTGTTCCAACCCATAGGAATTCATGCACCCTAAATAGTAGGGGTGCATGAATGGTTCACAATTTCTCCTAACCGTGCACCCCTCCATCAAACTATTCACCCTAGATTAAAAATTTCCAAAAAATAATTTTAAAATCCCAAACATCTTAGTTTAATTACCTAATCAACAAATTCATCCATAATAAATTTTATTCATCCATAGAGGCTCCCAAGAAGTGTTTTTCCTCCTCCAACCGCTTTTTTTTAGAATCAAGGTTCTTTTAGAAGATCAGACCCCTCTATAGTAAGTACATATCCTATAATGTAGTTTCTCTTGATCTCTCTTCCTATCATCCTTAGAGAGTATTAGATAACCATGTTCATGATGGATCTAAACATAGTTTAGTTAGATCTAATCCTTGTATTTATAGATCTTTATTCTATATATGAATTATAGGTATTTGACTGATTTTTCATGAAATATCAAATTGATTATGTTTTACAGATGATTTTATAGTCTTGGGAAGACCCTAGACCTTCTCTCAAGGAGCATTGGTAGGTTTAGAGTAACCATTTTTAATAAAAAGTACTAAAAAATGGGTGTGATTTTGAAAACAATTTTTAATTGAAATGACTTATTTGGTAGTTTAAAATACCCAATGGATTTTAATATTATGAGATAAAAGGGTTAATTGGGAGTTCACAACATCACTTGAAGAGTTCCTTGTTCTCAATTGACTATTAGGTTTTGTTGTAATCCTTTGGTTGAGGGATGACCAAGATCTTGGTTCCCCTCTCGCCTCTAAAAATGATGCACAAAGAATCACCCGTTGACATGATAATTTTTTAAAGGGATGGAAATAAAGCATTGAGTGAGGTATACCAAAGCATACTAAAATCTCATGTATGTGTTAGAAAAAAATAGGATTCTTGTGTTGTAAAATCTGAATAACCCAAGATTCCAACTCGAATCTGAACCCAATCGGTATTGAGATGAAAAATGTTTCACTTAATTAAGCCAAAACAATGAATTCAGAGAAGAATCATATTAATTTAAAACATAAGTGAAATACTTTAAACAGAAATTACAGAAAACAAGTATTATAGAATGTTCCAGAACTCCCTCTTCAAGTGTGTATCTCCCTTGCAATGATCAGCAACTGTTTACCTATACATTGGGAGGAGGAGGAATCTCAGATGGAGGTCCTACTTTGTTATTGATCCCCCTATGAGGATATCGGCCTCTAGAACCCCCAGGTGATTAAATGATTCCTCTAGGACTTCAAATTGGAAACACTTCACTTCTAGTTCAAACTCCCAAATGTGGAGCCCAAGCTTCAATTTTATTGGCTAAGTGGAAGGTAGGTTTGGGAAGATATATTGTTTAAAACCAATTGGAAAATGGTTTTAGAACACCATACAGTCTAATATATATTTGGAAAAAACTAGAAACATGTTTCCACACTTCTTTAATATATACACCGAATGTTTGGAAACATTTGGAAAACTATTTCCCATGATATTGATAGAACTCAACACACCACTTTTGACTACATGCATATTCGATGTTCTAGAAATATCTATCTGGATGGGCTAATAGATGACCGAATTAGATTTTAGTTCTATCATATGAAATGTATCCCATTGAATTTTGGACCCTCCCACAAATGATTAGCCCATTTTTATTCACAGTTTAGTAGATGTAGGAGGTTAAGTACACTAGTGTGTATGGATCATGCACAGTATGGCCCATTCTTATGGGACATCATCATGGGCCCTCCAATAACAGCCAACGTCCATGAAATTATCAAACAAGTATCATTTCCCTTTTTAATAGAAATAAAAACAAAATAATTGAAACAAAAACGAATTGAAATTTGTTATTATTATTATAATTTTCAATACAAAACTAATTTAACATAATGGTGTATAGATGAAAATGAAACAATGAATCACGGTGCGATCCCACCCCAACACCTAAACATTTTTACTCCCCAGAAAATTAATATTTCCAAAACTTATGCCTGTAGATATTTCCAAATTCATAAATATTTTACATTCAATGAAAATTTAATTCTGGATAGAAATGTCATAAAAAATCACACCGAGGAGTTATTCTGAGTGATCAAACACAAATATGTCTCTAAAATTGTACCAGCCCAAAATTTAAGGAGTTTATTGATAAAAAACTGAGAAATAGTTAAAATGATAACAATTTAACTAATTATCGACGTGTGTGTTTGACAAACATTTTATGTTTTTCTTTCCACTTTCTATATAGTAAATACAATTTATTTTAATAATTGCCCACTTATTAGATCCTTTCCTCAGAACTTACCCCATAGCCTTTGAAATCAAATTTCAAGGCCCGCTAACACAAGTATTTCTAGAATTAAAACCATAATCTCTTGACCTAGATAACCCCATATGTTGTAAATTTCATCACCCCCTCATTTATTCTATTTTTAAAAGTTCTATATGGAACAAATCTCACACTCTTTTCTCAACCCATGATTGATATCCTCACGAAACTAATTATAATAGTTATAAAAAGATGAAAATTTGAGGAAGGGTGGTTTTTGAACTGGCCAAGACCACAATCTTTTTGTTTGTTTTTTTGAGGGTGTAGAAGAGTCGAATAATAAGTACACACACATAGGTAAATCTGGTACAGTAATGAAATATATCAGATAAGGAACAAACATATGAAAAAATGATTTTGGAAATTAGGGAAAAATCAACCTAACTTATATTTACTTTTCATTAAGTAATAAATCTTCTCACTTCATGGTTGGGTGTAAAAATGTGTGGAGAGATTAAGTGAAACAATTTTCCTTTAAACTATTCCCAAAAAGGGGACCATTCTTATAAATGGTATCAAAATGATATAACCATTTATATCATTGAAAAAGATCTAAATTTCCATATAAATTCACACCACAGTTTTGAGTTCTTGATAAAATTGACATTTCATCAGAATTTGTTTTCAATGTTAATCCAACATAAAATATAGACATTCCATATGAATTTTCAAAATCATCCATGATTAAATGGGCATAATTTTCCTTGGTAATGTGGGAATAAAAAAAGTAATATTCTTTAACAAAGGTGAGGGTGAGGGAATTGGGGGAATGTAATAATACAATTTAGCAAGAAAAAAAGAGAAAAAGAAGATAGATGATGAAAATTATTAACTAACCTTGAAATATACCCCCCACACCAAGTGTGTGTAGTGTTCTCACTGTAATAAAATAGAATGTGGGAAGGAAGGATAAATCATGGTTGGTTTCATTCATTGACTGATTCTTGAACATAGAGTTCCTCCATCGAGGACCCCTGAATGGCTTTTTGAAAGTGATTCAACTGCTACCAGTTGACATTAACAGTTTGCATGGTTTGTTCATTTTGAACCCGAACAACACCAAATAGAGATAAATTAGTAATAGTGTATGGTCCAAACCAATGGTAACAATTATTTCTTGGATGCATCTTCAACCTTGCATTATATAGGAGGACCTTCTGTCTAATGTGGAAGTAACGATGAATGATGAGGCGATCATCGGTATCCTTGGTTCGCTCCTTATATATCCAATAATTATCATATGAATATGTTCTCATTCCTCCAACTCTTGAATCTGAATATTCTATTAAGCACCTGCACTAGAAAGATTAGAATTGCATTGTTTGATGGCCCAGTAGGCCTGATTATCAATCTCAATAGGGAGGTGACAACTATTTCAAAAAACCAGCCTATATGGTGACATTCTAATTGGGGGTTTGAAATTAGTATTGTAATCCCATAATGAATCATTAAGTCTAAGACTCCAATTTTTCATATTGGGTTGAAAAGTTTTTTCAAGAATTTGTTTTTCCTATATATTTCAAACCTCATCATGACCAATGGTCTGTGGGTTTTATGCAGTAGACACTTGATGATCGACCCCATATCGATGTAAATGTAATTGCATTGTTCTGTTTCATAAATGGGAACCCTGGTCAATGATGAAGAACCTAGGTAAGCTAATCCTACAAAAGATTTGGGTTCTCAAAAATTATACAACTAATTTAGAATCATCAGTCCTTGCAGCTCATGCATCTACCCATTTTGACACGTAATAAACTTCAAGAAGAATGTACAAGTTTCAAAAGGAATTGGAAAATGGACCTATAAATTCAATAACACATGTATAAAAAATTTCATGAAAGAGTAATGGTTTTTGTGTCATTTCATTTCTTTTAGAGACATAACCCATTATTTGACAACGAGGATAGGATTTACAAAAAATCATGGGCATCTTGAAAAAGTGTTGGCCAAAAGAGAGCAGAATCAAGGATTTTGTGAGCAGTCTGTTGGGGAACATAGTCGCCCCCAAAATCAAGAGTGTGGTTGAATCTAAGGATATATTGAAACTCACTACCGGGGACACAACGCCTAAGTACTTGATCACTACATGTGCACTTGAGATAGAGGTCATCCAATATGTACCAATGAGATTGGTTTTTTAGAAGACTTCCATGGTTTTTGTTTAAATCAGTAGGAATGAAAGTTGCTACAAAATAATTTACAATTACAGAATACCATGTAATATCATCTTACACTCAGTAAAATTTCTCATCAAGAAACATCTCATTTATATGAATACTATGGGGTGATTCAATGTTCGAAGATGGGGGAATCCTACTGATACGGTCTGCCACCACATTATATCCTCCTTTTTATCTATAATATCTAAATTGAATTCTTGAAGGTGAAGAATCCAATGAATGAGATGTAGTTTGGATTCCAATTTATTAAGGAGAAACTAGATGGCTACATGGTCTGAGAACACAATGACTTTGGTCCCTAAAAGATATGACCTAAATTTATCCAAGGAAAACATAATGGAAATAATTTCTTATTCATTTGTGGTGTAGTTTTCTTGGTTAGGGTCCAGTGTATGTGAAGTATAGGAAATGCCATGAGGTGCTCGATTGACCCATTGTGATAAGACTTCCCCAACTGCGTAGTAAGAGATGGCACACATGAGCTCAAAAGGAAAATCCCACCAAGGTGGTTGGATTATCGGGGGTAACGTGAGAATCCATTTTAACTTTTTATAAGATTCTTAAAAATATATATCAAAAACAAATTCTTTTTCTTTATGGAGTAATCAGAAGAGATGGAGTTCAATTTTACTAAAGTCACGAATGAAATGGTGATAAAATCCATAATGAACTAGGAATGATCTCACATCTCGTACATTCTTAGGGAATGGTAAGAAAGAAATTTCATCCAATTTTGATTTATATACTTGGATACCATACCCAAAAATGACATGCCCCAAAACAATACCTTTTCTCATCATGAAATGACATTTCTTATAATTTAATTTGAGTTTATTTTCAATAAAACGATATATGATTGAACCAAAACTACTTAAAAATTTATCAAAAGAGGATCCATACATAGTGAAATCATCCATTAAAGAATCTATAAAATTCACCAGGTAATCCAAAAAATACTAACCATGCATCACTGTAAAGTACCTAGAACATTTCAAAGACCAAATGGCATCGTCCTATATGAAAATATGGCAAAGGGGCAAGTGAAGGTCATCTTTTTCAGGTCCTTGGAGGGAAATATGGATTCTAAAATATCCAGAATACCAATCAAGGGAATAGTAGTGGAATATACCTACTAGCCTCTCTAGCATCTGGTCAATGAATGGTAAAGGGAAATGGTCCTTCCTAGTGTGTAGGGTTAGTCGACGATAGTAAATATAGACACGCCATCTATTCTGCACATGACCTGGAACCAATTCATTATTTTCATTTTTGATTACTGTAAGACCATTTTTTAGAAACTAATTGAACATGACTTACCCATTGGCTGTCAGAGATGGGTTAAATGATTCCATCATCCAATACTTCTGTTACTTCCTTTTTCACAACATTTAGGAGGATTGGGTTCAGTCGGCATTGTGCCTACCTCACTAGTTTAGCGTCATCATTTAATAAAATATGATGTGTGAAAATTGATGGAATTATACTAATTTTTTTTTGCAAGTTTCTATCCCATAGCTTGTTTATACTCCCTCAAAAGTTCATGGAGTGGCAATTCATGCACAGGAGGGACTGAACTAGAAATGATGAAAGGAAACTTGTTTCCATTATCAAGATATGAATATTTTAAATCTTGAGGTAGTTGTTTCAATTATAATTCAGGTGAATTTTGGATTGATGTGAATATGTTTAAAAGTGATAGGTCACTTATCTCTTCAAACTACTCAATGGTATCATCCTTAATAAGGGAATACGATTTTACAAGCTTAGTAGTATCAATGATGGTTAAGTGGTCATCAGTGTTCAAGAAATCATAAATTAATAAACATGAATGACATTTTTCTAATCCGCTACAACAATAATTTCATAAATCATATCATATAATTTAAATCAATGAAGAAAACTTCGAAAGGAGATCAGGGAAATAAAATATGTTTTTTAGGGTAAGGGAGTACATCAATAGAATTAACAGAGAGAAATGAATGTTCTTCTAAGGGGTGCATCATGGCATCAATGATGTTGAAATAGACTATGTCACTACCAATTTCCATAGATAATGCACCACTATAGACATTGATTACTTTATTGGAGGTTTTTAAAAAGGCCCTATCAAATATAATAGGTTAATGTTCATTCATCCTATCATCTCCAATTTTTATAACATAAAAATCAGTAGGAACAATTAAAATTTTCACCCTCATAAGAACATCCTCTAGAACAACAGATGCTTGTTTTGTACTCTAACTTTCTAGATGAATGAAAATTATTGTGGGAATCAGTTCCCCAACCTACAATGTAGAGTAAATTGAATGAGGAATCACATTTTTAGAAGCACGTAAATCAAGTATAGCATTGGAAAATGAATAATCCCTTATCGTTGATGGATTAGAGAAGGTTCCAGGATTATTTAATTTGGTAGGTAGTGGTGGTTCTATCAATGCTAAGATATTCCTCCCTGAGATTACCTTCTCATCATCACGTATTCTCCTTCGATGTGTACACTTCTCCTTTAAAAACATTTCAAATCTTGGAATTTGATTCACAACACTAATCATGGGGATGTTTACCTGCACATTTTTGAATGTTTCCAATATTTCTTTATCTATTTTAGTTTCTTTTTTTCCTAGGTTGGATGGATATTTGTGTAAATGGAAGAGGAATGGGTTATCTAGGAGATTATCTACTTACAAACTCTTTCCATTGGAAGGTATTCTCACAGGACATGGTTTTTCAACATTTGGATCATTTTTAATGGGTGGGATGGAGGTTTAATTAGGAGGGGATGACTCTAATGGAGGAATCATTTGACTTTCTAGTTGTTTTCCTCTCCTAATGGTGATTCCACTAACATTTCCTTCATCATTATGGTTGACTAATGGTTGACATGGTAATTTAATGGACCCGTGGATTTGAATTTCCCTCACTAAGTTAGCTAGTTGGCCTAATTGGGATTTGAGGTCTTGTATGGCTGCTTGAGTGGTTTTTTGGAATAGGAGATTGTTGGAAGACATTTTTTTCATCATCTCTTATAGGATATGCTCAGGTTTATTGGGGGGGGGTGTTGGAAAGGGCTTTTGGGTTGTTGAGTATTTCTGGGTGGTGGTGGTGGATGACTACTCTGACCCTATTGGTTCCATGGTTTTGAGGTTGATTTGAATACCCCTTGCCTATAGGATTGGTTGTATTTCCACTAATAATTGGATAGATAGTATGGTTATTTCATTAATGGTTTGTTATAGGGGTTTTCCTGAAAATATTTCCTCACAAATCTCAAAATGTTCTCTCAATTGGGGGTATTGGTCAGATTAGTGGTTTTAAAGAACATATACCATAATGGATTGGAGGAGTATATTGGTATTTACCTTGGGAAAGAACAACTTGTCTTATAAGGGTACATACCTCTTCAAACATTATGTACACCTTCTTCTCAAATTTAGTACATTTAACCTCATGCAAACCCCAAATGGGTACACTAGTCCTTGTACAAAATTATTGAGTTTTCTGTGCCATGTTCTCAATTAGGGTCCATGCATCGATTGGGGTTTTATCAAATAGTGCACCACCTACAGCAACATCAATCATGTTTTTATCAATTGGAATTAAACCTTCATAAAATTACTAAATTAAAATTTGATCTCTTATTTGGTGGTGTTGACCCCTTGAATGTAACCTATTAAACCATTCCCAACATTCATGTAGTATTTACCTTGTGACTACCTTATTCCAAATATTTATTTCCTTATAGTTTCAATTCAAGAGACTAAGAAATATTTATGAAGAAAAAAGTGTTTCATGTCCGCCCAACCTCTAATTAGTGAATTAACATAGTAAATACAGTCTTTTACAGTGTCTTCTTATGAAAATGGGAATTCATTAAGCTTTACTCATTCTTCATCCACATTATCAACTTTTAATTTTGAACAAATAGTGTGAAATTCTTTTAAATTATTATGTGGATCTTCTCTTATGAGTCCATGGAATTTTGGTAATAACTGAACTAGACCGGATTTTAGTTCAAAGTTAGGTGTATCACATTTTTTTAATATATGTTGGTTGGATATTAACATCAGGAGGGGTTAGTTATTTTAGTATTTTATTATTTTCAGCCATGTTATGTAAGTTTATTTCAGTTTTAATGTGAGTTCTAGAAGAAGATGTAGAAGGATAAAGAGGATTGTCGATGTTTTGTTTGTCCTCCATCAAATGGTTATCACTTTTGTCTTGGTGTCGCTGACGTAGGATCCTCTTCGGTTCAGATTTGAATAGTAGTTGGTCTCCCAAAGTAGAACATGTCATGAAAAAAACATATAAATGAAATAAATCAAAACACAAAAATTATAGGTAGAGGTATAATATAAAACAGATAAATATTCACAAAATTTACAAAAATATAATAAATAATAAAAACTAAAATCTGATACTCTCTCCGGTAATGATGCCAAAATTTGACCGATATATCATGAAACATAAAATTTATTATGTTTTATAGATTATTTTATAGTCTATGGATGACACCAGGTCATCTCTCAAGGATATTTGGTACATTTAGAGTATGCATTTTTAATAAAGAGTACTAAAACAATTGGAGTGATTTTCTAAACAGTTTTAAAATGAAATGACTTAATGGGATGTTTAAAAAAAATAATTTTTAAAAATATGAGACAAAATGGGTTACTATGAGTTCACTAAACCACATGAAGAGTTCATTGTTCTCAGTTGACTATTAGGTTTTTTTGTAATCATTTGGTTGAGTGATGACCAAGATCTAGGTTCCCCTCTTTCCTCTTAAAATGATGCAAAAAGAACAACATATTGACATAAAAATCATGTTTTAATGGTTTGGACCCCATTTATAGAGTTAGGTATAACAAATAATAATAAAATCTCATGTATGTGTGAGAAAAATAGGATTCTTATGTTGTCCAATCAGAATAACCCATGATTTCCACTCGAATTTCAACCTGATTGGAAATGAGATGAAAAATGTTTCACTTATGTAAACAAAAAAAATCATTCCAAGGAGAATAATATTATGATTAAACATTAATAAAATACTTCAAAAACAAATTACACAAAACCAGTTGAATAGAATGTTCCGAAACTCCTTCTTCAAGTGTGTGGCTCCCTCGCAATGATCACTCACTATTTAGCTAGACATCGGGAGGAGGAGGAAGCTCAGGTAGAGCTCCTTATTCATTCTTGACCACCTTTATGAGGATAGGAGACTCTAGAACCTTTAGGGTGATGTAATGAATCCTCTAGGACTTCAAATTTCTAGCACTTCACATCTAGTTCGAACTCCCAAATTGCGAGCTCAAGCTTCCATTTTGTAGGAAAAGTGGTAGGTGGTTTTGGGCACACAGACTGTGTAAAACCACTTGGCCCATGGTTGTTGACTACTAGACAAAAAAATATCTATTTGAAAAAATCTATTAACATGTTTCCCCGCTTATTTTATATCTACGTAGAATGTTTGCAACCATTTAGGCCACTATATCCCAAGATATTGATAGAACAAAACACACCGATATTGACTTCGTGTAGATTTGATGTGAAGGATAGATCTGTACAGATGGGCCACTAGAGGAAAAAATTAGCTTTGTGTTTCTTCATATGAAATTTATCCCATTGAATTTTGGTTTCCTAATTAAATATGGACATTGATTCTGAAAATTGGGTAATTGAATTTTTAATAATTACATAATTAAGATGAGATTATTTTCACATTATTGGTAGATTGATTGAGAAAAATATATCCTGAGTTAATAGTGGGTTATTTAGGATATGAACACTTACATATTGACCCAAAAGCGTTGGATGGATATTGAAAACTAGAATAACCATATTATATTTGATTATCCCAAATGAGTTATTAATGAGTCCTATTCATCCCAAGCCTAAGGCACAAGTGCACAAATGTTTATATTTGATAACCGAGTTGAGATGTTTGATGAACCTATAGTGAGAAACTAACTTACTTCAGGGAAGATAAAAATAGTTCTTATTATGTATGTTATATTTATATATTTTATTTTTTATATAACTATTTTACTCATGAGAAATTATTTATATAAATTCTTTTATATAAAATGTTTATTTAAGGTATGTTTGAATTTTTTTTGCATCTATTGAAAATAAATCATGTTTTGTTTTAAATTTGAAAATGATATGTCATTTCATTCCCTTTTTTATTTAAATTGAAATCATTATGGTTTTGTTTTAATAAAATATATTAGTAAACACTTGGTGGGACCCTACTAGGATTTATAGCCTACACCCAACCATTTCATTAGGGAATTTATTGATTTTCTTATTCCAGATTAAAGAAAACGGAATACACCACTTGTTGGTGGTGTATGTTCTTAATACTTGGGAACATGGAGTGATTACGGTGACCAATTTAGTTGAGATACAATTGTTTCATGGGGTTTTGAGTCTTTCGTGGATTGTTGATGGTAGTTTTGGTTGATGTATTATTGAGTTTATTATCATTCTGTTCAAGTACTATTTTACATGTTTGAATTTTGGTAATTTATCTATGACTACTATTTATATACTCAATTTTGTCTTGTTATCTTACAATGTTTTATATAAAAATTGTTCCAACTTAATTCATGTATGATTCGAGGCTCTACTTGCCAACCCTTGGGGATTGGGAATTCCATTCGAGCCATGTATGGTCCATCTTGACTATGAGGGTGCCAGGGTATCTGGTTTTGTTCAAGAAAATGAGAAACCATCTTATTTGAATGAGTTTAAGACATAGTAAGTTGATTTCCTTGATTAAGGTATTCTATACCCAAGTGTTTCAACATGGGTAGAACTTATAATATTTCATAAGAAATAAAAAGGTAATATTTTATTATGTGATGATTAATAGAAGGTAAACCAATTTATAGTAAATAAAAAGTATCAATTGCCCCAAATATATAATATTTTGGATCAGTTGAAAGGGTATAAGTGGTTCTTTATGATTGATCATCAATCTAGTTACCACCAAATGCAGATTAAATTATTTTAAATCCCAAAAAATTATTTTAGGATTATATATTTCCACTATTAGTATATTTTATTCCTTTTGGTATAACCAATGCTCATATAGTTTTCATGTCATTGAAATATATGATATTCTATGAGTACATAAAAACATTCATTGTAGTCTTTATGGATGAAATCTTGGTTTACTATAAAACCATGTATGAATATGTGTTTCCACTTATGAAAATGATGTAAATTTTTGAGAGATCACATAATTTATTCCAAACATTCAAATTGTTCATGGATTTTGTAAATGATTTTCTCTGGATATGTGTTCTTGGAAAATGGTATCTCAGTTTGTACAAATAAGGTGAAAGCTATATTTGACATGGGAAGATACACAATATGTTTTATAGATTCTTATAATCTTAGGTTTAGTGGGGTATTACATAAAATTATCATGTATTTCACAAATGTTTCTTATCCAATGAATTCCCTCTCTCACAAAGGAGTAAAGTTTATTTTGTATGATAAGTGTCAAAGTTATTTCATTATGATGAAACATATTTTGAATTTGACATCAGTGTTGAGTCTTCTAGTGGATAGGCATGGTTATGTGGTATTATATGACCCATCATGATTGGTCTAGTTTGTTTTCTTATGTATGATGATAATTCCATTTCAATTTAGTCAAGAAAATTTTGACCACATGAGAAGAACTATCCAACCCATGATCTTGAGCATATAGTTATGATGCATGCCCTTAAAAGATGGCGACATTGCCCTTTTGGAGACTAGTTTTCCATCAATTATAATATCCAATTCCTGAGGTATATATTATATAAAAAATAATTCAATATTAGTCATAATCATTGGGTAAAATACCTATAATTGTTTTATTGCAACATTTCTTATACCCCGAGAATGGGAATTTCCATCACAATTTCTTTAAGAAAGAAAATTATGATCCAGTCCATTAATGAATCGTAAAAAAAGAAAAAAATTATGGATCTTATTTAATAATTTTACCAAGGAGTTGTGATATTGAGTATAATACAATTTTGAGCAGTGTTCAGTTGACCACTATATCATAAAAAAATATTCATTAGGATCAGCAGTGTGATGAAGAGTTTCCGGGCGTTAGGGACTGTCTTTTTGGAGGGAGAGAATTTGTGAGGGGTTGTTCTCCATGGAGGGTATTATATGTTTCCATAACATTTGAATTGTATAATTTTTTGTAACTAAGGATGTGATGGAATTATTTCAATGTACTATGTTAGGAGTGCACCTGGGTACCATGAATATGTACTCTGATAAGAAATCATGATTCTTACAGCCAAGTATAATATCAGACATTGCTTAATTTGTATCATTTTTAATACTTTTCAATGGGTCACGGTCGAGCACCAAAGAATTTTGGGAATCTTATAGCCCCTCCTAGTGAAGACATGGAAGTGGGATGATATTTATCCAGACTTCAAGGTGGGTTTTCCTGAGAACCCTCATAAGAAGAATGTGATATGGGTTGTGATCAATTGACTGACCAAATCAAGCTACTTTATACCTATATAAGATACAACCAATGTTTATGACAAATGAAGCCTACCAATAAAAGAGTTTGACAGGACACATGGTGTTCCATATGTGACAGTATCTGATAGAGATCCCCATTTCATTTATCTTTCTTGGAGAGGCCTCCAAGAGGTAATAAGATAACATATGAGCTTGGGTATGGAATATCATCCAAAGAATGATGTCCAAACAGAACCTGACATAGAGAATTTAGAATACATTCTTTGTACATGTGTCTGATATTTTAGGGGTTCTTGGGAAAAACAAATGGGACTGGTTGAATTTTCCTATATAATAAATTATATTCATCTTTTCAAATGGCTCCCTTTGAGGCTCTATATTGATGCCTAGGTAAATCTAAATTGTGTTGGTCAGATAATGGTGATGCTTCCTTGGTTGGACCAAGTATGGTACAAGATTTGATGACTAAGAGTTAGTTTATTTTCAAATAATGTTGAAAACATAAATCCAATAAAAATCTTATGCTTACCATGAAAGAATACTGTTGGATTTCTTAGTTGGTGACCCGACATTCTTGAGAGTTTCACCTCGTTTGGGTAACTAATGTCTTGGAAAATAGGGTAATATTTCACCATGGATTATATGACCTTTTGTGTGTTTTTAGTAGGTGGGAAAGTGTCTTACTATTTAGAACTTCCACCAATGTTGTAGTCGATACATAATGTGTTACATTTATTAATGGTTAAGAAGTACATTTCTAATCCATATCATTTCTTGAGATGAGATGATCTTGATGTTGAAATTTATTTATCGACGATTGAGAATCTGGTTATGGTTTTGGATTATGATAAAATGGTAAATCAAGGGAGGATGATACCTTTATTTAGTGTTCTACTAAATCATGGCTCATATTCTCTTGAGACATGGTAGTGTGATTCACTCGTGACATAGCAGTGTTCTCATCTCTTTGTGATAGGCCCAAATGGGATTGTTATTTGCCTACAGGTATAAGATATTTTTTTTTATAAAAAGTCAAAATATGATACTCAATTAATAAAAACATAGTATTAGAAATAGGTTGTTATCAATAAACATAGATTTTTATTCAGTATTATTATGATTTCTATTGATTTAATTTTATTTAGTAGGAGAAAGAGATGAAGGAAATATTTTTTAATTTATTTGAAGAAAGAAAAATGAAAATGAAGCTGATTGATTGATTGGGGTTTGATCAAATTTTGAGATAATTATAGGGTTATTGTAATAATGGGGTTTGGGTGAAATTAGATTTAATAAAACTTGTTGATTAATTCATGATTGGTGTTGGAGTTGAGATGAGGAAGATCCAATGGTCATGGAATCTCCTCCTAAATCTGGAAAAACCCAATTTTCCTTGGTCCTGTAATTTTGTGTGTTGTCGAATCAAGTTTGTCTCAATACCATATTTAAACATGATTTCCCCAAAAGCTAAAAAATCTTACACCTTATTTAGGGTTACCTGTTGTATAATTTTAATTTTCCTTTTAGATTAAAATATCATTGGCCAGGACAAAAGAAAAAGAAAGAGATCGGTAGTTAATGTTTAAATTGCGACAAACCAAATACATGAATAAATAAAATGCAATGAGTCCAATATACCTTCCCCCTTATATTACAATACCCTAGAACTATGTGGTTTTACCCTCTCATTGTATTTATGAAATAATAAGATTGAAGGAGAAAATAAAATGAAATCATAAAAAATCCCAAAGGGCCTCCCAGTATCTCGCTTCAAGTTTCATTTTCTGGATCAGAATTCACCCCACTACAGTAAGAAGATCCTCAATTTATAGGATTCTAATGGGATCTACCTGAAACTTTTATCAATGTGTAATGTGTTTAAACATTTTTTAATCCCGAACCAACATTTCCTCTGTGATTTTTGAATCCGTGTGAATATTGTGCAAATCTCATTTAATGATTTTTTTACTTTGACTATTTTCACGTAGTGAAATCATGACTCACGACATGTAATTAGTCTTAACAGTGTGAAATGTTGTCATGAATTATTTTGGAGGCTACTTCTCTACACTAATTCAAATTTATGTAAATCAATTAAATGGGGTGTAATGTGTTCTCCTCCATATTTCCATCCTTAAAAATCTCATGTCGCACCGCTTCGCTTTGCTCTCAGCATGAAGTGACTTTTTTCTTAATTTTCTTATTTTCAATGATTTTCTAAGAATAATTGTATCCTTCCAAAAATAAAATTTCCCATCATTGTAAATAATTTTTATTTAAATACACAAATTAGTACATTTTAAAACACTAAAATGTATGCAGGAAATATAATTATCACATTGATATAAAAACCTATTGACATGGTTTTTTTGGATTTATATTTTTTATGTTGGGGAAGTTGTGACATAATATTAATTTTTTTCATCAATTAATTGATATTTGTTACCTTTATTAATTCATGTCTTGTGTTTTTGGAAATTTCATTAGATTTTTGATATGTTTGGAGATTTTTTTGTCAGTACATGGTTTTGAAATGATTTCCCAAACCATGAACGCACTAGACAGTGGGGAATCAGTGATTGGTGTATGTTTTTATATACCATTTACCCACTATGGGAAACTTTTCCACCCCAAATAATAAGGGTTCATGTCTAGCACATGGTTTCCCCTAACCATGTATCCCCTCCATCAAACTATGCATGCATGACTAGAAAGTTCTAAAATATAATTTTAATATCCCTTAAACCCCCAGTTTAAGTTAAAAATCACCCCCCATTTTACCCGAATACGTTTTATTCATAATTGTAGGATCCTAGGAATTTATTTTGAATCCTCTAAAATTATCATTTGGTGAATAAAAATTCCATTGGAAGATCTGATCCCTCTTTGGTAAGTAAATATCCTCTCATGAAGTTTCTCCCAATCTGTCTTCCTATACTACTTATAGGGTACTAAATCATCATATTATTTAGGAGTATAAACTTGATTTTATTAAATATAATCCTTATCATGATATAGGTTAATTCTAGATCTGATTAATTTATCTTCCTTTCCTTTAATCATTATTCGTGTGCTCGTTGAGGGCATTGATAATTGGTTTCCTTGATTAAAGGTAGGTGGTTACATTTGATATTTTCTATGTATTTAGTACAATGAATTGATTTATTTTTCTGAAAGAGGTTTCAGTTTTTTTTATAAAACCCTAACTTGATATGATTGGAATTAGAAGATGAAATGTCATGAGTTTTGAGAAAAACCCCAAATTCTAATGGAATTGTAATTTTGTTTTGAATTTTAAAAATGAGGGAATTGATGAAATTAGATCAGAATTATTTTAAAAAAATCTATTAAATTGAAATGATGAAAATCTATAACATGTTTTTAATGAAAAAATATGAAATGATGAAATTCCTATGTTTTGGTTTTGAAAATGAATTGGAATATTGAAATAGAAAATTTGGAAACTGAATTGAAGAGGATGATTTAATTTAAATGAGTGTATTTTCACATAATTTTTTAATTTATTGGGAAGATGAGAGACTTGGTAGTTAGTTGTTTATTTGGGATAAGAATGTTTGGATCTTGATACCCTAGAAATGGTTTGATAATGAAAACACTAGAAAACCCTTGTTCGGATTGATTATCCCATATGGGATATTGATGAGTATTATTCAATCTAAGCACGATGGATGTGTGAATACATGTTATGTCATGATCACCGTTATGAAAGGTGTAAGGATCATACAACTATAAAATAAAAAAATTATGTTATATGACCATGGTGAATGTTTTTCATGTTTTGATTATATATTATCACGTTAACAGATCTTTTTTATTCATTCCGAACGATTTATATAAATTATTTTATGTAAGATGATTATTCAATCCATCTTTTAATTGATTCTTATCTATTTTAATGAAATATGTTGTTATTTACAATATATAAATGATATTTTATGGCATACCCAATTTTATTTAAATTTTATAATTATTTGTTTATTGTTAAATAATCTATTATTGAAGACATGGTGTGACCCTACGTGGCTTTATTGCTCATTCTATAACTTTTCCATTTTGTGTTTGTAGATTTTCTTATTCCTGGTCCAATAAAAGGGAAGAACAACTTAGAGGTGGTGGGGGTTCTTGATCCTCATAACTATAGAGTGGTGATGGTGACCAATTTAGTTGAGTTCAACCTGTGAGATAATGTTTTGCGACATTCATATATTTTAATAGTTTGGGTTGATATTTTATTGATTTTTATTTGTTTGAGTGTCGTTTTTACCTATTTTAATTCTACAAATTTATCCTTTATGTGTGTTGACATAATTAATTGTATGATTCTAAAATCATATGTTTTATGGAAAATCATTCCCGATTTTTTGATTCATAATTCAAGGTTCCAGTCTCCAATATGTGGGGATCGAGAACCCCATTAGGGTAATGTCAGATCCAGTTTGAGTGTCAGGGTACCAAGGTATTTAGGGTGGTTTGTGACAATTTCATTAATATAAATAATTAAATTGAAAGAGAAACACTAAAAAAATAATTCATTAAATATTGTTTTTCTAAAAACAATTTAAAACTTTTAGAAAAAGATAATTTTCATAAAATGGTTATGGTGACTGAAAAATATTTTAACACCGCATATATTTAAAAATAATTTTTACTTATTATAAATAAGGTAGAAAATAAAATCTTTATAAAATTATTGAAATATTTATTTAAAACCATTTAAAAGAGGAACGTAAAACCTTAAATTTCATAATAATTTTTTTTATTAAATTAAAATTAGTTTTTTAGAATTATTTTAAAAAATATGGAGACATAAGAAATATATAATCGATCAGAAGAGAAATTGGGTAGACTTTTTCTTCAATTTCTCTGTGTGATTCATGTTCTAAAGAGATGGAATTTGGAAGAAAACATGGGAAATACACACACATATATATATATGATAATATTAATTTTTTTTGAGTTTATAAAAGATACATTATCGTATTCATTCAATGAAAATAAGAGTAATCCTAAAAATTCAGTTTATAAAATAAATTCTTACATATTTGTTGACATTTAAACTATATTCCATTGAAGGGGTAAACATAAATTGAAAGGTAATCATAATTAATAAATATATATTATTTTAAAATACATAAATGTTGAGGTATATTCTCCATATAAAAATAAATATGCACATAATACTAATTATTTCTCAATGGAGTAGAAATTGAGATGAATTCCCTTTCCTAATGTTTGACTTGCCTCATTAGTGGTTTCGAACACATATATATTAAATTTATATTTATTATAATGATATAACATAACTATATAAATATATATACATTCATATATGTTCCATTTATAAAATACTTTCCTGTATTTTTAATAACCTTTTATTACTGTCATTGATTCAGGTGTTAACTTCTTAATTTTTAGGAGAATTTAGGTTTTGTAGTTTTGGTACTTATATATTGAGCATGGTTCTATAATATCCAAAATAATAACCATGATATACATTTCATATAGACTAATTATATATATAACTAGATTTATCCATTTATGGTAAATATAAAAAAAAGGAATTCCACTATTCATAGAGACGACATACCATAAAAACACATGAAGGTTATTTTGATATTTTGATGGATATAATAAATAAAAGGTGAAAAATAATTCACCATTAAAAAATAATTATTATATTATAGAAATCATATATATTCATTAAATGTATCTTTATTACATTCCATTAACATAATAAAGGGACTACATCATTTCATGGAAGTGGTAGTCCATACGTATGTATGAGAGAAATTATCATTTACCAATAGATTGGAAAGAAATAAGAAAAATAATATATTATATTTCTATAACTCTAATTATATAATAAATATAAAATATAATAAATTTTATATCTTTATAACCATCCACATATAGTGGTGATGAAACAAATTGTGACATAATGTCGAGATGGTAAGCCGTATGTATGCACTAGCACTGTTTTAACATTTTATAGTGTGGAAATGGTTTGGAAAAGGGTTGCATAAAAGTATTTATAAGAAATGAAATATATTTATAATAATTGTTTTTTATTTTTTTGATATGTAAAAATATTTCTAAGAAGATTAAGAGGAATAAAATCTGAGAGTGTTTGTAAAGACAATTATGTCTCCTTTGGTTGAATTCCTTTAGATTCTCTATTAAGGACCCTTGGAATGTTCTTTTAAGAGGAATATAACCTATAATTAATGACTATTTAAGTGGATAAGATAAAATTTAAGGGTTTTTAAAATATATATTTCTCAATGTGGTTTAAATAAAAGAAATATGTGGTTTCCTTTTATAAGTGAGTGGAGGGGAGTCATGAATTTTTAGAAAAAAATAAAATATAATAATTTAAAATTCAATTCCACGTGGTTAAAAAATTACATTTAATTGAATATGATGAGGATAATTTTTTTATACAATCATTGAATAAATATTTTATTGGTTTATATATAATTTTTAAATTTATCTTTTTCATTAACCCCTTTTATAACCATTTTTAACCTAAACAACAATAACACCAATTTCAACATTAAAGGGTTGTAATTTTAAATATATGGTGCTATTTGGATAATAAATTGATATGAGGTGATATTATATACCACATAATATCACCATGTACAATTTTAATATTATAATGTTTTGGAAATTATTTATTAAATCATTATTTTCATTGAATATCATTATTGTGATTTTTGATACAATTCATTTAATATTACATTGATGGAATCCAAACAAAAATATAAATCTAATATAAACATAACAAACATTCCTAATATGTTATATATATATAATTTTTTTTGGAAACTATAACTAGCCCAAAAAATTGTACATTTAGTGTGTTTAAAATCATTAGCATGATTTTTCTACGGCATGCACAAACACTATGTTGATGTTGTATAAGTATTTCAAGAAATTATATCATAATGAAATTAAAAAAAATAACAGTGAAAAAATAATAATACATAATTAATATAAATAATCCTAATTTTACATATCCTCATTTTATCCTTATATAAAAATAGTAATGATTTTAATGTCAAAAGAGTGACATTTTTTGTTTTTTAAATAAAAAATATAAAGGTCATTATCAAAGGGAAATGGAATAATAATTATATAAATTTATGTTTTAGATGTATATAGTGAATTTTATATCATCCAATTAAATAAATTACAGTGATGGAAAATTTTTAATGGCTTCTTACGTTATATTTAACCTTAATTACCTGATTTACAATCTACTAATGTGATAAATTTTACCATATTTAGTATTCATAATTTATAAAAATAAAAATAAATTATTTCCTAAATTTGAAATAAAAGTTTAAAATAAGTAATAAATTTTATCACATTCAATTACTATAAGTTTTTGAAATTAAATAAAAAATAAACCAGGAAAATGGGAATGAAAATTGTTTTCTATAAAATTTCCTTTTGATTACTTAAAATTGAATTTTTTTAAAATTATGTGATAATATGATCCAAAATTAATTTAAATAGATCCTATATAACTTTAATGAAAATAATACTTAATCATACATTTAAATCACTTTATATAATGAATAGAATTTACACTTATATTCAAAATCATTATTTTTTCACTATTCACTGCAAAATAAACCTTTCTAGAGAAATATAAAAAATTCCATAAGAGATAATACTGAAATGAAGAATGAAAAATGATAAAAATATGTCTTAGTAATATTTCAATTGATTTTTTTGGTCAATTATTACATTTTTTGTGTATAATGAATGATATTTAAGAAATTATATTCAATTTAAAAGGAATATATAATAAAATCTTAGGGTGTTACATATAATGCATGTCATATCTTTGATCGGATGAATAAAATAATTATATATGATTTATTTATTTATCAGTATATGTAATTTATTGCTATCCGAGATCACATATTACTCCGTAGTTTTAGAAAATGAAATATTAATCTGGAATAGTATATAAAGACTTGGGAAAAGATAGAATGTGACATTGAGGATCTCATTTAAAGGGAGGTAGAATGGGAAGTATTTTACATTGATTGTACTCATCATAGGTTTAATTATTCTAAATATTTTAAATTAACTTTGAATGGTTTTATGGAAACCATTTAATTCTAATTATTTATTTTTTAGGTTCTCTTTGTGTTACCACAAAACCATTAAAAGCAATTTTCTTTCAAAATTAAAAAATATAATATAGAAAAGAGGAATAATCACTTTTTGGGGTTTTGGAAATTAATTAAATCCTATTTAGTCATTTTCACATATCTATGTGATCTTATGATACAAACCGCTTACTATACTCTTTTAGTGAGTAACATCTTACAAAGAAAGAAAGTTTGAGTAAGGGAGAGATTTATAATCATTTTCTAAACATTTAGCTACCTAAAATATTCAAACTCCTTAACATAATAATGTCAAATGATATGATTTCAAAATATAATATCAACTTATAACTCTATCTATGATAACCATCAGCATCTGTGGAACCATTTTCATCATCCTTTTTCGTGAAAGCTATCATAAATAAAGTAAATATTTACATTATTTCTTTGACAGAACATCCTTAACCCTTTTATAATATAGTTATATTCAACATATTAATGTTACTAATGTAACTATTAACATTTTTCTATAATTCCATACCCAAAAATCATATCCAATAAAAAGTGTAATCTAATAATCAATTTGACTATCTCAATACTTTAATAAATATTGACTCACTTACTGTGGTTACTAAATATAATTATTAATATTTTCCTAACTTGAAAATATCTGGAATAAATTTAGATATTATGTAAAACAATCTTTATTCATAGAGTACTATAAAAATTTATTTTATAACTTTGAAATTATTGAAGTCCAAACATAGTCCCACTAGCCTCATAGATAGTAAATTCTATTTCAAATATATTTTTAAGATATAAAAACCATGTCATGTTAGGAAAACACTTTTATTTACTTTCATCAATAATATTAATCTCATATACTATTGTTTCCATATCAAATATAGAATTATATTTTCTTTGTATAATTTTTTTTAAAATATTTATTTATTAAAATATATGTATATTGTGTGGTGAGAACAGATTCCCTAAGATTTTAATTGAAATATACATAAACACTTTACCATTGATAAAACATTTTAATCTACATTTACTTTTCAAAACATGTTACATAGTTTTATGTATAATAAACCATGTGTATAAATTTTATCATATAATGTTTTATAAAACAACTCTTTGTTATATAATTGATTCCCTTATTATAAAAAGGAAATATGATAATGATACAAATACTTTATTAAGATTCATATGGTCATGACACATTTCATAAAATTATAATTTATTTTTTGTAAAATAATTAGTTCATCCTTTTAATTAAAACAACAAGATTGATCAATAATTCCCCAGATTTTGATCTCCTATATATTTATAACACTTCTAAAATATATATTTGACCCCAGATATCTATCAAAAGCATAAAATTTATTTCTATATCACAAATAAATGACATGGATATTCCACAGTGTTTCCAAAAATTCTTCTGTTATTCTTGATATTAAAAAAAAACAAAATAATTATTCCTCCATGACTACCCTAGTATTCAATGACCTCATCTAGCTTATTAAAGAAACTTTATTGATCTTTTAACTAACATTTCTTCCTCAGTTCTGAATTTTCACCCACTTGATCCTTTCTATATAGAACTAATATCTAGTAATAATATTTCAAGATCATTGATCATAAAAAGTTTGGTAATATCAGGTAAACATTAATTGAACTCATCCATATATTCATAACATTTTGATAAATGAAAATTTAATGATATCCTTAAATAGAGAAATCGACTTTTAGGCTTCCATAAATCATGTTATATAATTGAAAAAAATAATAAACTATGTGTATTAAAAAAACCATATCATTTTTTAAAATAAATATTATATTCTATTATTATGAGAAAATGAGATAGATATATAGTTATTATGACATGTTTATACAATCATGATTTATCCATTTCATTAATTCATCAACTCCTTTTCTCAATTACATTAAAAAAACCATGATTCAATCTTTAATTATTTATCATTATATGAACAAATATATATTAAAAACATGTTTAAAATATATATTTGATATCATATATTTGTTAAAATAATAGAATTGGATTCTATAATATTTATACATGATGTGGATTCCCTACTCGGATACTTACAATCCCTTAGGTAATCTAGAATATTTCTTCTCCGATGGTTAATTTTTTAAAAATTATTTAATTATTCTAAAAAATGACATTCCCCATATTATTTAGTAGATTAGTGGAGACCAAGGATCCCTTGTTCATTTGACAAATTATTCCTTTGAAATATATAATGAATAATTTTATAATTACATAATTATCAAAATTTAATTGTTAAACAATTTCAACCCTTGGATACCCAAGAAGGGATTTTTTATAAACATAAAATATTTCTATAATAACATATGTTAAGATACTAGTCAAATTGTAAACTTAAATTAAGATTCACATTTTAAGGACTGAACTCTTTGATCATCGTGATGATGATGGTTTCACTGATCTAAAATCGAATTTTTTGTCATAAGTGTATCATTGACCATTAAATATTTAATAGAGACTATTATTAAATAGGTACCCATTGAAATGATGACCCATTTTTATTTCTTCATATCCCTTTAATCATGGATGATATAAATTTCACTATTAATTACAGTATTTTGTTTACATAAATTTTCAACAAGTATTTATTTAGGGAATCTTCCCAATCATAATAGTAATGATTCTTGGATAGTTGGGACAATAACACTTTACCTATATCCATCATTATTGGATAGTTTAGAGGATATATCATTATCTAAATTTTTTATATGAACATAATGTAGTCGATTTCATTAGTTTCCTAATCATTAGGGATTCCTAGCCAGTGAAACCAAATAAAAATGATATGAATAAGATAAAAAGGAAAATTAAGGTATATTCAGGTTGTGCATAACCTATACATTAATAAAATACATAATTACATACAGCATGGTTTCCTAACAGAAGATAATCCAAGTGTACTCATGCTAATACTGAAAAATCTAGTTGGATCACTACTACAATACACCTATATATAAATTCCCATATACCAACTGTTTTAAAAAACCATTAGGATAGGGTATCATATCCCAATGGTTTACAAAAATATCATTGGGAATGTTTAAATTATGTTATCTTTTTTCCAACGGTTTTTCAAAACCATTGGGAAAGTGTAGAAATGGTAATGTTTTACCAAAGGTTTTTTAAAACCATTGGTAAAAGTATGCATATACCAATGGTTTTGTTAACCATTGAAATAGAGACTATATCCCAACAGTTTTTAAAAACCGTTGGGAATGATTTCCCCAACATACACATGATCCCCCAACCCATTACATTCTAGATCAAATAGTTTTTCCCTAACATGTGGTTCTCTCTCCAAGTCAGTAACCATTGGATTCCAACACCAGATCCATCGTGGTTATAAATCCATTCATTCTATTTCAAATCGGTTTCTTTCATTTCTTCCTACATTTATCTTCAAGTTGGTGATTTATGCTTACTCATTGGTCATTTTTACATGAAATATTCTAATATATTTCTATTTAATTAATTGCACGCATGTTTTAATTTATAAAATATCTTTTTCTTATTTTGTGGTTTCTTGTATTAAATTTTTTATTTAGATAGAGTTTAAAAAATATGGTTCTTAAACTGACATATATTTTTAAAATGGATAAATGCTTGGAATAAGGGGGATTATTCTTTTCTATCTTGCCTTCATCTATTTTTTAACAATTTATATCCCCTTAATTGATACAATTTACTATCTTAGTTTTCTTTGTACTTTGTTTTTCTTTAATCATGTTACCCACAATTTATCATTTTCTAAATACGCTTTATTATTTTATTTGGGGATCAAATTTATTAATGTTAATCACACGATCTGTCTACATAATTTTCTATTAATTTAATTATAAATGACTTATAATTATTGGTTTAATGTTTTTATTATTTCAAGGGTGGAGGGATTTTTTTTACCCTCAATAATGTTTTGGAATAATCCAAAAGGGGAGGATGTTTGGGATATTTTGATTTCGTATTTTTCATGTATTTCAAACCCCTCATTTTATGTGTTATTATATTCCTATGTAAAACAATGTTCTTGTTATATAATATTATATTATGTGAATTATAATATAATATAGTATTACATATGTTATACTTATTGATCTGTGTTTTTGAAATATTGTATTCACCTTTTTTTCTTTTTTTCATAATGATACAGAGTTTCAATATAATGAAAATAAATATACTTTGTGTAATTATATTCTTTAAAAACCAAAAATTGAATATTTTAATCTATTTATTTAATATTTTAGTTTATTATCAGTCCATTTGAATATAGAAATTTTTTATTTAGATCTATTTTTCGATATTGTTAAAACATTAATTTGAATATAATTATTATACCATTACATTAATGTGTATAAATTGGTATAAGACTAAATAGAATATGGATTTTAGTGGTTTCATTGATGATAGTCTATATAATGCAAGGTATGTTTCATGTTTAGAACATGGGATATCACATGGGTGAACTATGTTGTGTATGTACGATGGTGTTTGTGCTTGGAGATTGAGTTAAAGAACAACATTACCTATAAGACACAACATTTTATATGATCATACATAATGTCATAAACACAATATATATAACAAAAAACACCAACATAACATCATTACAAGGATGATAATAATGATGGACCAACATTACATGTTATAATGAAACAATAACCATGATTGGTTTTTGGAAAACATCTCATATCTAATTAACTCCATTATCTCAACACTCATAGTAAAGTAAAAGAACATAGTGATGGTTATTTTGTGTAGACAACATAGATAATCTAGTGTATACAACATCTAAATCACATGCACCAAATCTGTTTTGGATGTGGATATACCTTAAATAAAAAATAAATCATATGAATTTTTTGGAGATTTCATAATGATGATATTTATACGTCATGGGGAACAATATACATGAATACAAAGAATATCATTTTCTCTGAAATAAGGGATTAAAAATGAAATTATATATAGGTATCAAATTACCACTTCCAAAGTCAATCAAATTGCACAATGTGGACATCTCATAATGTAATGATATGTTTTAAACATATACTATGACTAACATAGGAAGTCAAAAGTTATGTGTTATCATTTGGGTAATCTTCTACATAATCTATAATTAATCATTAACATTTCATAAATTTAATGATTCTTTTGCATATACGACTTCTGTATACTCCTAGATACACTAATTTTTTATAAATTCATTATACTACATTTTTGTAGATACACTATATTTATATCATTTTCGTTTATCACCTAAATGTTTCTATTTTTTGACACAATAATGTTCACCTTTTAAATAGCACACCTTATAAAAAATATCACCTGTCACTAATACTATAATGAAACTGTTGATTAGAAATATATAATTAATTATGCCATACAATGATCTCTATAAATATATACTTAATGTCAAATTTTTTATAATAATTAACCTAGAGAGATCATTATTTATACAATTATTTTTCATCACAACCATCATGTTTCATTTCTAGATTTCAGTTTTTTATTTATAGTATTTTGTTAATAAATATTATTTTGTTTTATTTCATATTATGATTTTCATATAGATTAGTGTTTTAGTTATGTTTTTTTATAAAGTGAATAATTCTCATTTAATTTAATATATTTTTTATTGAAATTTAATATTATTTAATTGATTTCAAGAAATGAGTTATTGAATTTTTTTACAGAATGGATAGAAGTTGGATGTATGAAACAGATCAGATCTCAAGCGATTTTCAAAACAAGTTGGAGGGTTTTTTATATTTTTCTTTTGACAACACTCCATATAGTGGTCACATACATTTCCTATGTTATTATTGTGTTGGAAGACCTTTGTAGAGATATGAAGAATTTAGCTACCATATAACCAAATGTGTTTTCAAACAAACTATTTTGTGTGGTTTTACAATGGGGAGAAAATGGGATCTCAAAATCATGATGATCCAAATGAGAGGACTGTATTATAGAATTTGATATATGACCAGAATATATTTATTTGTTATCATGAGATAGAACGGATGTCGACCCAAGAATATTTTGAGATGAGAACTCATGATTCGTCCAATGAAAATGATGATGTTGATAGGGTGAAAAAATTGAGTGATGTTGTGACAACTCCAATATATCGACAATGTAGTAAAATGAAATAGTTGATATTTTTAATCAGATTTTTTCATGGGAAAAATATATATATGATTTCTAATAATTACATAAATTACATTCTTACCTATCTAAAGGACTTAGTTCTAGATGATGCAGATATTCCCTTAAAGAATTATATGGAATGAAACTTAGTTGAAGAACATGGATTTTCAAAAAATCAAAATTCATGCTTGCCTGAAAAATTGTAGCTTATTCTAGGAGTAAAATTCTGAAATAAACGATTGTGTAAAATGTGGAACATCCCAATGGAATCAAAATTATGATGGAATACCACCCAGTGGGATAAATAAAGTAGTGTTCCACATTCTATTGATCCCTAGACATTAAAATCTTTTCATGTCTGATGAAATATCAATAAAAATGGGATGGCATGATACCAAGAGAAAGAGGAATAATTGTAACTTCCCAACCCTTGAAGAACAGAGTCGGTGCAATATTTTAATACATTGGCATGATTACTAGGAATCAAGTCTCAAAAGACCAAAAATATTAGCATTCTTAGAAAATAGATTACATACATGAACGTTATATTATACATTAGAAAATAAAACACAACATAAATGATTCTTTGAGAAAGCCATTAATCCATTAGATTAACCCTAATTATATATCATTATACACTTCTTCGAATCATGGGAAAATAAAACATAAGAAAGGGGTAAGCTCAAATGCTCCGAAAGGGTAAGTAATAAAGCAGAAGGTAACATAAACATTATGCATGGTGAATAATTTAAAACATATGCCTTTACAAATAATAAACATGAACACTAAATGTCAGGAATATGAGATAAGTTAATAATGCGCGAATAAAACATATCCATGAGTATTATACTAGTTTAATAACCACATGAACCATAAATAATATTTTCATAATGAGGGAACTTATAATGTCAGACATTATGAATCATTTTGTCAAGGCCTCGACCAAGATGTCTAAAAATGATTAAGGACTTGGCAAAAACCATATATCAAATTGGGAAAGGCCTCAGCCAATTACATGTCAAATTGTCTCATGAGACCTACCGATGCATCGAGGAGCTATAGCAGCCTCCACTCTTCACTTACTATGTCTAATACATTACTCATATGAAAAGATTGAAACATAACATAAACATTCGTATTAAAACTAGCATATGAAATGTAAATATATTATCCATAATCCAAGAACGTTATAATAATAAAAAATCTATAGTCAAACATATCACAAAACCTTTAATACAGTTTGGATGATTTGTATCATAATAAATCAAACTCAAACAAGTTTAAAATACATCAAATGATGTTGATATAGATGAAAATGATTTGTAAAACTCTTTGAGGGAAATATCCCTTTTTCATGAAAACATTTAAAAGTCAGACAATTTAGGAAGGAAGACATTTAAATACATTTTTGAATCAAATTTTCCCGTACCACTTCGACACTTTTGAAAGGAGTTAGCATTTTAAAACATTAATGTCCATATAAATAAATCCTTAAAACCATTTTGAACAGGTGGACATTAAGGAGAAAGGTTTAGAAGAATAAATATTTAAAACATTTAAAATAATGTTATAATAAAAGTGAGCCATAAAAATAATCCCTTTTAAAACTCTTTTATGAAAACTCAACATGGATAATCAATATGTCCCATTAAAAACATACCCATAAACAATCTCGAAAAATAATGAGATTTGAGGAATTAACCCTTACCTTGCACTTTCCTTTGGTCGAGGGTACATTTTACCTCCTCTATAATGACCAAAATATGTTATTAAATTATACCAGAACCATATTCATATTTAATATATCATAAATTATTCATTTATGACTTTATACTACACATTTAATAATTATTTCCTTGTTAAATTAACATTTTGGGTAATAATCGATTTCTTTATGGTACATGTTTTTATTTATTATTAATGATCATATCATTTAGATAATGATTTAAATACTTAAGGAATATAAAACATAATTTATATATCATATATATTTAGAATATAAATATTTATAATAAATATATTAATGAAATGGAAGGCACTGTTTATGGAGATGGTAGTCCGTACGTACGCATAAACATTGTTTCCGTTTGCATATCGTATTGAACAAAAGTAAGTGAATAAGATAAATGTAAGTGCATATAGATATATATATATCTCCATTATAATTATCATTTCATATATTACATAATTATTAATAATATATATTTTTATAATCATCGTTGACTGGTGAACGTGGGAATGAATCTCATTGCGTCGTGGAGATGGTAATCCTTGCGTACGCACGAGCGACGATATCATTATATTGATGGTGAAATCATATGTAATTGGATGTTATATCATATATAAATGACCATTAAAATGATATATTACTTATTTAAATCAGTAATACTCATTATTATACCCATCCAAATAATGAAGAGTTTGAATAACAAACTACACCATGACTTGGAGACGGTAAGCCGTACGTAGACACGTTAGGTGACTTTGTCATTTATAGGATGGATAAAATAAAGAATATGGTTTTAACATATTTATAATAAAAATCAATGTATGTAGGAGGTACTAGTGTTATTATTTTGTTTTGGAAACAACAAAAAAGAGAAAGTGGAAGAAGAAAAGAACTTGAAAGAGGGTTGTGAAATTATTACATCTTCTTCGGGTGTTTCCTTTTGAGTTGATCAAAAGGGATCCTAAGGTTGGCTTTATGATCAAATTAAGAACACTAGGTTTATGTGATAGAATATGGGATGATATTTCAGCAGGGTTTAGCCGAGCCAAATGGATTTGGAGGTGCGATTTTGGGAGAAGGGGAAGTTCCCTTTTATAAGAGGGGTGAGGCTCACTTCTGGAACAGTTTGAAATATTATTTTATAATAAATTAATTTTCGGTTTATAATGGGTCCAAAATGAATTATTTTTCAGTTAAGGAGGTTATGGGGTGAAAACCTCTCAGCCAATAGGTTTTATATATGTTTAGGACATCATATTAACCTTATCTTTTAGATTTACCTCTTAGTTAAATAGTTTGACATTTACCATGCCTCTTTGTATTTTTAAATAATATGGATAATAATCACACTAAAATAAGAAAATGAACCCCATGTGGTTCATTATTAAAATATATAAACATATTTAAGTCCTTTTTTTGAACCTTAGATTTTTAGTAATATTATATCAATTAATAATATAGTATTTGTTTTAAAAACTATCTTATGTAAATTTTGACACTATTTAGTATTTGATTTTTATGAAAGCAATAAAAATGTTATCATATCAAATAAAATTTATTTAACCAACAAAAACATGTCATATTAACCTATAAAATTAGTTTAATTCATCATTAGTCTTAATTTACATTTATTTGGATATTTAAAATATCAATTATTTTAATATTTTATTAATAATGTAATTATTGCATCATCATTGTGTCATAAATAAATTAAAATATTTAATGTCTAAAAATTATAAATAAAATACCATTATGTAGGAAATAGTTTTATATTTCTAATTAATATTTATAGTATAATTTATATTGTGTGTAACCCTATATTAAAAATGGTTTAGTTAATAAACATTGAATTTAACACTTCTAACTCTTCTTTAAATAAAATAATAATAAATGTCCTAATCTAATCCAAGTGGACCTAGAGGATTATATTTTATTCATATGGTTGTTTTTGGTAGAATTATACTTATCCAATATAATGAGAACAGGTGTTAAGGTAATTATGATATCATTTTTACCCTTAATTACCCAATTTACATTTAACCGTGGTAAATAGAAGTCAAAAGTTACAATTCACAAAATATTATTTTCATCTTATTGAGCCAAGTTTTACTTAAATATATTAACCGTGACTCTCAGATTTTTGAAATTCAAATCACAAAAGTGGTAAAATTATGTTTTATGCAAATTTGAAAATCCTCCTAGGCGGTGGGTAAAAGACGGTAAAAAGTTCGATAAAATTTTATATATCTAAACTTATTATAAAATGAATCCGATGAATTAGATTGAACATATATAGGTATTATGTATCTATTTTTTCCAAAAATAAATTAAAATATAATCACTAATTATTTAAATAAAAAGTTAGTTTTAATCAATAACGCAGTATTTCTCACTATTCATCAAAAATTGAAAGTTTCCAGAAAAATTACAAAAATTCACCCGAAGATAATTTTGATATTCCAAATTCAAAAATAAATACTATTTTACCAAATTAAAATCATAGAAATTTAATTTATTAATTTAAAATTAATTTCCGTTGTCAAAACCAAAAAGCGGGTTTTTAGAAAGTAAAAACGATCAAAAGATTGACATGTGTTTTTATTAAATTTAAATGTAAAATTATGTATAATGACCTAAATTTTATTAAATGATATAAATATAGTCTAATTATACTTAAAAGCCATTCAAATGCATAATTTAACACTATAAATTATTTTGATTTGAATAAGTTGTTTTCCATTAAAACATTGTGTTTTTCCAATATTCATCCTAAAATGAATGTTATCAGAAAAGTACCAAAAACTTATCCAAACTAAATTATTATTTTCCACTTAGAGTGAAGAATTTAATTTATTAAATTTAATATATAAAAGTATCAAATATTGGTTTTGGAAAGGGTTTACCATTAAAAGGTGGTAAAATTGCATTTTTTGAAAAATACTTCTTTTATCTGAAAAAAATGAATTTGTTCTTATATTATGCCTATGAAAAAAATAATATGGATTATTAAATTATATGGAGTATATAAAATTCAAAATTCAGTTAATACTATTCATAACCGCCTTTTGAATGGCTAGTTTGGTAAGTCGTGGTGCGCTCGAACTTTGTGTAGCATGTAGCACAAGTTATCGAATTACTTTGAAGAGATAATGTACTATGAAATATTTGGGTGTTATATTCTACCCTCCTTCAATAAATTGTGTCATCACATTTTGAAATTTTTCTTCAAAAATATAAGGTTAAAAATAGAAAAACACATTTGTGAAAAACCCACATCAGAAATTGGTTTAATAAAATTTAATCTTAATATGAGGGAAAGGGACATGAAAAAGTAACTGCCAAATTATGATCTCAATTAGGAGAACAATGGTGGAAATTAGAGACACATAATTGGAGGAAAATGTAAATATTTATAGGGAGTGATTTAGGTCATCAATCACAAACAAGTGTACAATTGGGGGCCTCATAGCCATCAATCTATGATCATTTAAAATATCATCAGTTCAACAAAACATAAGGTATTAAGATAACAATTTTTTTTAATATATATTACCTAAAGTTTGAGAATTAATTTATTCATAGAATAAGATAAAAAAATATACATGACAAGTATAGTTTCTTCCTTCACCAAATTCCTACCACAAACTCATCATTCACTCCAAAAGATAATAGAATTAAAAAATATTATATTTATCCTAATTGTATAGGGGTCAAAAAAATTAATTTATAATTCATTTTTCAGACTATTTAAAAACAAACTACATTATAAAAACTATTAAATCAAGTAGGCCTGTGGTAGGTGATGCACCGTTGTCTCCCTTCAGTTGTAGGTTCAAGTCTCGTGGCCTTGCCAGACATGACAGTTTATCGCTCGACCTCTGGGATGTCTTTTCATAAAAATCAAAAAATAATTTTATGAAATTATTTAACATTAAAAATTGAATAAAATGTGAAACTAAATCCATTCCAAACTTTATTATTATCCAAAATACATATGTCCAAACTCATAGTGAAAAAGTTAAATGGAAGTTAAACACAATGAAGATCTTTTTTCCATGTAATAACATGTGAATACCTTCACCATGTATTCTTTTAAAACACTGTAACACCCTAAATTACCATAAGACCATATTTATTACATTCATGATACCTTATTCCTTAAATAATACTTGATATAATCCTAATATTAATAAATGTTTTAGACTCCAAAAATGATGGAATATACGAATCATTAATCATATTCAAGGTAGTCAAGAATATCCAATATAATTTATCCAAATCAATAATATATTATTCCAAAATCACGACCACTGTATCAGAACCATATTATGTTTATCTTTATCTCAACCATATATTTTCAATAAAAATTAACCTGTTATTGAGTCAATTTTCTTGGTTCAACACAATCTCAAGTCCTTAATGAAATAGTACTACATTACAATCCTTATATACTCTATAATTCTTATAGCATGTACATCATTGATATAATACTCAAATGAAACTATAATTTAATCATAACATAAGAACTCTAATCATTACTCTTAATCTTTGGTGGTATCATAACTTTATTTTTATCCAACAGCAGCATTTGGGGTATACTTTGATGATTCAGACATTGATTCGCATAGTGTCCCAACTCCTCGTAGATGAAGCGTTGTACATTTGAAACCTTTTTCTTATCCTTAAAATCACATACTTGTTGTCATCTTTTCTCCACACTTATAAAAAACTCCCATTCTCACCAAGAATTTACCAAGATGATTTTTTCCATAGTTATCACATATGGAAAAATCCTTCTTTCCCATCTTCCATTTATCCATCTTTCTCTCTTCCATCATTTTCTTCTCTTTCTTCCTTTCATAGCCATAGGAATCAGATAATTCTTCACTTATCTTATTAACACATGATATTATTTATTCATATAATTCGTACATGTGGGAGACTATTTCCCTTTTAAATGTTGGCTTAATACCATGAAAGATATGATCCTTCTTAATGATTTGATCATGAATATTACTGGAATTCTCATTCCATCTATTAGGCTCCATTTATAAACAATGACATACACTAGGTTAGTTTATGAATCACAATGAATAATTCCACACTTGTAAAATACCTAATGTAAATTGAAAATATTATTAATATAATCTGTAATCATAAAATTAATTCTTTGAGGAAGTATTTACTCATAAATCCTTCATAATGGATTCTAATGAAAATGTGAATTATCCTAAGAATATCCTTTGGGAGTGTCATAACCAAGAGTGCAGTGAGGCCCGTTGTTGTGTACCAGGATACCTCAGGTCTAACCTGAAAGTCCTTGTCGGAGATTTCATTCCTAGGTATATTTATGCCAGAGCCGCCTCTACCTGCTCGTATCCAGACAGTTATGTATTTCATGGGAAATACACAAAATATCTACATTACCATTATTAATGTAAGTTCTTATATACTAATCCTCAAAATCTATCTTAGGGTAATGTTCTCTAATAAAAGTTTATCTAAATCTATTTCCATGGTTGTTGCTAAAATTCCTCTGAAACCAAATGTAATGCCCCGACCCTAGAAGCCCAGAGCCGGTGCATTATATTAATAAATTGTCATGATTACAAGTAATCATGTCCTAAAAGAATGATCTGTTTAGCAGTTTTGGAAAATAGGTTACATAAATGAACGTTACATTACATATTCGAAAACAAAACACAATATAAATGATACTTTGAGAACGCCATTAATTCCCTAACGTAACCCTGCTAATCAATCATAATACACTTCATGGAATCCTGGGAAAATAAAACAAAAGAAAGGGGTGAGCTCAAACGCTCAGTAAGGGTAAGCGATACAACCGAAGATAATATAAACATTAGGCTTGGTGAATATTTTAAGACACGCGCCATTACCAATAATAAACATGAGAACTTTTTTGCAGGAATATGAGATGAGTAAATAATTCCATAATAAAACATAACCATGTGTATTCTACTAGTCAAATGAGCACATGAACGATCAATAATATTTCCATAATGAGGGAATTTATAATGCCAGAAATTCGGAAACATTTTGTCAAGGCCTCGACCAAGATTTCTAAAAATGATTAAGGCCTCGTCAAAAACTATATATCAAATTGTGAAAGTCCTTGTCCAATTCCATGTCTAATTGTATCATGAAACCTACCGATGCATCGAGGACTTGTAGTGGGCTCCACTCGTCACTTACTATGTCCAATACATTCCCCATATGAAAAGGTTGAGACATAACATAAACATTCATATTAAAACTATCATATGAAATGTCAATAATTTATCCATAAACCATGAATGGTATCAAAATAACACATCCACAGTCAAACATATCACAAAACCTTTAATACAACATGGAAGATTTTTATCATAATAAATCAACTTCAAACAAGTTTTAAATCCATCAAAGGATGTAGGCATAGATGAAAATGATTTGTAAAACTCATTGAGAGAAATATCCTCTTTTCAAGAAAACATTTAAAATTCACAACATTTAAAAAGGAAGACATTTAAAGATAATTTTGAATCAAAGTTTCCCATAACACTTTGAAACTTTTGAAAGGAATTAACTTTTTAAAACATTCATGTCCATATAAATAAATCCTTAAAACCATTTTGAACACATGAACCTTAATGAGAATGGTTTATAAGAATAAATATTTAAATAATTTAAAATGATGTTTCAATAAATTAGTTCCTTAAATATAATCCATTCGAAAACTCTTTTATGAAACATGGACATGGATTATAAATATGTCCTAGTAAAAACATACCCATAAACAATCTCGAATAATAATGTGATTGAGGAATTAACCCTTACCAAGCACTTTCCTTTGGTCGAGGGTACGTTTAACCACCTATATAATGAACATAGTATGTTATTAAATTACTAAAAAACATATTAATATTTACTATATCATACATTATTAATTTATTACTTTATACTACCTATTTAAAAATGATTTCCATCATAAATAAACATTTCAGGTAATAATCACTTTCCTTATCGTACGTGTTTTTACTTGTTATTCTTGATCGAATCATTTAGATCATGATTTAAATACTTCCAGAATATAAACATCAATTTATATATAATATATATTTATAATATAAATATATATAATAGATAGATATATGAAATGGAAGGCACTGTTTAGGGAGACGATAGGTCGTATGAACGCATAAACGGTGTGTTCATTTTTATATCGTATTGAATGGAAGTAAGTGAATGAGATATATGTAATTACACACACACACACACACATATATATCTAGTAGAACTATTATTTCAAATATTACATACTTATTGATATTATATATTTTTATAATCAGTGTTGAATGGCGAATATGAGAATGAATCTCATCACGTCGTGGAGACATTAATCCGTACTTACGCATGAGAGAAAATATCATTATATTGATGGTGAAATCATATGTAACTAGATGGTATATCAGATATACAGAATCATTAACAAGTTATAATTATTTTTTAAATCAGTTATACTCATTATTATACCCATCTAAATAATGAATTGTTTGAATAACAAACTACACTATGAAGTGGAGACGGTAAGCTGTGCGTACGCACGTATGGTGACTTTGTCATTTATAGGATGGGTAGAATAAAGAATATGGTTGTAACATATTTATAATAACATCAATGTATGTAGGAGGTACATTATTTATTATTTTGGTATGTAAAATACATAGAAAGTGGAAGTGGAAGAAGAAAAGAACTAGAAAGAGGGTGGTGAAATTATTACCTTTTTTGGGTGTTTCCTTTTGAGTTGATCAAAAGGGCACCATAGGTTGGATTTATGATCAAAGCAAGGACTATAGGCTGATGTTAGAGAAGTTGGTAGGATATTTGGGTAGGGTTTGGACATGAGAAAAGGCTTTGGAGGTGTGACTTTGAGATATGGGGAAGTTCCCTTTTATAAGAGGGGTGAGGCTCACTTTAGGAAAATCTTGAAATATTATAAAATAATAAAATCAATTTCGGTTTATAATGGCTCAAAAATGACTAATTTCATGGAACAGGTGGGTATGAGTCAAAAATATTTCAACCAATAGGTTTTAGATAGGTTTAGGTCAACATATTAACCTTATCTTTTATATTTAACTCTTAGTTAAATAGTTTGACATTTACCATGCCCCTTTGTATTTATATATTATATGGTTAATAAACATACTATACCAAGATGAGGGAACCCCATGTAGTTCATTATAAATATATTTAACCTTTTCTATGTCCTACGACTGATCTTTAGATTTTAAGAATATTATATCAATTAATAATATAGTATTTGTTTTAAAAACTCAATTATGTCAATTTTGACACTATTTAGTATTTGATTATTTTGAAAGCCATAAAAAAGTTATCACTTCGAATAAAGTTGATTTAACCCACCCTAACATTCCATATTAACGTATAAAATTAGTCTAATTCATCATAAGTCTCAATTTACTTTTATTGGGATATTTATAATATAAATTATTTTAATATTTCATCAATAAGGTAATTACTGCATCATCATTGTGTCAAAAATAAATTAAATTATTTAATGTATAAAAATTATAAATAAAATAAAATTATGTTGTAAGTATTTTTTTCTTTCTAATTAATATTTATATTCTAATTTATATTGTCTGTAACTCTATATAAAATTGGTTTAGTTAATAAACTTTGAATTAGACACTTTTAACTCTTCTTTAAATAAAATAATAATAAATGTCCTAATCTAATAAAAGTGGATATAAAGGATTATATTTTATTCCTAAGGATGTTTTTGGTCGAATTATACTTATAATATTTAATTAGAACATGTGTTAGGGTAATTATGATATCATTTTTATACTTAATTACCCTATTTACTTTTAACTGTGGTAAATAAAAGTCAAAAGTTACTGTTCACCAAAAATTATTTTCATCTTATTGAACCAAATTTTAGTCACTGATATTAACCGTGTCTCTTGTATTTTTTTAAAGTCAACTCACAGAAGCTGAAAATTAGGTTTTATGCAAATTTGCAAATGCTCCTAGGAGGTGGGTAAAAGACGATAAAAAGTTCGATAAAATTTTATATATCTAAACTTATTATAGAATGACTCCAATTAATTACATTGAACATATATAGGTAATATGTATCTATTTTTACCTAATATATGTTAAAATAAAATAACTAATTACTTAAATAAAAAGTCGGTTTTAATGAATAACATAATATTTTTCACTATTCATCAAAATTTGAATGTTTTCAAAACAAAAAACAAAAACTTCATCCTAAGATAATTTTGATATTATGAATTAAAAAATGAATAATTTTTTACCAAATTACAAAAATATAAGTTGAATTTATTAATTTTTATTTAATTCCCATTGTTAAAACAAAAAAGAGAGTTTTTAAAAAGTAAAAACCTTCCAAAGATTGACATGTGTTTATGTCAAATTTAAATGTGAAATTACATATAATGACCTACATTGTATTTAATGATAAAAATATAATCTAATTATACTTCAAAATCATTCAAATTATTAATTTACCAATATTAATTAATTCGATTAAATTTTTTTTTCAATTAAAACATTGTATTTTTTCAATATTTGTCAAAATATGAAAGTTATCAGAAAAGTACTAAAAATTTATCCAAAATAAATTCTTATGTCCTGCTTCTAATAAATAATTTTATTTCACTAAATTGAATATATAAAAGTATCAAATAATGTTTATAAAAAGGGTTCTCCATTAGAAGGCAATAAAATTGCTTTTTTTGATAAATATTTTTTTATCTGAAAAAATGAATTTGTTCTTATATTATGTCTACTAAACACATAATATAGATTCTAAAATTATATGGAGTATTTAAAATTCAATTTTAAGTTAATACTATTCATAACAGATTTTTGAACGGCTATTTTGGTATGTCGTGGTGCGCTCGAACTTGGTGTAGCGTGTAACGCTAGTTATCAAATTACTTTGAAGAGATAACGTACTATGAAATCTTGGGGAGTCTCAATAATAAAGAGTTGGTTCACCCTGCATATGGATTTTCTTAGAAGAGATATGATGCTCGATATCCTAATCTTCCAACTGATATATGTAATGTGAGACTGGGTCTTTCATGTGATAGTTTTAATCAGTTTGGGAATATTATTACTTCTCAGAGCACATGGCCAATTTTTATACAAATTTATATCCTCACCTATGGTTTTTTATGAAAATAATTTTCACTTTCATGAGTATACTTATATCTGGACCTTCTGATCCTGACCCAGATATAGATATATACATGAAACCTATAATAAAAGAGTTGAAACTTCTTTGGGATGTGGGTGTATGCACATATGATGCATGTTCAAAAGACATATTTCAGAAGTGAGTTGTGCTTACATAGATGATAAATGATTTTCCTACTTATGCAATGATGTTTGGATGAAACATAAAGGAAAAAATATCATGTCCTATTTTTAAGTAGAATACTCAATCTAGAAGAATGAAATATCATCATAGTTTTAGTTTTATAGGACATCAATGATTCTTTCCAGTGGACCATCCATATAGAAATGATTGTCTACGATTTAAAAATACCATAGAAACTGACGATCCTCCCCTGGGTATGTCTGGAACTGATGTGCTTAATGAATTATAATATTTCAGTTTTTCATTTGGGAATGTTCAAATGAAAAATCTAAATAGGAAGAATGTTTCCAATGATACTTTTTATAATTGGATGAACAAAGTATCTTCTTTGAGTTTCCTTATTAGTTAACAAATTTTTATCACCATTGTTAGATGTAATTCCCAATGAAAAGAATATATGTTAAATCTTTCATTCAATTGCTCTAAATGTCAAAGGAAAGACAAAAGAAGATTTATGATCTCTGCGGGACTTGGTGAATTGGGGGATTAGACCAGAATTGCATCATGTGTGTATCAGTGAATGTAAATGGAAAATTCCATGTGCTTCTTATGTGATGACAACTATAAGAAATTTTTTTTGGATGTTCTAGATACTTTTAAAGTTTTATACGGCTATTCAAGAAATATATCAAATACTGTCAATAAAATAGAGTTGAAGATGAAATATTTGAAGACTCTTGATTATCACATCCATCTACCTAAGCTGACTCAAATAGAAATCTGCCATCTTTTGTCCAATAATATAAGGGTGTCAGTTATTCAGTTGTGCCATTTGTTTAGATATCTTTGGGATAAAAAGTTTTCCAAGTGTTTCTAGTAAAAAAGTTGGTAGAGACACTATTAATTTTTTGTGATTGAGGGAAAATATTTCCTCTATAATTTTTCACATGAATGATGCATCTAACTATCCATATGACAACTGAAATAGTTCTCAGAGGACCTATAGCTTTTCATTGGATGTATCCAACTGAAATAAATATGTACACATTTAAATCTTATATCTGGAACTAGAATAATCCCGAAGGTTATATCGTGAATGGTTAATTGGATCAAGAATTTATGGATTTATGCCCAATGAATTTTTCAAATTTATCTTTGAGAATGAACAGACCAATGAGAAATGAAGAATAATAATATGAAAAAATTTAACCCAGTTTTCCATCACTTCCTAAAATATGAGGAATTCCTGAATCATGTACATTGATGACATTAAGCCTTAAAGTGCGGGAGATGTCACATCACATAGTGTTGTTCAACAGTGATTTATTCAGATAATACATCAAGAATCTAAATTTAACATGTATATATTATCTTAACCATTTCAATTTTATATATCTATTAAACAATTTCAATTTTTATATATAGGGAATATATATAAATGATAAATAGAAATCATCGTTCTTTATCATTGAGAAAGTGAGTGACTTTTCATAACAAAGAGTTTTCATTTTAGTTAAAATTGAAGGAAGAAATATTGATGTAATAAAAATATAAAATCAATATTTTTCTAAGTTTAATATTCATTTATATTTTAGGTATCGAGTTTTCCTTGTGATACATTCTCAAATGAAATAGGAGCTTTGGCTTTTGGTCATAATATAGTGGTTCGTTAATGTAGATCAGTTGTGATTAATGGGTATAAACTTATTATAACTATATGAGAAAAGAATATGAGAACACAACATTATGGTGTTATTCCAACTACCACAATAGACTGTTATTCCAGTTCATAAGATAATAGAACTCATTTTGAAAATATATCTTATTATGGAGTCATTGAAAAGATAATAATATTGGATTATAACTTTCATGATCGAGTCACTACGATGAAATGTCAGTGGTTTGATTCGATAATGAGGTAATACACATTTATTGATTATTGTGGATTTCAATTTATTAACATGACTCACACTCTTGCTACCGATGGTCCATATTTATTGACATCAATGAAAAAAAAGGTTTTTTATGACCATGATCATCTTCGACCAGAATTTGGTGTCATTATTGAACTAATACCATGACATAATTTTGATGACGGTGATGATGGCACATACCGGGAAAAGACGTGAACCAAAAAACCTAAGAGTGGATCAGGTGACATCACCCTCCAATATGGCCTATGGCTCCATGAAAAAATGAATAAATATGCTTTCATCCCTGATACGGAAAAACAAGAGGACCGTGACCATCTCACGTTGGCACATACCAGTCAGGTGTTACCCACACAAGGACAAGCCATTATGTTGGGACATCCAGATTTCACTGATTCTAACTATCCCACTCAGAGAGAAGCTAGTGTTCATCCTAACCCCCTGAAGGAAAAAACTCAATCTTCTACAAGGTTGGAGACGAATCAAAAAGAACCACCAAGGCAATGCTCAACGCCAATGTCGATGCAATTCGAACCACCAAATCCGGATCCGGGTCCACAATCTTTTGTAATTGACATATCACCAATGGAGGCCCATGGTATGACCGGAACTCCAATGCTGGGCCCAATCCCCCATCACACGTGGAAAAGGGTGCAACGTGGAGGAAGTGAATATCGCGTGGATGACCTTTACCCCGGGGTATGAAAAAGACAGAATGAAACATGCCAATCGGGGAGGAATCCCACCAAAAAATAGAAAATGACAAGTGGGAAAACAAGTTTGGAGGAACCAAAGGCAGTGGTGAGCAAGACCTAGCCCCACCTAGGGCAATGATTGTGTTATGATGGAACTGTAGTGGGCTTGGAAACCCACAAACAGTTCGCATGCTTCAGCGCAATTGCACTCAATGTCGCCCCGATATGGTTTTCCTATTCGAAACCATACTGGAAAAGAAGGACACCAATGGTATTACTATGAAGTGTGGCTTCCAAGGATTCTATCCAGTGCCGAGACAAGGCCATTCTAGGGGCCTTTGTCTCCTGTGGATGGACAATATTGACATTAAAATTTCATCATTCTCCTTGCACCATGTGGCTGCGACTTTTCAAATGGACTTGCACCCACCCTAGACATTTGTGGGATTCTATGGGTGGCCATCCCATTCTGATATGGTGTAGTCATGGGACCTTATTTTAAATATGCTATAGGATTTACCTAGCCCTATTATTTTCAGTGGATATTTCAATGAGATCATGTTTTATAATGAAACGAGAGGCGGAAGTATTCGACACTCAGCCTCGATGTCTAACTTCAAGGACGCGGTCAATAGGGAAAACCTAGTCGATCTGGGGTACATAGATAATACATTGACATGGTTCCACCACAATACTAACGGCACAAACATCACTGAGCATCTTGAGAGATTTCTATGTTCTACTAATTGGATTAATCTGTTCAACATGTTTCATGTTGGCCACATGGACCTTAACTGTTCGGATCACTGCCCAATTTTCATTGATCATTTTCAAGGTGAATGAAAGCGACAACCCAAAAGACCCTTCATATTTGAGAGCATCTGGTCAAAAGACCAGGAATGCGAAGAGGTGGTCCGATCAAGTTGGAATAGTTCTCACGAAGATGCTGGCCTCAATCTCCTATAGGTTGTGTCCAGTCTATGATCATGGAGTAACAAGAAATTCTACCAACCTGATAGGCATTGTGATGTCCTTGAAAAGAATTTGCGCAACTTACTCAGGAAACCCCCATCCAATGGAAAAATCGCCGAGATTGGTGACACTTAAAGAGAGCTGGACAGGGACCTTCATGATAAGGAAGGATTTTGGGCTATGTGGGCGCGTGCCATCCACATTAAAGAGGGTGACGCTAATACAAGGTACTTCCATCTGAAAGCATCAGCTAGGCATCAAAAGAACTCTATCATGAGCCTATCATGACCTGATGGATGAAAACTTTCTGACACCTGCGGCATTCACGAAGCTTTGGTTGGCTATTTCCAGAACCTCTTCTCCACAGGAACTCCTTTCATGTCCACTGAAGTGGAAGAATTCATCAGACCGCTGATCACCGATGAGATTAATCGGCAGCTTTCAAAAGATGTGACGAATGATGAGATTCACCTGGCTTTGAAACATATCCACCCCATTAAGGCCCCAGGACCGGATGGTTTTCATGTCCTATTTTTTAAACAATACTGGCACATTATCAGTCCCGACATATTCCAAATGATAAAAAATCATCTGGGCAGGGAATACATGCATTTCTACCATCAATGAACCTATCCTCCTCCTCATCCCCAAAATAAAGAGACCTCAGGCGATCCCTAATTTCAGACCTATCATCCTCTTTAATGTCTCTTATAAGATTTTCTCAAAAATCATTTTCAACCGGAACAGCCTTGGCTTCCTGATATTATCTCCAAAATCTAGAGCTCCTTTGTGGCCAAGCGTCTGATTACTGATAACACAATTGTGGCCCATGAAGTGTTCCACTCTATGAAAACGCGCTCCACTGTGAAAAGAGGAACCATGGATTTGAAAATGGATATGACCAAATCCTATGATAAAGTGGAATGATAGTTCCTAAATGTTGTGATGCTAAGAATGGGCTTCTGCACTAAATGGACAGATATGGTCATGCACTGCGTCTCGACTGTCTCCTTTAAGATCAAGGTCAATGGGGATCTCACGAGAGGATTCGACCCAACCTGAGGCATGCACCAGGGAGATCCTCTATCTCCCTTTATCTTCATCTTGGTGGCTTATGTTTTCTCTAACCTTATTTCCAGGGATGCATCCACTAAGTCTATTCTTTGTCCAAAGGTATGCTGTGAGATCCCACAGCTGTCACATCTCTTCTTCACCGACGACAGCCTCTTTTTCTCTAGAGCCACTAATAATGAATGCCGGGTGATCATCCATGCGATCCATAAATATGAGTGGGCATCTAGATAGTCTATCAATCACGACAAATCAGAAATATCCTTTAGCGCAGGGGCGCCTCCTACCAAGAGAGCTGAGCTTTGTGCTTCTGCAGGCATCCATATGGTCGATAAACACCAAAATTATCTCGGACCTCCTACGGTGATTGTACGGTCCAAAAAAGAAATCTTTGCAGCTCTGGTGGATAGGATTGAGAAAACAATTCAAGGATGGAACCCAAAAAGCATCTCCAAAGATGGCAAAGGAACCCTCATCAAAGATGTCCTTTAGTCTATCCCCAGCTACTTTATGTATATGTTTAAGCTCCTGGCGGCCATCGCCAACCTGATCTATTCTCATACTGCCAACTTCTTGTGGGGGAAAAATGAAGGAAGAAATTGACCTCACTGGCTGGCCTGGGAGAATCTCTGCAAACCCAAGTTGGAGGGAGGGATGGGATTCTGGAATCTCCTCCTATTCAATGACACACTATTGGCCAAGAAATGATGTCTCCTTTTGAACCATCCATCATCTCTTTGTGTACCGGTACTCCATGCCATGTACTTTCCCCACATGGATTTCCTTGGTTCCTATCTTGGCCCCCATCCTAGCTTCCTCTAGAGAAGTATTTGGGGGGCCTGAAGTCTCCAGAAAAAAGGGCTGGGCTGGAGGATTAGAAGTGGCTCATCTTCCAACATATGGACCGATCCATGGCTTGTTGATAAGGATGGTTTGCGGGCCACATTCCCCTCTGAACCAGGTCTTGAAGACACCACTCTCAACTGCCTCTTTTCAGACCATGGTCTAGGGTGGTGTGTGGAAAAGATCTAGGAATGGTTTAATGAAAGTGACGAAAGAATTATTCTGAGCATCCCCTAGGTCCTTGATGTAGGACCCGACCATATTTTTTTGACCAATGATTCTTCAGGTGATTACACGGTGAGATCTGGGTACAGATTGGCACTTGGAATTCACTCTCTCGACCATGTTGAGGGACCATGGAAAGCTCTTTGGAAGCTCTACGTCACCCAAAAAATACGACAATTTTGGTGGCAGGTGTGCACGGGTACACTCCATACCATGAGCCTCCTTGTTTATCGACATATGGACAATGTTGAGTCCAACCCTTTCTACCCAAATATCCCTAAAACCCCTTGGAACTCCATCATTCACTACCCGGGAGCCAAGGAAATTTAGAATAAATGGGGCCCGACTTTGGATGTTTCACTGGACATTGCCTCTGACCTCCCTGATCTTTTGATGTGCTGGTGTTCCTCTCTTTTTTCATCTGATGCTTTCTCTTGTTGCACCCTGGCCTAGATCATTTGGGTTCGCCGTAACAATTCGGTTTTGCACCACGTTAATCAACCTCCCGAATTTTGGATTGAATGATCCACTTCATGGATTGAGGGCTAGAAGGACTGAAAAGGACACTTTATGCCATGGGTTACCCCCTCCTGTCCCCCTCATTGGACCCCCAACGGAAGGGAGTATTATACTTAATGTGGACGCTTCTCTCCCCAAGGATGGTCCTATTTCTCTTGGCCTCCTAGATCATAATCATCTAGGGCATGTCATTACAACAAAATATGAATCACATCATGCCTTCTCAGAACCTGAAATTGCTGAGGCCTCTGACATCCTTGCAGGTATGATGTTCACTATGGAACATGGATGGGCTGAAGTCATCATTGAGTCTGACTGCCTTTCTATTATCAATGCCATTGACCACAATGACGCCAGACTCCCACCCTTTGGCTTCATCATCAAGAGAATCTGCTCGCTGCGCCATGTCTTCTCTTGCTGCACCTTCTCCTTTACCTAAAGGGAAAGAAACAATGTGGCCCATCAGCTAGCGAGCTCAGGCCCTTTCGATGTCAACCAGCTCTAGCTGGACAATTTCACTTCATGGCACTGCTTATGTATGGCGGCTGATCATCGTCATTAATATTATCTTTCCTTCTTATCAAAAAAATGATCATTTTCAATATTTACTAGTTTTAGTTTTCTTTGAGTTTCATTTTATAATATTGAATTCAATTGTATCTATACTTACCAAACCAAAACAAACTAAAAAAGTTAAATTATTACAAAAAAATAGATGAATTTAAATGGAAATGTTAAACTAATTGATATGAAAATCAAAACCAGGGAAAATAATGACCTTACTCAAAAAACTGCTAAATTACCAAACTGAAAATATGAACCAAAAGACCTAAGACAAATAATCCATGTCTCATTTTTTTGTTTTTTGGTTACATAGTAGTAATCAGTTTCTAATTTCTTTAATATTGGTTTTCAAATGAAGGAAATAAAACCATATGAGGATCCATAATGAAAAACCTTGCAGACAACAATCGCCAAATGGATGAGATGGGAATTCCTCAGCTAGTGCCTTTTTGAGTATTTTATTTCATATGTATATATATATATCAATAACATATAATTTTATATGATTAAATCTATTTCAAACTTTTATACAGGATCCACCACTGAAGAACCAGATATTTGACAAGAAGCCTAGTAATGGTCCCAGTACTTAGGCATGTGGTAAGAGGGGGGGGGGGTATGAGAGCTATCCACTCCAGTTATTGTACCCATTTAGACCCTTCAACTCTCACTAATGTCCCATCTTCAACACATTCTGATTCGACTGTGCCGTTAGGGTCACATGGGATATTTACGCCTCCCTTATTTTCAACACCCTTCACATCTAAGCCCCCTCGCCCATGTTTATCATATCCCATATTGATTCCCACTCCTCATCCATATTATTCTGTTGGTAAGTCATCCATTACATCTTCTTTACTATCTACATATTTTTATTTGGGATTCTACATTCCTTAGTTGACTCCTACTCCAAAACAGTTTGTGCCTACATAGTATACACCGGGACCCACTCCACTAGTACAGAGTGATGTTCCTTCAGTGGTAGCGGATCCAAAGGCTCTCATTTAGCAGACTTCTATAGGTATATTTCAGCACCCTAACAAATGTTTCCACCATAATTTATTTTTATTGTAACATGTTTTGAAATAATATTTGTTTTTCTATCATAACAGATAGATCTACTGATAGGCGGTGTGGGAGGGGGTGTACAGAAATGTGTTATATGTGGAACTGCCCCACATAGTTGATGGTGGTCTACAACGAAGACAATAAAATGATAAAAAAAATGGAATCAATGTCTGAGATTTTTGGTGACGCTTGCCAAATACTATGAGATCATTATTGTCCGCCTGTCTCATAGAGATAGTTTCCAAATGAAGTCAAGGATGATTCTTGGGCCCAAATACGGGTAAACATATATGTTGTATTTAATGTAATATTATTTTTGTATTTATATGAATTAATATGTTGGTGTCATATTCGATTTAATTTTCCCAATGGTGAGGGTGCATGGCTTGCACATCTAAAGGAGTTAGGTGAGCTTTAGAGAGCCTATAAAAATGAGTTGTATATTGGATAAAATGCTAGTGTTGGCCCCGAGTTAGAGGTGGTTCCTGTAGTGAATGATTTTTGAATACAATAGTATTGGAAAATTACTACTCATTAGAAAAATATCAATTTTATGATCCTAATCACATTTGAGGTATTTATAAGAAAATTTTCATGTTTTTCATTAATACATTCTTTTTTATTATTTATATTTTTATGAATATTCTTGAAAAATTATATAAACATTGATGCTAAAAAATACCTCCACACATTGGGACATACTACGATGCTAGATCATTAGAGGAAGAAGGTACGATAGTTGTTTATAATTTTTCATAATGAATTTCACTTTCTATTATTTCATTCATAATTTATTTTATTTATAATGTTTCCATATAATTTTTTTAATAAAATTAATTATTTGTAACATATTTTTAATTATGGTTTCTTACATTAAATTTCATTGTGTAGGAATGCATTGAATAATGAAGGACGCGTGGCTCGGGAAAAACTATTTTTCTCGAGTAGATAGAAAAAAGATGGATGTGCCGTTAATGAACCAAAAAAGCAGCAGATTTTAAGTTTTACTTTCTTTAATTAAAATTATAATATCTATTTTGTAACTTCATAATCTACTTATATTTTTAAAAGGATGCTTTATAAGCCCTTGAGGCCCAGAAACCTAAGAATTTGGTCTAAATGATCACTTACATTAGGTGTGGGTAGATTAGCACCCGAGCACAGTACACTGTCAACCTTTGAAGAGTATAGTCCTGAAGAGGTATTGTCCCTATTTAGGTACTGGTATTAGTTCCACTAAGTTATAAAAGATTAAATCACAGGTAGAAAATGCTGAAAAACCGGCCACACATGTGGAAGAACGATCTGCTTGGTAAAACACTTAATATATGAAATTGATGAATGTTTTATGTCCATCACTTCCACTAGAGGTTAGTACATCTTTTGATGAATATATGTCATTGATGTCTTCAATATATAGTGCACTCGGTGGATGTTCTTGTGGTGGTCAAGACAATTTCATTCATCATGATGACGATGGAGAGGAAGAGGCTAGGGCTAAGGGAGAGGTAGAGGTCGAGGTGAAGGATGGGGGAGAGAATTTCACTGAGGATGAGGTTGAGGATGAGGACGGGGGTAGTGATGGGGACTAGGATGAGAATGGGGATGATGGTGGTGATAGTGATGCTGATGTTGATGAGGGAGAAATTGATCCGTTACATTTTTGACCGATATCACTGACATTTAATGTTTTCTGAATTGTTGTGACTACATATATGTGTGATTATGTATGTCAAATAATGCTTGTTTATTTATTTGTTTATATATAATTGGATTTTATGAATTCTACTTTTACATGATATCAAATCTATTTCACAACCCTAACCATCATTATCAACGACACCCCCCCCCCCCAATGCACCACCCTCCCTGTAAAAACCACCAATATCCATAGACCCTCCTAGTATCCCCTTCCATGTTATCTCATTACAACCCTCTCAGAGTGCCATGACATCTTTTCAAGGAAATAGTAGTGTGCACTACTACAATAATCATTGACTTGCATGTTCAAGTGGCCATAGTGTCATTTTGAATTCTGTATTGTATATTGTATTGTTTTCAATGTAATTGCTATTAGAGTCCATTTTGTTTTCAATTGGAGGACATTTTGTATATTGTATTATTTTTATAATCCATTTCTATTGTATACTATATTGTAAATTTTATATTATATTAGAGTCAGTTAGAATTTTTTTATTGTCTACATTAGTGTCATTTTGTTTTCAATTGTTGGTAATTGGAGAGGGGAGGTAGTTGTGGGATGCTATCTAAATTTGAAGAAATCTATCCCAATGGTTTATAAACCATTAGTGTATATATGAAAACCATATCTATACCATTGGTTTCCTTATAACCATTGGTAAAATTATATACTAAAAGTTCTCAAACTGTTGGTATAGAATTAATTTTTAATATATACCAACAGTATTAAAATGTTGGTAAGGATATATTCCAATGGTTTTCAAAAACAACTTATTAGAGTAATAAATAGTTCCATATAAAAATGGATAATAGATAACCATTTGTATAGAGCTATCCCCACACGTCAATAGCCAACATTTTGGAAAATAGTTGGTAGAGGGTATACCAATGGTCTTCTATCTTTTTGAAATGGTTTGAAACTATTCGCATACCCAATGTTTCCAGTAGTGTTTTGAAAATGAGGGTGAGGAGGAGGTAGAGGCAGAGGTTGAGGGTGAGGAGGAGGGAATGAGGAGGTAGATGAGGAGGCTAAGGGTGAGTATGGGGTTTAGGACAGAGATTAGGAAAAGAATGAGGGTGGGGATGATGATGGGGACAAGGACGAGGACAAGGATGAGGCTGATTATAGTGGTGATGATAGTGATGGTGATGAGGGACATATTTATCTATTACAATTTTGACTGATATTGATATAATTTGTTTTTTGATGATTTTTTGTGACTGAATAAATGTGTGATTCGGTTGTTCACATTATTCATGACTCGAGTAGCCTAAATACTATATAGTTTTAATCACACCACCTTTTACAAATGTATTTTAATCTATTTTGATAAAGTAATTAGGGTATTTGGAAATTTAGTATATGATTAAACATTCACAGGATTTATTATGTCAATGGTCTTACTTGTACATTTATTTCTTTATATATAAATAATAAAACATGACTTGACACGGAGGTATGGATTCTATGAATTCTCTTTTTTACACAGAATCAAAGATATTTCATAATTATATTTTTTACATACACTCAAACTCTTGGATGAAGAACATGATCTTATTCATTTTCAATATAACACATATTATTAATATTTCTAGGATTAATTTCCTTTTTGATGGTTTACATTACGGGACACCATTTTTGATCTAGTCTCATCCATAGATCAGGTCATACTTGAAAGTATAAAATTATATATACTCGATATATTTATTAATATGGATGAGTATTTAAATTGGGGGATATAAATTTTTTATTAAAAATACATATATTCGAAAATAAATTGCTAGAAAACTATTATCTACCCAAATATATAATGACAACCTACCCATCATAGAGAAATATTGATTCCTTCATTCATTGGACACTAAAAGAAATTCTTAAAGAAATCAAGCACTCGATCTTGCACCCATAATGAATTTCTCTAACAACCTAACAATATACACATTATCATTTCATCATAGTATGATTAAATTCATGTAACTAGATCAATAATAAAATACCATCATCTAACCATCAGGAAAAATGAGGATCAACTAACCAATATTAGCTAACAATAACCTGCTTCTCTGATGGACATAACTACTAGCCAATCTAGAGAACCTAAAAACCACTCTATAGAGAACCACAATATCATCCCACACTAGCATCACAATTATCAACATGACTCATTAAAATGTATTTAACCAAAAAACACTTGTCATGCCAAACCCATACTTGGGAACTCATACCTAGATCCCATCATAAGGCACATCATACCCAAACTTATAGTTTTAATGGTTTTCCAACACTAGGAGAATAACTATAATCACATAAAAACATCACAAAATAATCACCCTAATCATCCCTATTAATTAAGTAACCTCTAATGATATATTTTAGAGAACAATGAATATGTTATTATTGACACATTAATTAATCAAAACCCATTCCAAAAAAATCATGAATTTTTTCCTTTTCTAGGAATTTTATAAACCCACTACCATCATTACAAAAATAATTTCACACCAATAAGGGGTAATGAACATGTCCAATTATACAAACCTATATGATGCATGAACCCAAACTCTCATACCACCTCAATATAAGAGTAAAAAATTAATAACTAATAGACCACCCAAAACATTGTACGTGAATCAAAATCTCAATTAGAACACTAATATTAAATGAAAACCCATCTTATAACCTTGTAGATTTGAATTTCCTTATTAAAGGGTTAGTTACATACTAGTACTAGGTCTATTACAAGTTAAAACAACACATCCTACCTCCAACTACCATGCTCAAATAGTCAAAGAAACAAGAAACAATTATATGTAACCTATTTGTACTTCGTCGACTAAAATAGATCAAATAAAAGCATTGGTAAATCGCTACAAGACTTCAGGAACAGCTACCCTTATTCCAATTTCTATAGACAAGTGGTAAGAATCTATATGTATTGTGGGGATATTATACTCTATATACCCTCCTAAATAAAAATATATAAATAACACAATAAAAATAAATCATTAGAGTAAGCATAAGAAATTATAGTTAAGAGACAACCTATAATAACAGATAACATCACCATGATATAACATAATTGAAAATAATGCTAAACATACACTCATACAACAATGTCCACACACCATGATGAAAATTTAAAAAAATAATACAGGTGGACATGAATATAAAAGATGGGTTCCTCCATGTAACTTTCTCCCAATATCCTTTTAAATGATTCAGTATGATTCTATATAAAACCTATCACCTAAAAGTGAAACATAAGGTCTCAATAGAAAAAATTGTTCTCATGCCGGGTGTGAGCATATAACTTGGTAGGGTGTCACCAATTTCCCTCAATATACATCATTATATACCCTATATGCATGTTTTGGAAAATTAAACAAGTACAAATATACAACATGAAATTATGTAGATGTTTGTTTTCAGTGCGTTGTGGTTTCCAGTGGGGTATTATGTATATTGAAAGTATTTTGAATTTTATGGTTTATTTATGGTGGTAATTGAAGAGGGATACACTTGCAGGTAATTGTAGTAATTACAGGGGGAGTTAGGCTATTGCAGAATTGCAGCAACTATATACCAGTGGTTTAGACAACCTTGGTATAGATGAGATATTCCAATCTATACCAACGGTTCATATGAAACCATTTGTAAAAATCTATACCAATGGTTCATAAACCATTGGTATAGCATTACTTAGCAATGGTATAAAACCACTGGTAAAAATATATCCCAATGGTTGCTGAGAACCATTTTGCTAAGGTGATTTTGAGTGGTCTATGCCAACAGTTATTCAATAACTATTGAAATATGTTTATCCCTCTAAAGACCCGTAAATTTCAAGGATTTTTTTTCATAAATTATTTGGGATTTTACAAGGAAGTAGTTTCTAACGACACCTGATTCCGAGGCCCGGTGCGCCCGGAATCATTTTTATGAAGTTTAGCTTGGGTACGTTTAGTGAACGAACGAGCGGGTTTTTCTAACTTTTGAACCGGTGCTCGGAATCGTAATCTGAGGGCACCGATGAAACCGCAACGCCGATAATTTCTTAAGAATACTTTTACTATAGTTGCGTTTGCTTGGGGAGAGTTGTTAAAAAATGTGTTTTAAGTGTAAAGTGAAATAAAATTGTGTTACAATTTTATTTTTCTTCTAAGTGGTTTAATTCCATGTGTGGGAGTTGGGGTGGGGCCCACTTAATTCTAAACTCTTCTTGATAGGATATTTAGTGATGTGGGGCCCACACGAGCCCACCCCTTCAAATTCATTTTACTCCTCTCACCCCTCGATAAATTTGGCAACTTGACATCCAATTAATTAGTCTATTCAAGATTAATTAATTAAATGAGTTCATGTTTTTGATGTTTTGAAATGTTGGCATAAGAAAATAAAATAAGGCAAAGCCTTATTTTTTTTGTTTGGCTTTTGTTGTGCAAAGAAAAGGAGAGAGATCTTGTGTTGTCCATTTATAGAGCTTTAACCTCCCATGAAGAAGAACACCCTTCATTAAAGAACACCGTCATCACAAGAAGAGATCGACGTGTCATTCCATCTCCTCTCCTCAGTCGGTGTGAGACGTTATCCCCTCCTTAGACGCATGCCAACGCCGTCATCAAAATCACCCTCGCAACGCCGACCCCCATCACCATTGTTGAGGTAGGGGTTGATTTTACGTTCGAGATTAATTTAACGTTCTTAGTGATTTTTTTTTGCCACATTCTATTGATATCACGGGAGGAGACCAGACTGCACAAACACGGACAATCCTCCTCCCCGTTTTGTTGTTGATTTTCTTTGTGGATTGAAACGGAGGCGGTGCCATTGCACCACGTGAGGCCGAGAGAACCGCGACTGGACCGGGCCACTAGGGAGGAGTGCGGCATCGTCGTGCCATGCTGGAAGACCAGGTGGCCGCGGTCGGGGCGGGCCGCGGCGGTTCAGCAAGGGGGAGACCGGATTTCCGGCTGCCGGCGCTCCAGGAGGCGGGACCAGCGGGTCTCGCGGTGGATCTTCGGTAGGCCATTACCGCCGGTCGTTTTTTCAGGAATTCTGGGGGTTGTAACCCTCGACAGCTGGCAATGGAGGGCCCCACAAAATGGGACCGCTGTTTAAAAACTAGGGGGGCTGCCCCCCCCCCCCCCCTTTTGCGTCCGCCCGCGCCGGGCCGGGCCGCCAGCACTGGGCCGGACCCCCGCGTCGGTTGGGCCAGGCCGCGGCAATCAGGACGGGTCATGGCCAACCAGGCTGGACCCGGACCTGGGTCGGTTCGACCAGGTTCGGGCAGACCCAGGGGGTATTGGGCTGGGTCGGACCGTGCCCAAACCCCCTGTTTTTGGACAGATCTGTTCAAATGACCATAACATGGGCTAAGGACCTTCGGTCGATGCACCGTTAGTTGCGTTGGGATCCTTGGATCGAGACGGCTGTTTCGGTTTATTAAACTCAAGGTTTCGGAGAACTTTGGGTATGGACGGGTTGGTTCAAAAACGAAACCAACCGGGCCCTCGGAGCAGAAACGCTTATATCTTGAGCTCCGGACGTCCGATTGAGATGCCATCGCCTTTTTTAGATTCCTATTAGTGAGAAGGTTCTTTTGGATTACTCCTCTCGAGGTTGGGATGCATATGGAGTATGGTTGGGTTGGTTTTAGCCTAAAAACGAATCGGGCCCCTGGGACGAAAAAGCCAATAACTCTCAGACCGGACATCCGATTGACGCACCGTCTATCACGTTGAGTTCCTTTTGATGAGACTGAATATTGTGATACATCAACTATGGACTTCATTATAGTTGATGTATCGACCCCTTGGCTTGTAGAGCGTACCCTCCTGGAATCGAGCATGCTGTGGCGGGAACCCTAGAGATTGTTGCGGCTGTGACGATGATGACTACCGTACTAGGATCCTAAGTGGGTTCGACGAGGATGACTTCCGTACTAGGATCCTAAGTGGGTTTGACAAGGATGACTAAAGTACTAGGATCATCCGTGGGTTTGACTATGACGTCTACCGTACTAGGATCCTCTGTGGGTTCGATGACAACGACTACTGTGATGGGATCCTCTATGGGTTCGACAACGATGACTTCCACACTAGCATCCTCTGTGGGTTCAGCTACGACGTCAACTGTAATTGGATCTTCTGTGGGTTTGGCAGCGATGACTACTATACTTGGATCCTCTATGGGTTTGGTAGTGATGACTTCTGTACTAGGATCCTATGTGGGTTCGGCAGGGGAGATGATTCAGAGGCTACATATACTCATCTCCACCCCTCTTCATGTGTAGTATACCTGTGTGAGCTGATTCTTGACTTTGAATCATTATATTTGATATGATTGACTTGCTTTCCTGTGTGGATTGGGTTGTGCTTTCATTGTGGATTGGGTTGTACTTTCCTATGTGGTCTAGGTTGAAGATGGGCTCGAAAGTTGGAGCCGAACTGGAATTGATGAATTAGGTATATGTATAGGAATATACCTAAGTAGAGTTGGTTGATACTTCGTGTTTGAATCCTTTATTTTTGGTTTATTCTTTGTGGATTATGAGAGACCTTAGGGTGTCTCAGGGTCCCTACTGAGTATCATATACTCACCCCTGCAAGGGATATTCCCGCACTACATTGTGTTGGTTGCAGATGACGGACATCGATGATCTTGGTTGAGGCCTGAGGAGCAGGACGGTACCCGGAGGTGGACTATCAGGCGGGGCATACACGGAGTGGACGGCCAGACTCGAGGAGCTGACAAGACTATCTGTACTCACCCTTCAGATTGGAGATCCAAAGGACGTCTTATTGGTTGCTTCTTACTTTTCAGCTCTTGTACTTTCTTTCCTCAGTTGTACTGTACTTTGAGTTGGGTTTGTATTCTTTCCCATTTACTTTCAGCACTTACTTTTGTACTCAGTTTACTTAGTGTTTACTTTAGTTTGCATACTCTGTTTTGTTTGTTTATTTATATAAAGGTAATGCCTTTTTCTTTTATCAAGATTTACGCCTTTAGTTCCAGTCGAAAGCCTCTGGCCTATGTAAGGTGGGCTTGGGGTAGTCACGGCACGGGCCCTAAGGACGGGTCGTGAAAAATTGGTATCAGAGGAGTTCGGTTCTACCGCAGAACTCAGGACTCTGATATTTCTTCTATGTGAAGCAACAATGTTAAGGGTATTGAGTGTCGTTATTAGTACAGGGAGTCCAGTGTTGGTGCAGCGGCCGATGTTTCCATACACCAGGACCCTAACTTCTAATTTCCGACTCAGTGCATGAAAACATTTATTTCATGTGTGTTTTAAAGGTTTTCTTTGTGATTACATTGTGTCATCTCACAAGGTATACTGTATTAACCATGGAACACCTATTTCTTTTCAGGATGGCCTCACGACGGTAGCCAACTAGGGTTCCGAGCGTTTTACGAGATGGTAGCCCACCGAGCAACGAGGCCTCGGTGCAGGGCCCCATTACAGCGGAGGCACCGGAGGTACCTCTACTCGCCGAGCCACCGATGACACCAGCCATACCAGCTGAGGGTGCATGTTGCCTTAGTTCATTGCACGAGTTTCAGCATCAGAGGCTGCCCAGGTTCCGTTGAGAGACGGACCCTCAGGGAGCTGAAGATTGGCTGGTGTCTATCGTCCGAGTCTTCAAATTAGTAGGGATACCAGCTGACCTCATGGTGATTCTTTTGGCGAGTCTCTTGCACGCAGCAGTAGGTAGATGGTGGAGCCTGATTATCTAGGTGAACTACAATGCATCACTTCTTTGGATGGACATCGGGAGCCTCTTCCGCTCAAGGTTTGTTCCAGCCACACTCAGTGCAGTGCGCATTCATGAGTTACTACGGCTGCGGCATGGCAGCATGATAGTAGCCCAGTACTCAACGATATTTACAGACCTCTTGCACTACTCCATGGACATGTTACATGACCCATTCTTCCGGGGCCGGACCTTCGAGCAGGGACTGGGGCATGAGATCAGGGCTTCGATGATCTCCCTTATCATCCCAACGCAGGCGGGAGTGCTGGAGTGAGCCCTTCTAGTAGAGATTTTTCTCACTGTGCAGTCACCAGCAGCGAGACCCTCCACAGGATGACCCGTAGCGGAGTCTTCTGCAGCTAGTAGTAGACAGTTTACACAGAGTCCAAGTGGAACAGGCCATCAGATGAGAAATCTCAGGATGCAGGTTCGGTTGTGCAGGGCACACAAAATAGAGCCAGATATACGAGAAGCAGACAATGATATGCATGCGGCGGGCAAGGTCACATGGATAGAGACTGCCTGACCCGCCCTATAGATGACCATACGGTGGTAGAGAGACCTCCCAGGTTGGGGTTCGACCGTGGTGTTCCGCTGGGGGTAGGCGGATGTGGCAGGGGAGCTAGCCAAGTAGTAGGTTGTGGACAAGGTTTTGAGGCCCTACCACCACCACCACCAGGAAGACCACCCCGACCGTAGGGAATGGGTGGAAAATGGAGACCTCAACTTCAGGCAGCTGAGGCCTACGACCATGGAGCTTCGGGAGCAGATGGACAGGAGCGGGATTAGCTCTAGACATGGAGACTTTTATTCATGATTCTTCTAGCTTGGTTGATGTATTGTTTGTGGATGCCTTGTGTCTTTGTATCATGAGTTACAGTAATAAAATACACTTGTTCTTATGACGTTTTCATCCCTATTTTTTAATGTAGTTGATACTGAGAGGTTCCGGTTAAAATCATTGACTTGACCCTCATGTCCGAGATTCCTACTGGAGGAGACGTAGTGACCACACACTACTACCGACAGTGTGACTCGACCCTTGGAGGTGAGAGTAACGGTTGGTTCTCTTGGTAGTATCCTTGAGGCCTTACGACGTCGTCCATGGCATGAAATAGTACCATTCATGCCAGTATTGACTGTATTAGGCGAAGAACATGGTTAATCGAGGTGATGACATCAGATTTATCTTTTCGGTAGAGGAGGAATCTCCACATCTCTTGTAGATCGTAGATGAAGACGGGTGGAGATGGGTTCTTTCAAAGGGATCGTATCACCCATTGTTCTTCGAGAGAATAGTTATGATTCTCACCAATTCAATAGTCTCAGGTGTATATTCTCTCACAAAGAAATGAACCCGAGATAGTGGCGATGGCTTGAGATCCTCCAGAACTATGACCTTGATACAGTTTATACTCGTGGGAAGGGGAACGTTGTAGCAGATGCTCTTAGTATGAAATCAGGCATTCAATTGTTAGGAGTGGCGAGACAACAGCTTACCACGTTTCAGATATCCTTTGTGGATAGTGTTGAACTATGTAGGTGTAGAACCGAAGATGGTTCAAGCTGCGATGGAGAAAGTGCAGATCATCCAGGAGCAGATGAAGACTGCACAGAGCAGACTAAGTCCTATGCTGATAGGAGACAGAGACCACTGGAGATCGAGGGTGGCGACCACGTCTTCTTACAGGTCTCACCCCGACGAGGTCTAAGGAGATTTGGGTGAGGTGTCAAGTTATCTCTATTCTTCATCAGACCATTTCAGGTTCTCAACAGGGTAGACGAGGTGGCTTATTGCCTGGATCTTCCACCTCAGTTTCACCGGGTGCACGATGTTTTCCACTTATCTCAGCTGAGGAGATACGTGCACGACCCGACACATATCATCCACCACGGGGAGCTAGACGTTGATGATAGGGCGACATTTTCGGAGGTCCCAGTGGAGATCGAGGATCAATAGGAGTGGGTCCTACATGGATGGTCGATTCCTCTAGTGCGCATCAGGTGGCAGCACAAGAACCTCCAGGAGATCACTTGGGAGCAGGAAGCTCAGATGCGTGCACAGTACCCTCATTTGTTTCCCTAGTTTGTGATGTATCTTTATGGGGACATAAATCCCTGAGGCGGGAGTGATGTAAAGACCCGTAAATTTCAAGGAAATTTTTTTTCTTAAATTCTTTTGGATTTTACGAGTACTTAGTTTCTGACGGCCCCTGATTCTGAGGCCCGGTGTGCCCAGAATAATTTTTCTGAATTTATCTTGGGTATGTTCAGCGAATGAATGAGTGGGTTTTTCTAACTTTTGAACCGGTGCTCGGAATCGTAATCCAAGGGCACCGATGAAATAGCAGCACTGGTAATTTCTTAAGAAGACTTTTACTGGAGTTGCGTTTTCTCGGGGAGAGTTGTTAAAAAATGTGGTTTAAGTGTAAAGTGAAATAAAATTGTGTTACAATTTTATTTCTATCATAAGTGGTTTAATTCCATGTGTGAGAGTTGGGGTGGGACCAACTTAATTATAAACCCATCTTTACATCATATTTAGTGAGGTGGGGCCCACATGAACCCCACCCCTTCAAATTCTTTTAACTCCTCTAAACCCTCAATAAATTTCCCAACTTGACATCCAATTAATTAGTCTATTCAAGATTAATTAATTAAGTGAGTTTAAGTTTTTTAGCTTTTGAAAGGTTGGCATAAGAAAATAAAATAAGGCATAGCCTTATTTTATTTTGTTTGGCTTTTGCTGTGTAAAGAAAATGAGAGAGCTCTTGTGTTGTTATTTTTCATAGCTTCAACCTCCCACGAAGAAGAACACCCTTAATTGAAGAACGCCGTCATCGCAAGAAGAGATCGACATGTCGTTCCTTCTCCCCTCTGCAGCCGGTGTGAGATGTCATCCCCTCCTTGGAGGCACGCCAACGCCATCATCAAAATCACCCCCAGGACGCCGACTCTCATCACTGTTGTTGAGGTAGGGGTTGATTTTATGTTCGCGATTAATTTGACGTTCTTCATGAAATTTTTTTCGCCACTTGATATCCATATCACGGAAGGAGATCATACAGCACAAACATGGCCGAACCTCCTCCCCGTTTTTTGTTGATTTTCTTCGTGGTTTGAAACGGAGGCGTTGCCGTTGCACCGCATGAGGTCGAGAGAACCGCGACCAGAGTGGGCCGCATTAGAGTAGCGTGGCGCCATCACGTCATGCCATTGAGGCAGAAATAGGCCGCGGCCAGAGCCGGGTCACGGCGGAGGAGCACGACACTATCGTGCAGCGCCAGAGCACCAGGAGGCCGCGTCTGGGGTGTGCCGCGTCACCGTCGCGCTGTTCCATTCAGATAGGGGCCACGACCTTTGGCCATGGTGGTTCAGCAAGGGGGCGGCCGGAATTCCAGCCACCGGCGCTCCAGGAGGCGGGACCGTGGGGTCCCGCGGTGGCTCTCCGGCAGGCCATTACGGCTGGCCGTTTTTCAGGAAGTCCGGGGGTTGTAACTTCCTGCAGCTGGAAAGGGCGGGCCCCAAAAAAAGGGGCCACTGTTTCAAAATGAGCCCCCCCCCCCCCTTCTGCATCTGCCCGTGCTGGTTCGGACCGCCCGTGCTGGGTCAGACCACTTGCGCTGGGCCAGACCGCCCGTGCCGGGCCGGGCCACCCGTGCTGGGCCGGACCCCTACGTCGGGCCATGCCGCACTGGTTGGGTCGGGCCACGACAGTCAGGCCGGGCCACACCCAACCGGGCTGGACCCAGACCCAGGTCGGGTCGGCCCAGTTTGGGCCGACCAAGGGGTATTGGGCCGGGTTGGATCAGGCCCAATTCCCCTGTTTTCGGACAGATCTGTTCAAATGCCCATAACACGGGATATGGACCTCTGATCGAAGCATCGTCAGTTGCATTAGGATCCTTGGATCAAGGTGGTATTTATGGTATATTAAAATCAAGGTTTCAGAGAACTTTGGGTACGGCCGGGATGGTTCGAACATGAAACCAACCGGGGCCCTTGGAGCCGAAACGCTTGTTACTTGAGCTCCGGGCGTCCGATTGACATGCCGTCAACTTTGTTGGATTCCTCTTAGTGAGAAGGTTCTTTTGGATTACTCTGATGGAGGTTTGGACGAATCTGGAGTATGATCGGGTTGGTTTTATCCTAAAAACCAACCGGGCTCCTGGGATGAAAAAACCAATAACTCTCTGACCGGGAGTCTGATTGACACGCCATCTTTCACGTTGAGTTCCTTTCGATGAGATGGAACATTGTGATACATCAACTCTGGACTTCGTGATTGTTGATGTAACGACCCAATGGGTCATGGAGAGGACCCTCCTGGAATCGAGCGTGCTGTGTGCAGGAACCCTAGAGCTGGCTCTGACTGCGATGACGATGACTTCCGTACTAGGATCCTCAGTGGGTTCGACAAGGAAGACTACCATACTAAGATCCTTAGTGGGTTCGATGAGGACTACTACTGTAATAGGATCTTCCATGGGATAGACGATGTCGTCTACCGTATTAGGATCCTCCATGGGTTTGATGACAACGACTACCATGCTGGGATCCTCCGTGGGTTCAACGACGATGACTTTTGCACTATGATTCTTTGTGGGTTCAGCTGCGATGTCGACTGTAATTGGATCCTCCGTGGGATCGGCAGCGATGACTAATATACTTGGAACCTCTGTGGGTTTAGTAGTGATAACTTCTATACTAGGATCCTATGTGGGTTCGGCAGGGGTGATGATTCAGAGGCTACATCTAATCATATCCACTCCTCTTCATGAGTAGTATACCTGTGTGAGATGAGTCTTGAATTTCAATCATTATCTTTGATATGATTGACTTGATTTCCTATGTGGATTAGGGTTTTCTTTCCTGTGAGTATTGGGTTGAACTTTCCTGTGTGGACTGGGTTGAACTTGGTCTCAGATGTTGGATCCGAAATGGAATTCATGACTTAGGTATATCCATGGGCATATAACTAAGTAGATTTGTTTTATACTTTGTGCATGTTTCCTTCCTTTTTGGTTTATTCTTTGTGGATTTTGAGAGACCTTCAGGGGTCTCGGGGTCCCTACTCAATATCATATACTCACCCCTGCATGGGCTATGCCCGCACAACGTTGTGTTGGTTGCAGATGACGTACATCACTGATCTTGGTTGAGGCCTGAGGTGAGGGATTGTACCCGGAGGTGGACTATCAGGCGGGACGTACACGGAGTGGATGACCGGACTCGAGGAGCCGGTGAGACTATTTGTACTCACCCTTCTGGTGGGATTTCCAGAGGACATCTTGTTGGTTGCTACTTACTTTTCAGCTGTTGTACTTTCTTTACTCAGTTGTACTGTACTATCAGTTGGGTTTGTATTCTGGCCCATTTACATTCCAGAACTTACTTTTGTACTCATTTTACTTAGTGTTTACTTCATATTGCGTACTCTGTTGTGTTTTCTTACTTATATAAAGGAAATCCCTTCCCATTTATCGGGATTTACGCCTTTGCTGCTAGTCGTCGGACCATGCCCTATGGAAGGCGGGCATGGGGCAGTCACGGGACGGGCCCCGAGGACGGGTCGTGACAATCCCCATGCCACAGAAGCCAATGGTTTGTAAAACAATTGGTATAGTTTATACCAATGGTTTTCCAACCTATAACAATGGTTTTAAACTGTTGGTTTATAATAAGTTTCCTATAGTGGATGATCACAATCTAAAACTATTTTCCTTTGGAAGGAACATTACACTTTGTACTTGTAGGGGTATTAATATCACTATCTTATCTTTCATTGTTTACTTTATGTATGAATTTATCTATTTATTCATATTATAATCCTATTACCTCTACCTAATCAATATGTTCAATTTAAGTTTTTTTGTAACTCATTAAATGGCACACAATTTTGTGTTACTCTCCCAAATATAGGATCCAAACCTATTTATACTTATTAAAAATCCTCATATTCATAAAGTTCCTAAACACATAATGTAAATTTTTTGTGTTATATGATATTGATGATATCTACATGAGTTATACTGGAGTGATAGATAGAAAACACTATTCACCCTTCAAGATAAGACCTAAGCCTATTAGTTAGTAGGTTGTGAAACCCCAACCCCCTCTCCCCGAGGAGACTAAACATAAGAGAAAATTGAAATCATGTAATCTTTAACACATAATTTCCACAAACAATGAAAAAAAGCTATATTAAATATAAAAATAAGAACTATAAACCAAGGTTAATGAAGATAAAAAAATTTATGGATTCATACATAATTTTTATATTAAGACTCTATCTCCTCAATGTATTTTAAAAATTAAACTACTGAACTCGCATTTATAATATAAACAAATTATAATAGGGAATAAATAAAATAATATTCATATAAAAAACAAAAATTTCATTTATTTTGACATAAGATAAATATTTATTAAAAAATCATAAATAAAATATAATGATATAAATTATAATCATTATTATCATTATCGGGATTCCATAATTTGTTTACAGAAAATTTTTTAAATATAATAAAATATGAACTTGTTCATATTCATAATTATATGATTTTTTTATTTTAAATATATGATTTTTTTTGAAATATAAACAATTTATAATCTAATTCCAACTATGTAATAATATTTTGTAATCTATATATCATATAATTTTATTTTAAAATATGGTCCCTTTAATTTTATTATTTCAACATAATTAATTATAAAATAATATTCATTTAAAATATAAATAGTTTTTTACTTACTCCATATTTATATAATTTTTAAACATATAATTTTTTTCCATAAAAATATAATATAAACCATTCTATTTATAATTAATAGATAATTCCATATGAACTTTTTAAAATTTATTTAAATATTTACTCTAAATATTTAAGGAACATTTAATAATAAATGTTTCACCAAATCTTTTAAACTAATCATAATCCATTTATGATCAATAAAATAATAAAGTCATTATTTATGTATAAATATCCCTAAAATACCATTTACAATTGTTTACAATATGTTTATAATTTTTTTATAAATCATATGAAAATAAAATTTCTAGGTTTTTTACCCTTAAACAAGAGTGTTCACATGGATAATGATAAAATAATATTCCTTTACATATACAACCTTTGTAAATTTGATGTTCTAGACTCAGTTAACTCATAAGTAACCTAACATAGTTGGCCACATGGCCTCAACAGTAGCTTCCCATACACTTGAGGCTATCAACTAGAAGTGGTGGTTTTTTATGGTATTTTGGGGTGACTATAACCGTGTAATAAAAGTGTTCAACAATGGTATAAAATAAAAGTAAGAAAATAAAATATAATAATAAAGGAACTAAAAAAGAACAAGTTATCCAAATATAATAAACAAGACGAATAAATTACCAATCTCATTTAAAAAATGATGCCAAAACTATTTTCAATAAAAAATGTGAATACAAGGAAACATTTCAAAAGGAATATACAATATGATATAGAAAAATGAAAACAAAGTCAAAAACAATCTTCTAGATAATCATGAGTATAATCTTGGTTCTCTTCTCCCATACACAATAATAGTATAGAAACATAGGGATCCAAATCTGGACACTAACCTTCATTCATACCAACATCCATGATGTTTTTTCGTGTAATAATCAATGTCCCAAACAGGGTGTGGGTAAACATTAGTGGGAACCACCAAAGGTGTATAGATAAATCCAATATGGGAATATACAATGATCAATGCTCAGGTAATAACCAATGTAAAATATCAAAATATAAAATGAATCACATTGATATGGGTCCTTTATGGGATACCCGAATGACACTATCTTCTTTATCCAAAGAAAAAATGTTTTAAAGCACTTATCATTTAATGTTTTTATCAATCAGTTTAGGACCCTATGAGTACAATCAATACATCCATGTAATATAAATATTCATAGAGGTTCCATAATCCTTATAACATTTAAGCTTAATAAGTTAGTAGAATAAGGTCGTCAAGTGTATAAAACATTGAACAAATCCAAGTATATAATTTGAATTGGGAGACACTTAAATTGATTTAATTGATTGGAATAATGAGTCTGTCTAATATTTCTATAATATGATCCCAGGTATTAATCCATGTGTGTTGTGAACCCAACACCATACATTCCCTTCCATGGAATTGCTCGTGGGAACCCAGATATCGACCAAGGAATGTCATAATAGAAGTTACATACGAGATTCTATTTTTAATTCCTTGTAGGGAACCCAAATATCACTCATGTAATAATAAAATACCGTTCCCTCTAATCCTAACCTTATAATTCTTCATAGGGAACCCATGTGTCTCCCATAGAAAATTATAATCCCTCTTTCCAGGCAATCCTCTCTAAGGAATACCATAAAGCAATCCTTGTATAACCCCATGCACGATTTAATTATCTTATAAACCATTTAATTTATTATACCTGATGAGCCTTTCCTTGGTTTTCTGAGTTGGAACCCTTTTATTTCCCAGGAAATGACATGTAGGATGTTCATGGGCTTACATTTAACCAAAAACGTTAAACAATTCACTTAATTTATTTTTGATAACTAATTTGTAAGGATAAATGAATCTATAAACATTAATAATAAAGGGATTTTATACATGGACTACCATTTTACCATGATTTAATCTAAATAATATTTAACTCACAAAGTCCAACACAACGCCTCTCATATGGTGGTCCGATATCTCATTGAGGGATAATGAACATGAGAATTAAATTATGGCACACATTAATGGGTGGATAGCATCAAGGTGAACATTATTTGATGATAAAAATAGGATTCATGGATTGAAATTTGAAATAAAATATTGATACATTATATTAATTTGACATTTAGGTTGAGACACCAAGAAATTCTAGGGTGTGGAATGAAAATAATAATATAAACATTAAGAATTTAAAGGAAAAATAACTATTCCACACACCTTAGCATGGTAGATAAATCCTCATATGATATCAACATAATATTTAAATTAGAATAGTGGAAATCATAGAAACAAATCAATACCATAAAAAATAGGGAATGGTTGTTATGAATTGATCGAAGATAGGGATTTAGATGTCATTTCCACAATACCACATCCATTGACCAGGAGTGTATACAAGCGCAAAAGGTATAACGAACTCAGGGAGGCCTTTTTCTAATTTAACTGTATACACAACCCCACAAACAGCTCAATCAAATAGAGAATATATATCAACAAAATCTAGAAACTAAAATACATGCATATATCTATCCCAAAATAGAGTACAACAGAAGTACCAAATGTGAAAAGGTAATGACATGCACCCACTAAAAAAACTATTAAATGTAAGACCTTCTTATAAGGAGGGGATCACTATGAAAATAAACTACCAAAAAGCTCCTCATCCTAGCTATGATAAACACCTCGGTCGATATAGCTTTCAAAGCTTTTCCTACCTCGAGTCCTCTGGGGACTCAATTGAAAGGATTGTGGTCATCACAAGACACAACACATATGGGAAAATCCATGCAGGGGTGAGTATACAAATACATTGTAGGCACCCCCAAAACCCAAAAGAAGAGGGAGAAACTGAAAGGAAACAACCCACTTAACCTAGCTAGAGGGAACCCCATAGAGTGAGAAAATCCATCTCAATTCATCCTCGACTATACATAACTAGTAAGATAAGTCAAATAATCCTAGAAGAACCAAATAAAGGAAACTACATCATAATATTCAACCCAACAAGATGTAATATGATCTAAGAAGAGGGGGATTAACATGATGAGTAGATAAACAAAACATTGATCCTCTACCCCTATAGTACGAGAGTGAACTATTCTAAACATGTGGCGCTAAACATTGAATGCACATGGAATACCCTGTACATATCCATCTTCCATGGAAAGAGAAAAATTGAAACTAGTGTATAGGAATAAGTGTAATAAGTATACTCGGTAATGACGGTTATTTAACAAAGAATCAAACAACACAACAAGGGATTCCAGACACAAACTAGATATACTTGGCTCATACTCCAAGTCTCAAGAGATTCTGACCTCATGGCCTATAACAAGATTATACTCGAGGCTCTAAAGGTAATACAAAACTAGTGTAATACACTCCGCAAGCTCCACCATCCCAGATGGTACCCTTTTGAGAGATACACATCATCTATAACAACTCTACCATTCCCAAAGATGTGTCTAAGAGAACATAATCCATCGAGAACAACCTAGTAGGTCTTGATCTAGTTCCCTAAACCATATGTCCAACTATGTCTAACCTATTCCCTATATAATGATAAATAAATCCAAGTGGAGAGGCCTTCTATTCAAAAGTATACCCAATTTAGTGTTCACCATTCCGAATAATGCATCACATGCATCATCTCAATAACAGATATAATGGAGGGACCTACACCCTGCCACATCCCTCCAGACAAGGAATTACTATATCCTATCCAATCCACGAAACCTCTTCCACTCCATTATGGAATGGACCGCACCTCAATCCATCAAGGTAGAACTATATCCTAACCAATAATCACTCATATATAGTGGTGGGGTCAGATACTTGTAACTATACTAAATAGATGATGGAGCTACAACTCCAATAGAGGACACACTCTCCATTGCTACTCAAAGATGATGGAGTTTTACTCATTATGTGAGGCCCCATACCTTTTTATGATAGGGGAGTTCTACACAAGGGATAGAGGTCTTACCCCCTGATACTATAGGGGATTAAAACTCTATAGATAGAGGAACCACACACTAACCTGGTACTGGAGTACCACTCTTTGGCAAGAATACATGCACCATGGGTATGATAGGAGAGTAAGAACTCTTCTAGATCATTTAATATGGGGGACCCACACTATGGTAAGAAAGGGGAGTACCGTCCCAAAGATAGTGAACCTACTCTATTGAAGGATAGGGGAGTTCCGACTCCAAGAATAGAGGACCCACTTCCTAACCCAGTTGGGGAGTACCCGCTATACCTATATGTCACATATGGTGGACCCAAACCCTAATATGATAGGAGAGTAGAAACTATATTTATAGAGGACCCACACCCTTGTCCAATAGGGTATTATCGACTCTATCTTACCAAAGTAGTGTAGCAGAATCGCACCTTGGCACGTTAGGGGAGCATTGTCCAACTATACAAACATAATGGAGAACACACAGCCTAATCCTTTAGGGGAGTACCAACCCAATATGAACATACAAAAGGTAAAAGAATATATGACCATGGATTAGGGAGTTCTATCTCATCCAATTCATAGAGGTAAGGGAAACTCACACCCCAATAAAACAGGGGAGAACCAGTCCCAGTGTCTCTTTTCACAAATCACATTGATCTCCAACATCGGTTAATCATAGCTTTACAATTGTATTTCTCTGAATATGTCACCTCATATATAATATGATGATACTGAGTACATCATCACAATATTTGTGTAAAACTACTCAATATAGTCTACTATAAAGCCTACATCGGAGTCCTACAGAAGGAGGTATGGAATGCGGAAGATCTCAAGAAGATCCAAAGGATTACACGACATGCACAGGGGTCTACACAGCGTGTGAACCCACCCGAGCACCTGGCTGTGTATCATGTCTATAGGGATTTTAAACCCATGAAGGGGTACATGGCATTTAAAGAAGCCACACTCCATGTCTCTCTTCACCCATACCCTTGATGTGTGGTTTGCCTTTGTACATGTACCGGACCCTGTGTCTATATACATTGTTCGTGTAGTTGTACCTAACATTGTATTTTTTTTACACAGTTATCCCAAGGCACGTACCACATCCACATAGAGTGGGGTACAACATAATGGGTAAACATGGTACCTAACATTTATAAGCCAAAGATCATGTTCCCTAAATAATAAGTGCTACACAACATGTTTTTATAGACTACACACCATGTAGATGGTAATTCAAGTGGAAAATAACCTACAATCAAATGCACAATTTTCCTATTTTTTAACAAAAAACCCAAAATCTACCTTGAATGGATCAAAATAATTTTTTTTTGGGATCAAAAACCATAGAAAAAATATAAATGAATGGGGATTAGGACAAAAAATCAAACTTCCGACCTCAAGGGTGAAAAGCCAAAGCTTCAAGTGAAGAACCATTCCTGGTTCATTTTACATCTCGATTTCATGATGATCCGCATCAGGAAAGGAGATTGATATCATCTCAATGCTTAAATTTAGGATCTTTTCCAATTTTTCCAAAGGGAGGATAAGATAAAGGTGGATATTCCTTTATTTTGTACACCAAAAATTGATTTGGGGGGTTGGATTGGGTCTAGGATTAAATGATTGATTAAATTTTCATTTAATTAGTTAATCCTCTATTTAACACACCGTCATTCCATGTTCATCTAGAACATCTGATAAGGAATGTTTTTCCCCTAGGGTTAAAATGATGTTTTTAACTAAAACAAAGTCTTAGAAATTAGACCCGAGACACCACTCTCGTGTTATTCATCTTTTCAAGATTAACTGTGTGCGAGTGACAAACTATATTTAATATTTTTAAAATAACTGGATTGAGGATATGTGAGCGCTGGATTCCCATAGCGATTCAGAACATGGGTAGGGAAATATTATTCTAAATATTTAAATATCCTATATTTCAAAACCATGGTCTCTACCTTGTTACCACCTTTAATGATTTTATTCCTCAAAAAGAAAAAAGAGAGGCATGTGGAAGAAAAACTGAGCTCTCCAATAGATCTCCCATAACAGCGATCTCACTATGGGTTCATATGATTCTTAAAAGCATGAACTCAGGGGAACCAATAATTCTAAACAAATATTATATCTAGATCCTACTAGGTCAACATCATGAAATAAGCATCACAAGTCTCCTTAGCTACAACCGGTGGGAGAAGCACTATGCACTACGATCCATCTACAGCAATGGGGTATAGCTGAAAACCACTTTGCTAACCAAATTCATATACCAATGTAACCCCATAATTAAAATCCACCCATGAAATAACTATCTCACTTATTCCTCAATAATCATGAATTCAAGGTCGATGAAATGCATGTGAGGGTGCCATTGAATAAGAAAGGAGGGAAGGAACTTCCACCCAAGAGTAGACTAGGAAATAAAGTGGAGAACTCAATATATTCTCTCCTCCTAGAAGGGGATTTCCCCAAAACTAAAACTCTTGCACACCCACTAGTGTCCTCCCAACTGAGTATGGATGTCAAGAAACTAATCCACATTATGGAAACATCATAATGTATAACTCTACTGATACAGATCAGCTATAATAATGGATATCCACTTCTCAACACCACCATGAACACACAAGTCAAAGTAACCTATCCACCACAGCTAGATAATATCCAATTTGGGTAGAACTGACTCACCCACACTATTTTGATCGCTTCAAAAAAATGTGTCTCAGTGGGTAAAGTGTATATCTTCACCATGAGTCTAAAGAAAGGTCCAACCATGTCTCATCCTCCTCAGTGATCTCACATAAAAATATGATACTAAGAACATGATGGTAATAATGAATGAAAAAGGATTTCCAAAATCTCTTATTGGATATTACAGAGCCATATGAAACTACCAACATGAAACCAAGACCTAAACACACAATTCAGAGAGACTCATCCACCGTACCTTGAAACTTTCTGCTTAGGGTGGCACTTACTCCTCTGCACAATTTTTATCAAATATAAAAAACATGTCTTAGAGGGAAAATAAACTATCTTTCTCATGTATTTGAAGCTACATTGAATAACACTAAGGCATGGTTCTTTTGATGCATCACGTCACCCTAGTTTAAACATGAATCTTGAAGTGGAAATAAAAGAGTACCTCACTACAGTTTCTAACAGCTTTATACCGAAGAATGAAGAAAATACACAAAGAGTATCTATATTCATCCTCAGAGAATCAATGTCAAAGGCCCCTATGGCTTGCAGCTATCTTCACCCATGTCCTCCATCTCTTTGAGACTAGCGTGGACCACCAGGGGGAACACCTTTAACAACCTTCCACCTATGATTTCTATCCCAACTCATGTTACATGTCATCTATATTGTAGAACAACCTACTCCATGTGATGCCTCTACCAAGGAGGTCCGTCTACCGACTCCCTCTCAGCAGCACAAAGGGTTAGGTAATATATAGCAAGATATCCCCAACCATTGTAAGGGTAACACCGCTACTCCTATGGTTGACCTTGTCCAGAGTGTTGCCCTTGTACTACATCTGAACATGACAATGTCTGGGCATTAGTTTTCCAAAAATGACCTAATCCTATAATCTACCATCTTCTATCTGTTGCAGACACCATAGCCTCATGAACACCACCATTGGCCAGATCCTCCTATCCCTTAGCTAGTGTTCTCTATACGACCAGAGCTCACTCAAATTCCCCTTAATAATAGGGAAGTCTCAAAGAGACCACATATTCTCTTACATCTCTTGGAAGGACATAATAAATAGTCTCATATCTAAATATAAGATCTCGAATCATATCTTGGGAGTAACCCGATAGGTATATAAGCCTCACAAAGTATTCATCCATACTCATGCTACCAAACCAAATATATAGAAGCTCCTAGATATGAACTAATATCAACATGGATGGGTAGAAATATTCCCTAAAAAATCTATTGAACTCCACCCAAGTGAGCGTCGACTCATTGAATGAATGTGTCTTAAACTCCACCATCGCTCATTTGAACCATGGAGAAGGCTCACTTCTAGAACCAACATCTAACCGGGAGGTGTCCTTAGCTAGAAATAAACATGTGTGACTGCCTTGATCTAGTCGTTGGCTGCATGGGGGTCTGGATCACCATGGTATAATAGAATTCACATCTATTGGAACTCTTGCAGTGCACTTAGCCTATGCATATCATTGGCCTACACTACCATCAAAACAGCTACTCCATGGGTGCTGGCTTAACCGGCCAAACACCCGAAGGTAATGCCCTCAAACTAGTTCCATACACTAAAGCCTAACAGTATGGTGTATTTTCATCATAATCACATTGTAGAACCCAATTTGTTTTTCATCATGGAGGAATCATGTAATAGAATTAAAATTCACAATGGTCAAAGAGTATATCTAAGGACCTAACTCTAGAAGGATAGGGAAAACAAAAAAACCAATAATATATGATGCATGTACCATTTAATTAACCTATGACCAAATTTCTAATGTGCAATGTTGAAAAGTATGTTATTAGAGTCATAGTGAATGGATATGTTGGACACAATGCAAACACTAGAACATCTAGCATTGAAGATGAAGTTGAAACACCATGAAAATGTCTCTATACAACCCAACCAAATAATTTTTAGGGAACATATAGAGAAAATCCCAATGAAAAATCACCTTTGATACCAATCTATCCCAACTCGATCCAAGCCAAGGATCAAGGCACAACTACCCCAATAACACTGTTATAGGTCAGGGGGTAATGACTAGTGCTAAGAAAACATATATCCAGAAGTATATTACAAAATATTAATGAATTTGAAGAGGGAAAAACACACACCTACCAAAGAAAACTATAAATGCATCCAACCTTTTTATAAAGAGGTGATAACGGTCAAAAGAAACTCTAGGAAATATCCTTGGCCAAGATCTGAAAAACACCCCAGTCATTCTATCTAGATAGGATCTACCTAGCTCTAGTCCTATGGGGAATCCATCGAAAGGCCTATGGTTTTCACAAGACACAACACATGTGAAAAAATACAGTAAAAGGGTGACTATAAGAATATTTTTTAGGCCCCCTGAAAACTCTAAAAAATATGGATCAACTTAAACCGAAAAAATCTACTTGACCAAGCCAAAGGGAACCCATCAGGAGAGAAACTCGATCTCAATTCATCCATGACTATAAGTGACTGGTCTGTTAATTCAATGAAACCTAGAAGAACAAAGTTAAGGAAAACACCATCCCATGACTAAACCTAGCAAGAAGTAACCTCATCCAAGCACATGGTTATCAACATAGTGATTAGATAAACAACATATCATGCCTTTTCCTCCCCTATTAGGAGAGTGACCTCATCTAACCACATGAATCTAGGCATATAAAGAACATGGAATAAAAATCACATCGTCACCTTATGTGGAAATAGGGAAACCATAACTAGGTTATGAGCATAGAAGTAGTAAGTATACTCAGTTCTCAAGGGGTGTCCACCAAGAATGTGACAAAAATGTAAGAGATCCCAGAAATCACACAGATATACTCTCCTCAGACTCCATGTCACATGAGGTCTCAAACTCATAGCCAGTAACAGGATTCTACTTGTGGTACAAAAGGTAATAAAAAACTAGGAGATAATAGTCCATGAGCTCAAGTATCCCAAATGGAACCCATTTGAGAGATTAAATCCCTAGGGAACAACTGTACCATTCCTAATGTTACTCGCTCGAAAATGCACTCAATCAGGAATAACCTAATAGGTCCTGCTACAGTGACCCACACTGAAGGTCCTTCCATCACTAAACAACACCCTACACAAGGCTAATGAAACCCATGTTAATAGGCCTTTATCCCCACCCATGAACTCAGTTGAGGGAGCACTACTCTAGCCTATGAATAATGAGAATCCTCTATATCAGATAGAGAATAAAGGGAATCAAAACTCCCAAAATTCCAATCATCGAGGGAGTAATATCTCCTAACTAAAATGTAAAACATCTAGCACTCTTATATAGAGTGGCCCACACCTCATTCTATCAAGTGAGAAGTAAATCAAAACCAGAAATCGCTCATATCTAGTGGAGGGGCTTGATCCTCATAACTATAATAAATAGTTGAGGGAGATCAAAATCCAATAGAGGGCCCACTCTCTGCTACTACCCAGAGATAGGGGAGTTATACTCTATAGGTGAGGACTCACACCTAGGTATGATAAATGAGTAATACACAAAGGATAGAGGACCCACATCCTGATTATACATGGGATTACAACTTCATAGATAGAGGGATCACACTCTAACCATGTAGTGGAGTAACACTATATGTCTTGAGGTCCCACACCCCATGTATGAAATGGGACTACTGACTCTGTGAGCTCATTTACAGTAGGTTTCTCGCACCCTGTCACAATAGGTGGGTAGAAATCCCATGATAGAGGGCCCGCTCCCTTGAATGACAAGAGAGTTCCAAGTCTTCCAGAACAACATGTATAAGGGACACATAACCTGGAAGAAAAAGGGAGTTTAGACTCCAATATTAGATAACCAGCTCAACAACGGGGTAGGGGAGTTCCCAATCTATCTATACGTCCCATATGGAGGACTCACAACCTAATACGGTAGGGGATTACTAACTCCATGGATAGAGGACCCACACCCAGGTCCAATAGGGGATTACCGACCCTATATTACTGAATGAGTATAGAGGGATCGTGACCTAGCACCGTGGGGGAGCACTGTCTCAATATACCAACATCACAGTGATCCCACACCTAAATCTTTCAGGGGAGTACAGACTGTGTATGAACTTCGCAAAGTTAAAAGAACTCGTGCGCATGACATCGGGAGTCCGGTGTCAACCAAAATATAAAGGTATGGGATACCCACTCCCAGATACAATTAAGGACCATTGGTCCCTACATCCTTCATAAAAAACCATAGTAATCTATAACATCAATTAAGCATGGTTTCACGAGACTATTTCTCTAAAAAAACCACCTCATATCTCATAGGATGAAATAAGGGTCACCATTTATTTATATGTGGAAAAATTCTCTGGACAGGATATGTTCAAGAATGAATTCAAGTCCCATATAAGGAGATATGAAAGGTCGAAGATCTCAAGAAGATCCTAAGGAGTACACAATGTGCAACGGGGTCCACATGACATGTGAACCTGACTAAGTACATAGCCATGTATCCTATATACATGATTTTACACCTCATGTATGGGTGCACACCATGTAGAGAAGGTACGTGACCTATCCCACTTCACCCATCCCCTAGAAGTGTGGTTTTCACTTTACATCTATCAGACCCTGTGTCTGTGTACTTTGGCCTCAGTGTTGTACATGAACCTGTATTTTCTTACAATGCTTTCCAAAACCATGTCCCATCGAAAAAAGGATGGGGTACAACACGGAATGTAAACATGGTACATGACTTGTAGACCCTAAAGATCATCTTCCCCTAATATTAAGGGCTACAAGACATGTGTCACTAGACTACATGTTGTTTATATGGTATTTCCAGTAAGTAATCACATTAAAAACAATCTATTCACCCACATTTAACCCAAAACCCATAGATATAACTATCATGGATCAAAAGAAATTTTATTTGGGATCTAAAACCATATAAAAAAAGAAAAAAATGGGGATCAGGACCAAAAATCAAGACACCTACTCCAAGTGTGAAATTCCAAAGATTCGGGTGATGAACGATGTCTAGTTTTTGATACTTATCAATTTGAGGATGATCTATTCTAGAAGCATAGATTGATAACACCTTAACGCTTCTATTCATGTTCATTTTTGTCATCGGTAAAGGGAGGATTAGAGAGGAGAGGCTCTTACATTGTTTAATATTCACAAAATCTATAGGGGAAGTGGAGGGATTAGATCTAGGTTTAATTAATTGATTAAATATTGATTTAATCAATTAATCAACCAGTTAACACCCCATAATCTCACCTACATCCAAAAAATCCAGTGCAACCAACCTTATGTCACACTGTTGGGTCCTGAAAAATCTGTAAAGGAGAATGATGATCCCCTTTATCTCAAGGGAGATTCTACCCAATTTCCCCTTAAAGGGATTTTGAAAATGTAGAGAATACTCAAGGATGGGGAAGGATGAACCGGTCCGCAGACCAGTTTAATTTTAGCGATGCACGATCGGTTCTGGGAAGCATCCCTCCTCCGCGAACCGTCATTGTTCGAGAGATAGAGGCAGAGATCCTCCACGTTCGTGAGGTGGGACAGGCGCCAACTTGGTTCACCATTCCGGACCACCCCAGCCGCGGTCCGCGTCAGCCGACCCAAACTGCCTCCGGTGTTTTTCGCGAAATAGAGGTGGAACTCTCCGCAGCCACGAAGAACTCCCCGAGTTTGGTTCGAGGAGGTGGAGTGTTTAATGCCTCACGAATTGCGGATTGACCAAGTCATCCGTGAACCGGGTTTTCAGTAATGGGCCTCCACAAAAGGTGTCACGTGACCATAGATACATTTCTTTCTCGACTCTATAAAATGAAACCGAGGTGGGAAGGGAGGGAGGATTCTGATGATTGGGAGTACGGAGGGGAGATCAATCTGATTCGGGTGGAAGGATTTTGAAAGAAGGCTTAGGATTTTGGAAGTTCTAGTTCGTGATCCAGAGCAAGTATGAACCTGGGAACGAACTAATAAGGAACCAAAAATGCATAATAATGTGGTGAACCGCAAACTTAAAATAACAAAGAAGAGAAAATCACGAACCATGGTCCCTTCGTGGATGTACTGCCCGCGGACCAGGGAGTTTATGCCTCTTTTCCGATCCACCACACCGTATAGCACCCTCCTACGTGGGCGAAGCCCCGACCGACGAGCCTCCAACCGGCGCCGCCCATGGCCACCTCTTCTTGCATGGAACCCTCTACGGACCACCCTGGTTTGTGGATCGAACCCAAAGCCACGAAACTCCTTGGTTTGCGGGATTCCCATCAGTCCATGGACCACCCTGGTTCGCGGACGGCTTCTCCAACCACGTAGAACATCCCTACGTGAAGGGCACCACCACCCATACCCCTGTGTGGCCCGCAAAATTCTTCGGAGTTCCCATTAACCAAGACACACAAAATCCTTCTGATTCGGCTTGATCCTCAGTGACTCCATCACTGGAATACTCATCGGCCCCAAGACGAGGCCTCCACCAGAGCCACCAGATCCGTGTGGTGTAACCCTCAGCGCATCAGTGCGCCGTTTTGAGTTCACATACCCATGGTAAATAGGGGTAAAGGGGTTTCCCCGACCCTTGGGCGGATTCCCAAAGCATGCCTGGGTTCACATTCCCATGGTAATGCGGGGTCTGAGCCTGAGAGCCCCCTTTCTACCTCTACTCGCCAGGATGGGGGGCTGCACGCTTCGACGATAGGGCACTTCTACCCTCCCCAGAGAGGGGGTGGCATACCCATCAGAAGGCAGCCATCCCCATGCACCTCTGTACTTCCCAGGGGAACAAGAGAGGAGACGGGCACAAGAGCACCCCTTTCCCTCTCCCACTGCGCTTTGTCACCATGGGCGTCCATCCTGGAGTAAGCCCCAACATTATGGGCCACTCCATGCGTAAGACCCAATCCACTTCTCATGGACGCACCTTTCACGATGTGGTCGTCTGGCCCTTCTACCTCTTGTTTCTCAGACCGAGCATGACTCACGTGGGATTAGAGTAAGAAACGACCATGACATTCTTTTATAGGCCTCCTCAGAGTGTTAGCCCCAATCCATTCATATGGTCCTCATTAGAGTGTAAGCCCCAATCCATCAGATGATCCTCCTCAGAGTGTAAGCCATAATTTATCGGATGGGCCTCCTTAGAGTGTAAGCCCCAATCCATCAGATGGGCCTCCTTATAGTGTACGCCCAAATCCATCACATTAGGCTGCCTCAGAGCATAAGTCCCAAGCCAGTGCGAACTACGAGGACTTTGATTCCCTACCATAGGGATACGTAGGAAGCCTCCACGTGGTTCAAGACCAATCACTAGCGGACCCCCTGGGTCCATCCTCATGTTGGTTCTATGACGCTCTTACTCGAACTACGTGGACTTTTATCCCTGTCTCCTAGGAAGGGTATGTAGGAAGCCTCCGTAAGGTTCAAGCCCAACAACCGGTCGATCCGTCTATCTTCACATCGGTTAACCATGCCTATCCCAGTGCCGCCTCAAGGATTCTCAAATCCACGGGGTCATTAATCCAACGAGGGATGGTAAACCTCATGCCTAAATGATTCCGGACCCCTACGTTCAGCTGGCCATCACCAACCAGGAGAAATCCGTGGATACTATGCTTGGTTATAAACCAAAGATTCGCAAACATATGAATACGTATTAAATCTATAAGAGTGTCTTGGAACAAGAAACAATTCCCCCCAAAAGGGTGCGATGATCCCGACATCCCATCCTCTTGACCAATGTGAGTTCTCAAGCGTCGCTGGTCAGACCATTCGACGAATGCCTGCCTTTGGAAAGCAGGTCCACGTGTCATCGGATACGGAACCATTGGGAGTTTTGAGATCGACCCAAAACACAAATGGTGAACCCTATATGAATCTTTAACCAAGAATGACGGATTAAACCTAATTACATTATGTGCCCCCTTTTACTCACAAGGAGGGCCAAGGAAGGTTGTTAATTACGTATGGGGTCATGAGATGCTGCTTTGAAGGTTTTGCTGCTTGTATTTTCTAAAATGTTTTACATGTACTACCTTCTAAACTCCCTTTGATCCAATGGCGTCCGGAAGGAACTCACAAGCACGTGCTTCCAACAATTCAAGGATCAGACATCCTCACCTACGGAGGACCCCGTCACCCACCCAGCGTCTTCAACGCTAGGTCTTAGACGTGCTGATCTGAGAGTACCACATGAACGGTACTGTCCCAATAGTGGAGGTGACCATGCACGCCCTCCAATTTGTCATGATTCACCGGTCGCCTGCCCAGAAGCCGCCACAAAGGCAGATCCAGACCGCCCCAATTGCTGTCTTCTACCGTTTCGGGAGACAATCAACGGAATGAGACAATGCGTACCTCATTTATCTTAGGAAGGCGGATGAGGTCGGCGTTGAGGACTTCATCCCCACTGAATGGGGGTTCCTCTCCAAGGCCCCCATCAGAAGGCTTCATCTTGGTCACGCCGTGACCCAACATCCCCGCATCGAGGATGTTGTCTCCCCGAGGATTCAGGCAAACACTCCCCGAGCTCCGGCCCCTCAGACCGCCCGACGAGGGTGGAAAAAGTACAACCAGGGATCAGTCATCACCATGGTCCTTGAAGAGGAGCTCCACTTCCCAGCCATGGAGACGTACCAAGAACATGCACCTACACCTGTTCGCTCTTCCCAAGCCCGCCATCCAGAAATGGCGGCATCATACGAGCTGGAGAACATCCCCAACGAGCTCCGTCAGCCCCGCTGCTCACGCAAGACGACACTTACCAGGTAGGCACCTCTTTCTTCCCAGGGTCGTGAAGCCCACCGGCTTGATGTGGTGGCGGCCCGGTGCCTGTTGGACCAGCTCCTAGAAGATGCTTCTGACACCCGCCATCCTGATATGGTGGCGATAAACGAAGCCCGCCACCCAGATGTGGCGGAAAATAATAGGTGGGCACGTCTCCCCGCCAACAAAGTCCACTGACTCGATACGGTGGGAAACCAATATATGCAGTTCCAGATCCCCGTGGCTGTAAGTAAAGTCCGCCATTCTGATGTGGTGGCAAATGGAGAGATAAATCGGCATATCCCGACACAGAGGCAGATTCATTCACCTACCCCGAGACAAGAGAATTGTCAGTACCCACTGACCATCAGAGGACCAGAGCAGGATATTCCTACTCCGATACCGGAATGGGCCTTCATACCCATTCCATCCAAATATATCTCTCTACCTAACCTGGAAATGATGGAGGAGTAGGTATCGATCCCAGATAATATCTTGGAGACTTTCCAGAATGTAATTGCATCAGTGACAACAGCAAGGTCTTGGGCATGTGACCCCGTCTCCCCAATTTAGGCCACTCATCTAAGAGACGAGATAGATTCCTCGGAGCAGATCTACATCCCTGCTTCTTCCCAGGAGGGTTGCCGGCTATATTTTGCGACGCAAGGGCAAACGGATCGAGTAGCTTCACTCGTTCCAACTAGGGGACACCTGTCCATTATGGTAGATGATCTAGAGCAGGCATACATCCCTTCTAAAAGTCAAGATGTTCGTTGGCGTATCCCGACAACATCATGGAAACCAATTAGACAGGGACCCAAAGGTGAAGGGCATTATCAACAACAGACTGTCCCAGCTACCCACAAGAAAGCACCTCAAACGTGCCAAAGGCAGCTGGAAAATAATGGGTGGGTTCATGACTCTACTCTGCTGGAAGCTGGGGTTCCCAACACCGCTAAGCACACATCTTAGGCTCAAAACCCTGCCCACCCATCACCATATTATGGGAGTGGAAGTAGCAGTTGCAAAGGTCCTCCCTGCAATGTTGCTACCGGCATCTTTAAATGTCCTCCCCAGAGAACTCGTGGGGGCCTCCCCCACAGGAATATAACGATCGATAACGAGAGATCCTCTTTTGATGCGAGTCACGGAAACCCTCCACGTGGCCAGAAGACCGAGCAGCAAGATGTTCATCTACTTGCTGCGGTTCACCCTGAAGGTCCGCCCTGGGGTATACGCTTCAAACACTCTCCATGAACTCGGACAACAGATTATGATGGTAGTCATCACTATCATAGTCGCAACTGCGGAGGCCCTCCCTGTAGTGACGTATTATCACAACAAGAAGTCCCTCCCCTTGTCCTGGCCTGCCCTGAAGGTCCTCCCCAGGGGTTATGCTCCAACAAAACTCCATGCAGCTGGGCATCCGATCATGGTGGTAGTCCTCCCCACCATGATAATGAATGTCCTCCCCATAGAGATTTCAAGAAACGATAAGGCCCTCCCCTCATTGTGGTACACTCTGGGGGACCCTCCCAGGATGTATCCCCTCGATATACTCTCTGTGGAAGCAGTAATGGTAGTCCTTACCATTACTGCATCTGTGATGGTAGTCCTCGCCGCGATGGCCGCCATTGCGAAGGTCTTCCTCTCATTGGCCCCAAGCAACAAGAAGGTCCTCCCCTTGTTGCAACGTGTCCTAAAGGTCCTCCCCAGGATGCACATCGAACGTCAAGCCATGATGGTCATCTTCACCATGATGGCAGTTGTTGCGAAGGCCCTCCCCGTGATGACGCTATGCAGCCAGAAGGTCCTCCCCTTACTGCGACACACCTTGGAGGTCCTCCCCAGGGTGTGCACGGCGAAAGTCCTCTATTCAGTGAATCCTCAAGCAGTAATGGTAGTCCTCTCCATTACGACCGTAATTGCGGAGGTCCTCCCCGCGATGACATATCATATCAACAGGAAGGTCCTCTCGTTGCCAAATCAATCACAGAAAATCCCTCGTATGCAGAGGCACTAAGAAGGATGGGATCAATCATGTCAGATTTCCAGTTAGTTTCCAATGACACCCTTCTTCAATCAGGAGATGTTCTAGGGCTGCGTTCATCCTATGAACCATCTCAAAATCACCCACGTGACAATTCAATACCTACCAGTCCCACTGCCTCTGACCACACTATCAGTGAGTGCCTCAGTTTGGCTGATTAGGTAGAGGAATTAATAGCGGAGGAGTATGCCGATATGCTGCACCTGAGAAAACAACTATCCAGGGATGATATACCAGTTTTGTTTTGGCCCATGACCACCTCTCAGTTCGACATACCTAGAGAGTTGTCAGAAGAATGCGTGTATGACGTCCTCTATAATATATGGAAAACCCTCAAACGACTGAAATCAATCTTCCAGCCCTACGTTGGGTTTCTAAACTACATCAAAACAATAGGATACATCCTGCGTTACATCGACCTGGAAGCCCTTTCTTCAGCACCACCACAGAGACCCAAGAGGCATAAAGGAAACATGGAGATACCCTACCTCCGTGCGCTGCACCAGATGTGACACCTCATCGGTGATGCTCCGACGAGAATCCATATCAGAGGTTGGGGTGAACACGGTGCTCTGCATTTCACTCCACTCCCCACCCAGAAGAACCCGTTTGGTATGGTGTCTTCCAACGTCATCACGTCAAGATGGAAATCGAGTGATCTCCCTGTTCAGGAGAGTCGAAACACCCGACAGAGTCAGGCCTTGAGTAAGTCCCAGAAGCGTCAGGCCCGAGGGGAACAAGCCATTCAAGAACTCTTGAATCAGGACACTGAAAGTATACAAAAAGCCTCTCGCCTAAGGGAGGCCAATCAGCGATATTTTCCTACCTCCCCAGAAAGGATTGATTCACAGAATAACTCGACACCAAACCCGTGTCACCCCCGAATGGGAACATGCAAGATCAAGTAGGTGGCAATGGTAGCTGCCACTGCCGCAATCCAAGTTCAACCAAAGAATGAAGGGTTGGGGGTATTTTTAATAACAAATGACCTTGTAAGACCAATAAAACGGGAGGAGACTCAATGTCTATGGAACGGATCCAACCCCATCCCTCAGGGATGGGGGCATTATTACCCCCTCACCAACAACCTCCCCCACAAGAGTTAGCATTCTCTCATCTAGGGAGGAAAATCAGAAGAGGAGGTTCCCATCCTATCCCATCATTTGAATCATCATCCCCTCTTAGAGGAAGGCACACCGTAAGGTCGCATCAAAGAACTCTCCGCATCACCATGCATCAAGAAGTCCAAAGGCAATCCCAGGCCATGAAAGGGAAGTCCAGAAGAAGATGCGGGATATCCTCTTCCCATTTGGAAGATGACATATTCTCCGCCCCGCGATATGCATCTATCAACGTCATAGAGGTTGAACCCACGGGTGACACCAGAGATACTTCAAATCAGGAGGGATCAGGAGATGATAGTTCCGGTCAGGCTATGACTCACAACGAACCACTAGGTGTGCACACCCGAAACCAGAGGGCCACCCTTAATACAACCGTCCTTCCATCCAACTCTCCTCCACCTCCCCTTTGAGCTCCCAACAAGGATAAGAACAAAGGACCAGTTACCCTTAACCCGCCTCCTTCTCCCGACAAAAAACGAGCCACTCACACTCAAATAGAGGTTTGCTTGATAGGAATAGGAAATGAAGGAATTGAGGCGGCTTAACGTTGAGCTACTCCAGAGGAAACAACTTATTGAAAGTGCATCCCAGGAGGAGCCACATAATGCACTCCCAACAAGTGCACCTCAAAGACTACGGTTTGCCCCGGAAAACGAAACACAGTTAGGGATCCTGTCCAATGAGGTGCCCATCCTGTCCAACTACCTAAACGTAGATTAGGAAGAATACCAAGACTTCCCTCCACTCAGGAAGCAACCAGAGCGAGTACACCTGAACCCTCCGATGGTGCCACAAATGGCACACATACCCATGGTGCCAGCCAATCCAGATCCTCAGGCAATGCCTCAGGCTATTCTTGCTCAGGACCAGGCCCAGAATTATGTAAACCAGGGTCTCACTAACACCATAGAGGCACTACCATCTCGATTGGAAGTGATGGAAGGTAGACACACTCCAATACAGCCAGAGCGGAAATCCTACCCAGATTGGGTGACCAACACACTACCTCCACCTAATTTTGGGAGCCCTGTATTCCCTGTTTTCAACGGGTCTGGAGATATGGAACAACATTTGATGCACTACGCGTCTTATTGAGACCCTATGATGGGAACTCCAAAATAGCAAGAAGCAGTGAAACTCAGATGCTTGGTAGGGACCATTCAAGGATCCGCCTTCCTCTGGTATAGGAGTATGCTAGCCCAGTCAATAAAAGCTAGGAGGACCTTCGGCTGTAGTTCCTGTTCCACTTCAGCTCAATGTTTCCTAAAACAACGGTTACTGACCTCATCAACTGCAAACAGAGGGAGAATGAGAGGGTCTCAGATTTCATCACCAGATGGAAAGGTCTGAACTATTCCCCGAACATGCGAATGCCTCAAGATGAGATGCTATCCATATGCATCTATAATCTTCGAGATGAGATGTGGACACCGCTCATACTAGGATAGTGCACCAATGGCTTCCACCATCTCTCGACCATTTCCCAATGAATTGAGGACTCCCTACAGCGGACCAACTTGAAGTCCCAAATAGCCTCGCAGGCCCGCACAAAAAGATCCCCTAGAGCTGAAGCATCCCTTGTCAAACTCAAGCCGACCCCTGTGTCCACTCCACCGCTCAGGCCTCCAACAAATTGTCAAGGTCCTCCTGCATATCAGTGGCTGCCTCATCCTAAACGGGATGATCAGAGAGGACCAAAGCAGAACCAGTTTGAGGAACTAAGACAAAAATTATACTTATTCCGAGATGATCAAGTCCGAGACAACTTCATTGCCTCCATGAATTGAAACTTGCTCCGCCTCCCAGAGCCAAAGAAACCTAAAGAAGTCAGCCGCGATGGCATTCCAAATTACTTCCCCTACCATCGAATGTTGGAGCACAATATCCGAGAGTGCTTCATCTTCAAAGACCTCCTAGAAAGAAGGTAGACTCCGGACAGGTCGAGCTTGGACCACACACAACACATGTGGCATGTATCTCTACCACCGATTCTGACAAAGAGGAGGGGTGGCAGAAAGTCACCAGCAAGAAGGGGCCGAAATTCGATGACTGGATGACTCAGAAGACTATCAACCAAGCCTAGGGCATACTCCGAGCTCAACTATAGCATCCGATGTTGCCACCAACAGCCACATAAGCCACAGAGCCGACAATATCAGCCTCACAACCCTCTATGAGCCGATCATTCGGGCATAATCAAAGAAGGATGAAACAATCACAAGAGGAGCAGTCTGCAACGGGGACAAAGTTAGTACCGAACCTGGAAGATTATATGACCTCGAATTTGGCGCCATGGGCACTGACCCACCAAATGGCACCATCAGAGACAACCGACAGGGTTGACCTATTAGAGTATGAAGAGACAATATTTTGTTCTATTAATGTCATATATCTCATGGAATCATCCCCTGATGAAGGGTACAATTATGATCCTGATTTCCTTACACGAGGAACCGAGAGGAGGAATCGCAGAGGTAGGGGATACCAGGGGAGGCGCAGCTGCGGCCGAAACCAAACCTATGGTTGGACCCCGTCCCAAACCGTCAATATCACGGAAACCCATGGGAGATCCCTTCAATGGAATCAGCAGGATAAAGAATTCCCCTCCACCTCCACAAGCAGCCAATATGGCCCTGTTGTCCTACGATACCCACAAGAGGAGGAGAAAGTGTCTGGATGCCTGGTGCACACAAACAGACCGGCCGAGCCAAGTCTTAAAAACACGAGAACACCATTGATATCTGACCCCACGGTCGGTCCCTCCTTGTCAAATGATCCAGCACCCAAAGCACCTGCTTAGACTCTCCCGCCAATGGATAAGCATCGGCCGCTGGAGCAGAAATATGATATCCTTAAGCAGCTGGCATCAGTAGCAGCCAAGATGTCAATCCTTGATACCCTATGTCTGTTAGTAGACCTTAGGGAGGCGCTTATGGAGGCTTTGATCAGCACCAAGGTGTTTCAATCTGAGGTATCTACTGCCGAGATTTACCAGATGGAGACTGACCCAGCTGAATGCAATGTAGTGATTTCCTTCACCGATCAGGATGATGATGCCATCATGAAAGGACACATCAGACCACTATATGTGTCCGACACATTGAATGGTACTGAGATCTGGAAAGTCTTTATAAACAATACCTCTGGAGTTTACCTCCTTCCCCTACGGGCACTCTGTAAGTTTGGCTATTGTGAGGACGATCTAATCCCCTCAGCCACAACTCTGTTGGGCTACGACATGAGTGAGCAGAAACCAATTTGAAAAATTAAGCTAAAGACCCATTTTGGTGACCCCATTTCTTACATGGAATTCCTAGTGGTCTAGCAGAGCACAACATTCAATGCCCTGCTGGGAAGGCCATGGCTCCATAAGCACATGGCCATTCCTTCACCATACAACCAGTGTATTAAGTATCGCGTCAATGGAAAAAGTGAAACATTGCATGCCGACAAGGCCTATTTCAAGATCTCCGAGTGACACTACATTAACACAGGATTTTATGAGAAAAAGAAGAAGAAGCCTTTGGTCGATGGTGTCGACTGGATCCCTGCTCCAAATGGCCTAGAAATGATTCCTGATGACCCCCTTAGGCATCTAAGTGGAGATTATGTCCTGGCCATCAACCATGTTGAGAGTAGGAACTCATGTCAGGGCACACACTCAGATTTCCTTGTGAATTTAGCCAAAACGTATGAGCATGACAATGTGGGAATGTCCAATGACCCTCAATCTGGGGACAAAAACTTGAGTAAGGACGCCCACGATACCTCGCCTCTAGAATCCCAAAATACCAAGTCAGGAGTTCTCTCCTCATCGGATCAAGAAGATGAGGATTTGGGAGAAGAAAAGGGGGAATATCTCAGGGATGCACCTCCTGCATTTGAGGAAGGTATCTCCACCATTGTGGACGAGATCAAGGAAATAAACTTGGGTACCAAAGAATATCCGAGGCTCACTCTCATTATTGAATCCATATCTCCGGAAGAGCATGAGGTATATACCACCTTCTTAAGGAAAAATCGAGGCATGTTTGCCAGGAATTACACAGAAATTCCGGGACTCGCTCTTGAAGTGGAAAAACACCACCTAGGTCTGCCAGAAGACCACCGAGGCTATAAACATGCTGCCAGAAGGACACACCCCTCACGTGCTGCCAAAATAGAAGATGAAGTCGATAATATCATTAATGCAGGATTCATTCAGGAGGTCCGGTACCCTATTTTGTTGGCCGACATCATCCCTGTCAAGAAAAATAATGCAAAAATCCATGTCTACATTGACATCAGAGATCTCAATCGGCATTGTCCGAAAGATGATTTCCCGGTCCCGATCACCGAATTATTAATCGATGTGACGACTGGTTACGAGGCTCTATCCTTCAGGAATGGCAATTCTAGATATAATAAAATCAGGATGGCCCGAGAAGATGAAGAATCCACTGCCTTTGGGGGCCGCTCAAGGGGTATTTTGTTACAGGGTCATGCCCTTTGGTCTCAAGAACACTGGCACCACATATTAGCATGCCATGCATCGGATCTTTAAACCATTCCTGGGGAAATTCGTTGAATGTTACGTGGATGACCTGGTGGTCAAGTCTAGACAGTGCTCGGATCACCTGTCAGACCTTGAAACCGTCTTCAACAAACATCGATAGCATAGCCTGATGATGAACCTCTTGAAATGCACCTTCAGGGTTACCTCAGGGAAATTCATTGGCTTCATCGTACGCCATCGCAGAATTGAAGTCGACCCTGAGAAGACAAAGGCTATCCTTGGATTACCACCTCCCCGAAATCTTACTTAGTTGAGGGTATTCCAAGGACACCTAGCCTATATTAGGGAGTTCATATCTAACCTGGCAGGCAAATGTTTACCCTTCACCAAGTTAATGAAGAAGGGGGTCACGTACCAATGGACAGATGACTACCAAGAGGCGTTCGACATCCTGAAGATGTCCCTATTAAGACCACTGGTGCTCATGCACCCAGTCGAAGGAATAACTCTCATACTATACGTGACGGCCCTAGAATGGTCACTGGGATCCTTCCTCACACAAAAGAATGACACCGACAACGAAAACAGTCTCTATTACCTCAATAAAACCATGATTGATGCTGAGACTCGATACTCAAATATCGAGAAGAGCTGTTTGTCCTTGGTCTTCGCAGTTCAAATGCTGAGACATTATCTGCAGCATCATGAAGTCCATTTTATCTTGCAGAGTAACCCGCTCAAGTACATCCTCAGCCGCCCGATGTTAACCGGATGCCTATCTCGATGGGCGGTTGTCCTGCAATAGTTCAACATCTGGTTTGTGCCTTAGAAAGCCATCAAGGGCCATGAATTAGCAGAATTTCTGGAAGAACATCCTTCGAAAGGGACCACTGCACTGGATTCCAAGCTACCTGATGAAGACATCTTCTCAGTTCAAGAGGAGTTTCCATCATGGGAAATGTACTTCGACGGCGCATCCTGAAGCCCAACCGGGAAGAGGATGGAGGATCCTAGATTCAAAAAAGTGGGTTTGGGGATAATAATTGTGTCCCCAGAAAGGGATGTCTTTCCATATTCCATCCTTCGGTTAGAGGGATGTACAAACAATGAAGCGGAATATCAAGATCTCATTGCAGGCCTGGAGCTCGCACTCCAAGCACAAGTACAACAACTTAAGGTAAAAGGTGACTCAGAGCTGGTCATCAAGCAAGTCAATGGTGACTATGCTATTAAAAAGGAGGACATGATTTCCCTGTTTGACTATGTCTGAGGGTTAATGGAGGAATTCTCCTCCGAACCAACATTAACCTATATTCCCCGGTCTCAGAATGCTCAGGCTGATGCATTAGCCAACGCGACCACAACCCTAGTTGACCCAGGCCGGGATGAAATGGCTATCAGTATTGCTCACCATCGAATGGTATTGCCATTTGTTCAAGATAAGACGGAAGAAATCGACAAAGTTTGTCCTGTCACCAAGCCATATGCTCCTTCCACCGGCTGAATGACCCCCATTGCAAACTACCTTCAACGGGGAGAAATTCTATCAGATAGGGCTGACCGAGAGCAAATACCGAGAAGGGAAATCAACTTTTTCTTATATGGCGACGTGGGTTAGCAAGAGGTGCTCTACAAATGAGGCCTCGATGGAGTGCTCCTCAGATGCATTGATGGAGAAGAAACCGCTTCCGTAATGAATGAAGTACATGCCGGAGCATGTGGAGCACATTAACCAGGGACCAAGATTTCCCATCAGGTTCGAAGGCTTGGGTACTACTGGCCCACGATGGCACGAGACAACTAGCGTTTTACCATGAAATCCCACTCATGCCAGATTCATGCCAAATTCATTCACCAACCCCTAGTGTTACTTCATCATGCCAAGTACTCCTGGCCATTTTCCGTCTGGGGGATGGATGCCATGGGACCATATCCTCCCGCCAGAACCAAACAGCTAAAGTATATCCTCATGACAACCATCTTCTTTTCAAAATGGGCATAAGCTATACCTCTTAAGGAAGTCGGGGTGAGAAGCATCATCAGCTTTGTGAAGACCAGTATCATCACTATATTTGGTGTTCATCATACCATACTGACGGATAATGACACCAACATCTGCTCTACTGAATTAGGGAAATTATACCAAGAATACAGTATCAAGGCTAACCACTCATCCCGTTACCATGCAGCAACCAATGGACAGATAGAGGCTTTCAACAAGACATTGTCCAATATTCTCCAGAAAATGGTGGACAATAAAAAGAAGTCATGGCCGGATAAACTCCTCTACGCGTTGTGGGCTTATCAAACCACAGCCCGCACCACTACCCGGGCTACCCCGTACTCATTGGTGTATGACACAAAGGCGGTCCTGCCCATTGAACTCCAACTTCCCTCACTCCGTGTTGCCATATATGATCAATTATCAAATGATGAGAAATCAGAAAAGTGGCTAGGTGAATTGGAATAGCTAGATGAGAAGTGGTTGCACAATTTGCAACATCTGGAAGTTTACCAGAACCAGATCGCATGAGCCTTCAACAAAAAGGTTCGTCTTTGGTATTTCTTTAAAGGATAATTAGTGTTGGTCCTCTGGACCCCAATGATACCCGATAAGAAGCCTCCAAAGTTGGAGACTAGGTGGGAGGAACCATAAGTTGTACATAAGGTCTACTCTGACGGAGCATATACCCTGATCTCTATGGATGGACAATTTACAACCACTCCTACAAATGCGAGATTTCTGAAGAGGTATTTCGCATAATAACTAAAGGTGTACTATTCTTCATCCGAGCTACATGACATTAAACTACCAAGCACCCAATGGTCCAAACTCTATGACCCTAAACTAAGAGTATCATATCATCACCAGCATAACAAAAATCAGTTATCGTCCGAGCTGCATGACATTAAACTGCCAAGCACCCAATGGTCCAAACTCTATGACCCTAAACTAAGTGTATCATGTCATCACTGACATAAAAAAATGTAGTTATCGTCTGAGATGAATGACATTAAACTTCCAAGAACCCAATGGTCCAAACTCAATGACCTTAAACTAAGAGCATTTCATCCTTACCGCACGACGTTAAACTGCACGGATAATAAAAGTTAAGAATGCCTCCTCCCCCCTTGTATGGACTAGACCTGCACGGGACGTATTCTTCGTCTATACCGCATGAAGTTAAACTGCACAGAATTCATCCTCACCGCACGACATTAAAATGAACAGACAAGATGTTTTAAAAATGCCCTCTTTCCCCTGTTTATGGACCTACCCAACACAGGGTGTACTTATTTTAGAGAACTACGTGTGGCTTGATTCCTGCACTTGCAGGATACGTAGTGACACCGGGATCCCCTATCCCGGCCCAACCACTCTGAAATTAAAGAAAAAAAATGCCCTCTTCCCCTTGTGTATGTACCAGAACTGCACGGGGTGTATTACTCGTCCCCACCACATGAAATTAAATGGCACTGATTTCATAGAACTATGTGCTCCTTGATTCCTGCCCTCACAGGATACGTAGCGATGCTGGGATCCCCTATCCCGGCCCGACCACTCCCGAAGAATAAAAGATAAAAATGACCTCCACCCCCATGTACGGACCAGACCGACATGGGGTGTACTCATCATTCTTATCGCACGATGTAAACCTTCACGGATAGCAGGATTTAAAAATGCTCCCTTTTCTTTGTGTATGAGCTAGACCTGCGCGAGGTGTATTTTTGCGTCCTTGTCTCCTAACATTAAACTGCAAGAACAATAATGTTAAAAATTCCCGCTTCCCCCGTGTATGGAAAAGACTTGCACGGGGTGTATTCTTCATCCTTACCGCATGACATTAAACTGAATGGAAGTCTTCCTCACTACACGACGTTAAACTGCGCAGACCCCCCTTTCCTTTCACATCGGGTTACCTTCATCCTCACCGCATGACGTTAAAATACATGGATTTCGTCCTCAACGCATGAAGTTAAACTACACAGACTTCGTCGCAACCCACCCAAGACACATGGCGAAACGAGATAGAGATACTCCTTGCACATCTGGATGCATCCTCTCCACACATCAGACTCCACGCCCTGGATAATTATGGATCTTCCTAACCTTTCATGGCCATCGGAAGTGGAAAGTCATAAACCCGTGGACACCTTTGCATGAATATGAATACCATTCCCTCAGCGGATCTGCATATTGGTAGCCCCTGACCCATCTACCAAAGACAAGACTTCCTCGGGTGACACCCTTCCTAGCTCCGTACGTCTATCGGCCTCAGAGCCCCCGTATCACATATCTCGATCAAAAAATTTACAGAGAAGTGGTTTAAAAGTTAATTCCCCTTTTCACATCCAAATTGTTCTAGGGTACCCCTACCTGGATAGCCTATGTGTCCGCCAGTGGTCCCCATAGCGACCTGCGTCAACAAACACAATCGAGGACTAGGATAATTTGACTCAACGGAAAATTTCAGTGAATAGGTTTTTTTTATACTCTAACACCATTATCCCCACGTGCCAAACTCTGCACTGTGAGCAATCACAGATCCTCATAACCCTTCATGGCCACCGAAAGTGGAAATTCATCGACCCGAGGAAACCTTTGCATGACTATGCATACCATGCCCCAGCGGATCTGTATGTTAATAGCCCCGACCCATCAACCAAATGAAAGAATTCTTGGGCGACACTCATCCTAGCTCCATATGCTTACCAGACTTAGAGCCCCCAGACCACACCTCCTGATCCAGGAAAAATCAATGTTGCAGTTTATGACCTTCATCCCCCACCTTGTTCGAGGTATATCAGAGCATGTTGACCCTTTTATCCTTTGAGTGACCACAACAATAGTCACCCAATGATCCGAGCTCTATGACTGCTAAACTAGAAGTACCTCGTCCTTACCGCATGACGTTAAACTGCATGGAGTGAAGATACACCCCCTCGCACAAGATAAATCATCACAGGGATCTCTTTAAGCTTTAACAGCAACCAGGACCAAATATTCCCTACATGCCTAGACATTTCCTTACCCAATGAACGACTTTGTGGCCCGGATAAATGCAGATCTTCATAACCATTCATGGCCATTGGAAGTGGAAAGTCATCGAACTAGGGACATTGTTTCATGACTATGCACACCATGCCCTCAGCAGCTCTACATATCGATAGCCCCTGGCTCGTCTACCAAAGGAAAGATTTCCATGGGCGATACTCTTCCTAGCTCCATATGCTTACCAGCCCCAGAGCCTCTCTGTCATGTCTCCAAATCCAAGAAACACTGGAATGATTATTTACACCATCAACCCCCCTCCACGCCTTAGACATGCCAGGATACTCGGACCCAGTTATATTCTAATTAAGAGTGGTTTTTTAACTACGTCCTTGCCGCATGACATCAAACGGTACAGAGCACATCTTGGCCGCTTTGCGTAAGGCTGCAAAGACCAAGCATTAAAAATCCAGGGGAATTTTTCCAAGGTAAATCATTTTCACTGGTTTAATAAAGCTCCTCATCCTTACCACACGATGTTAAACTACATGGTCAATCGTGCTTATGGAACGACGTTAAACTGCATATCATTGGCAAAGGAAAGAAAAATTCCCCCATCCTCACTGTGTAATGTTAAACTGCACAACACCATTGAATAATGCTCCTCGTCTTTATTTAATGACGTTAAGCTGCATGGTGAAACCCATCATGGGTTCAATAAGGAACATAGGGTTTTCTCTATCCCTCAGTGCATGGATCATACCTGCACGAACTATCATCTCACACCAGCGTGATAAGGAATGACTTCACCCATTCTCGGGATACTTAGCCTAGACGCTCCTCCCATATACAGGCACCCTCTCCTCATAAACCATACTCTGTACTCAGAAAAATCCAAACTCTCATAAGTCACCCCTGGTGGTCCTGAATCTCAAACTTCCCTGAAGTTGCTTGTCTATCAAAGGAATACAATCATTAGCCTAAGGACACCTTTGAATGACTATCCATACCATTCCCTTAGAGGCTCTGCATATTGATAGCCCCTGGCCTGTCTACCAAAGGCAAGATTTCCTTAGGCGATGCTTCTCTTTGTATGCCTCTTAGACCTTGAGCCCCTATGTCCATCCTGGGATTCAGAAACCCTCTGAGCTACAGTTTACCTGCATCTTTCACAACCCTGCCTGAATTTGGCAGAACATCTCTGGAGAGATTACTGAGGACTAGGAGAAGCTGTTCTATTCTAGATAAAGTCCTAGCTGCATGACTTTAAACTATGCCAAGCTTCAACAATCATTTACGCTGGATAAATGCGTAGGACATGAACCTTTCTTCCACACTCCTGATTGATGCGGATGTTCTCAAAACCTTTCAGACATCACATTCCATTTTCCAAGCCACCCATGGGGGTTTCCATAAGCCAGACTTTCATGAAGTCCTACGGCCATCAGAAATGGAGAGTCATTGACTTAAGGACACCTTTGCATGACAATACATACCACGCCCTTAGCAGATCTGCATATTGATCACCCCTGGCCTGTCTACCAAAGACAATATTTCCTTAGGCAATTATCATCCCACCTCTGTATGCTGACGCAACTCCCATGCCTTGAGACATGACCTGCATGTCGTTCAAATTTAAACACACTCCTTCCACATGTGTCTGAAGGACACCGAGACATATTTTAATCATCAAAACCACTTTGGGGCCCTTTCCCCACCATACATGGTCAAAGATATTCGAACTAAAACATTATTAATGATAGTATTGACGGTGGGACTTTAAACCACCCAATAAAAGAGGCACAAAGCTTGTTAAGCCAAAAACCTGAAAAGGGAGACCTAAGCAAAAGTCATTCCATACCCACTGGGTGCACACTAAATGAGCCCAGGCATAATTAGGGCATTAAAAGAAAAGACAAATACGTTAGTAGTGTTTTCTAAAAAACCCATGAAATAGTCAAACTATGATATCTGGAACCCATGGTCTAGGAAAAAGTAAGAGTTTTTTTTCTGGTTATGATTAATACTAATTCAGTGAGTGTTATTTACACAACATTTGTTATTGTAACAATCAAATTTCATAGAAACAAGTGATCGACATGGACTGTATTTCATTTTTACTAAAAGGGAAGATGTCCACAAGCTGGGGTCTCTCCCTCACAAAAAAAAAGAGAGAGGGATAAGTAAAACAGAGAGTAAAATAATGGCTCTAATAGTCATAAAGGAGCCTGACTCGCTCTCTCCACCAGATCAGTGATCGGGTGGAGGAGGTCGTTGCAAGACTGTTCCAACACGACATTATCCCTGGCTTCAACCTCAGCTACCGGATGAGTACGCTCCACTATAGTTTGGAGATCATTGATCCCTTTTCCGATGGTTTAAGATGACTAGTCATAGCTGACAACTGATTCCTCATCATCACTACCCGTTCTTCACAATCATGAAACTCGGAGGATAGGACGACCGTCTGATCTCAAGCGATCAACTCATGTGCTATCAGCTGATGAAGCTGTATCGTGGCTTCCTCCAGTGCTCATGTCCCGAAATTAGTGGCAGCAACGTAAGAAAGTTTTCATTCACTAGTTGAAACATCCTCACGGGCCATGGAAACATGGCGAGAAAGAGAATGGAACTGCCGATTGTTAAATCCACTTGACCCCAAACCTAGGAAGAGCTATTGAAGAGCTTCAGTTTTAGTTTCCATCTAGGCTAGAGGAGTTTCAGCAATGATCTCACAAATTTGGGGCCAGGCCCACCTTCGCATTGCTCGGTGGTCCGCCATGGAAGGAGGATCTTTGGTGTCCTCGCCCGGTAGTATGGAAATGAAGGCTGGCATTGAAACCTGCGCAAACATGTGATCGCTAGAAGTTGGTTCTAAAGATGGAAAGTCTGGAGCCTCTAACCCCGGTTCAGGCTTGGGGTTCAAGTTGCTAAGCCCGGTATCGACCGAAATAACTTCTAGGATTGTCTCGCTGGGACCCGAGACCACAGGGTAATCCTCATTCACATCCAAGAAGGATGAACCCGTCTGAACTTCAACCAGCATAGGGCTGGGGGAGGAAAATACCATGAGTCGCTTTGATCGATGAGCCATCAGTTGAACCTCCCTTAGAGCAGATGAGGAAGGTGAGGTGGATGCAACAACCATAGTACCTCCTGATTTGGGAACCTACCAGATGAACATCCCTAGGATCCCATCAGGATAGTGTTTTTCCCATGCTTTTGCATACTCTAAAGAAATTCCAGCAGCTGCCCCCATGATAGGAAGGGGAATGCTTGTGTCAAATCCCTCCCACATCATCATTAGCCACCATTGATGAAATATGGCCGGGTGCAGTCCTTGAGCCTGAGGAGGGGGTAGGGAAACATGGACTTGCATGCACCCAAAATTGTGAGAAAAATGATACGGGGCATGCATCTCGCACAGAGAAACCCCGTCGATCTGCAAAGACAAAAATCCATTCCGCAAATAGATCATGTAAGAACGCTCCTCCAGGCTCCCCTGGTGGTTTTCAACTAAGATGTCAGAAGGGGTGTGGTACGGAGTGAAAGAAAACTGGGAGAAGTCACTCAGAAGCTCGAGGACTTCACCAGAGTTGAGGGACTTCAAGCGAACCACAACTATATCAAGTAGGGTAGGGCGAAAGGTAGGAAGCAGGATGACCATGTTGTGACGATACTCATAGTAGTGATAATGATTCGCTACCCATCAATATAAAAATTGAAATGTCCCACTCAAACGTTGGGTGACCCTCCCTTCTGCATGTGACCCATCAGTTCATAAATACAAGCCCATGTGGGAACGACCAAATTCACCGGGCGACCCTCTTCGAACTCAACTGCCATCATCATGGTGCAAGCCCTGATGCCAGGATTGATATCCCGAGAAGGGAATATCCACCCGCTCAGGAATATAGAAAAAAAAACCTTCCAGCTGGAGCATAGGTGGCACACCGAGGAACACGTTGTAACCCCATGAAAGGTAGTCACCCGCCTCCAGAACCGCCCAGTAGGAACCTAGGATGGTTCGTGACTGTTGAGAAGGATGAGTCCTGGGGCGCTTGATCTTCGGCATAGGACCAGTGGTGTTTAGAAATAACCCTATCCAGGTGCTATAGGGAATAAGATAGTAGGCACGCAAGGCCTGACCCTGGGATTGCTCCGCCATAACCAGCAGATCCCTCGCCAATAAAGGCACTTCTTCAATTTCGTCCCATGTGTCAAGGGTGGGTAGAAATTCGTCATAAATTACCCCAATAATCGGGAGCCCTCCCAATTGATGGATATCCCACAGACTAATGCCAACTTCACCATGGGCAAGATGGAATGTATTAGTGCTTGAACACCAGCGACTGAGTAGGTCTGGCATGATTAAGGATGGTGGGTAAATAGCAAATTGGGAAGACCACATTACGGAGTATAAATTGACTTCGTCCTGTGATTCGGGAAACTCCCGGCAGTAATGATGGACCCTGAAATCCCAGGCTCAGTCATTTGAGAAGAGCCCGCTAGACCGATGATCCCACTTAGAAATCCACCTCGTGTTAGGGTCCAATCAAGAAAGGTTGATTATGGAGGGGTAACTCTTGAAGATTGCTTCCTGAGAAAAGTTTTGGGCATGCTGATCACTTTGGGTCCAAACAGAGACCCTCAAAATGAAGGTATCTTTATGGTCAGAGTCGAAAACTGTCTTCCCTGATTGGGTAAGGTTCACCTGAATAAACTTTGAAAACGCTTACAAGAAAGGAGAAGGAACACCTGATAAAGTGGGGGGAATAGGGACATCATCATGATGACCGAATCCATAAAGAGGAAGCCGATTTGATAGTGGATAATCCAGGAGCTTAGGAGGGAGCAAGTCTTTCAAGACACCATCTTTAGGAATGATGGACTTACTAGGGTCCTCTTGGTTGTTCTCCGCTCTGCGAATCATAGCCAAACGTCTCTCTGAACCAATTGGGAAAGGCTCGGCGGCAGGCCTTGGTGAAGAACGAGGGGGAACCATATTTTCTCCCTGCACAACTAAAGACACCAAATGGTTAGTCCAAAAATAATAAAACTTAGACAAAATACCAAGTATTTGCAGAGGATTCCATTCACGCTTCATAGAAAAGTCCACGAGGAGGCCTCAAAGGATGGTTCATGATGAAAGCATCCTGTGAACCAGCCCTTCGAAAATGTAGTCCGTGAAACCCTGGCGCACAGAGCATTGGACAGAAAACCACGGACCAGGTTGCTCTACGAAATTTCAATCCCGAATTTATGCGGTTAAATTCAGAAGACTTGAAATTTTTAATGTTCAGAAGATTTTAGTCTATAGAGCATCGAAACCGCGGAGCACCAAAACCGCGAAGCAAGTTACTACGCGGCCCTTCATGACTTACTTTTTAATTAATTAAATGTTTTAGTTCATGGCTAGGACATTGGTCCATGGATGAAGAAATACTAGAAAATGAAATGATTTGCAGAATTAGCAACCGGTTCGTAGACGAAGCGTTTCGCGAAGGAACAAGCACTCGGAGGCCGAAAAGTGAAGGAGCACTGGTATTCACGAAGAATCCGGTAGAAGTCAAATGAAGGGACCTCCGTATTTATAGGAATGGTACCCTACCGGGTCCACCTCTCTACTGAGAACTACCCGAGTTTCAGGACCAATCTACATCGGAATAGCCTTATCTTCGTTCCGATCAGACCCCATTCTCGATGGGAGGCATTTGTAGGGTCCTGACAAATCTGCAAAGGAGAATGATGATCCCCTTTAACTCAAGTAAGATTCTACCAAATATCCCATCCAAAGGATTGGGAAAATGTGGAGAATACTCAAGGATGGCGAAGGACGAATTGGGCTGCGGACCGGTTTAATTTTAGCGACGCACAGCCAGTTCCGCAAAGCATCCCTCCTCCGCGGACCGTCGTCGATCGCGAGATGGAGGCGGAGATCCTCAGTGGTCACAAGGCAGGACAGGCACCAACCCGGTTCACCATTCCAGACCTCCCCAGCCCCGAGCTGCATCTTCCAGCGAAAACCACCTCCGCTGTCGTTTGCGAAATGGAGGCGGAACCCTACGCGGCCACGAGGCACTCCTGATGTTCGGTTCGCGGAGGAGGAGTGTTTAATGACCCATGAATTGCGGATTGAACAAGTCATATGTGAACCAGGATTTCGGTCATGGGCCACCGAAAAAGGTTTCATGTGACCATAGATACATCTCTTTTCCCACTCTATAAAATGAGACTGAGGGGGGAATAGAGGGAGGATTCAGACGACTGGGAGGATGGAGGTGAGATCAATCAGATTCGGGTGGATGGATTTCGAAAGAAGGCTTAGGATTTCGGAAGTTCCAGTTCGTGAACCAGAGCAGGTATGAACCTGGGAATGAACTAATAAGGAACAAAAAATGCATAATAACTTGGTGAATTGTAAACTTAAAATAACAAAGAAGAGAAAATTGTGAACCATGGTCCCTCCGCCGATGTACTCTTCACGGACCAGGGAGTTTATGCCACTTTTCTTATCCGCCGCACCACGTAGCACCCTCCTACGTGGGTGAAGCCCTGAATGACAAGCCTCCGGCTGTCACCTTCATTTTCCACCACTTACTGTATGGAACCCTCTGCGGACCACCCTGGTTCGCGGATCGAACCCGAAGCCGCGTACCACCTTGGTTAAGGGGATGCCCATCAGTCCAAGGACCACCCTGGTTCGCAGACGGCTTCTCAGACTGCGTAGCACTTCCCTACGCGAAGGGTGCCAACACCCATACCAATATGTGACCCTCTAAATTGTTCAGAGTTACCGTTCCCTGAGCCACATAAAATCCTTCCGATCCGGCCTGATCCTCCATGACTCCTTCACTGGCCTACTCATCGGCCCCGAGCCGAGGCCTCCACCAGAGCCACCAGATCCGTGTGGTATAACCCTTAGGTGCATCAGCGCACCATTTTGAGTTCACATACCAGTATTAAAAAGCAGTAAAGGGGTTTCCTCGACCCTTGGGCAGATTCCAGAAGCATGACTGGGTTCACATTCCCACGGTAATATGGGGTTTGAGCCCAAGAACCCTGTTTCTTCCTTTACTCGCCAGGATGGGGGACTGCACACTTCGATGGTCAGGTACTTCTCCCCTCCCTAGAAAGGGGATAACATACCCATCTAAAGGAAGTCGTCCCCATGAACCTTGGTACTTCCCCTAGGAAGAAGAGAGGTGACGGGAACAGGAGCACCCCATTCCCTCTCCTGCTGCGCGTTGTCACCATGGGCGTCCATCCCGAAGTTAGCCCCAACCTTATGGGCCGCTCATGCGTAAGCCCCACTCCACTTCTCATGGACAAACCTTTCATGATGTGATCGTCTGGTCCCTGCTACCTCTTGTTTCTCACACCGAGCATGACTCACGTCGGCTTAGAGTAAGCATCGACCATGACATCCTCTTATGGGCCTCCTCAGAGTGTAATCCCCAAACCATTCCTATGGGCCTCCTTAGAGTTTAAGCCCCAATCCATCAGATGGGCCTCCTCAGAGTGTAAGACCCAATCCATCAGATGGGACTCCCAGAGTGTAAGCCCCAATCCATCAGATGGGCCTCCCCAGAGTGTAAGCCCCAATCCATCACTTTGGGCTGCCTCAGAGCGTAAGTCCCAAGCCAGTGCGAACTACGAGGACATTGATTATCTACCATAGGTATATGTAGGAAGACACCATGAGGTTCAATCCCGATCACCAGAGGACCGCCTGGGTCCCCCTTCATGTCGGTTCTCCGATGATCCCCTTCGAACTATGTGGACTTTTATCCCTGTCTCCTAGGAAGGGTACGTAGGAAGCCTCTGTAAGGTTCAAGCACAACAACCTGTCGATCCAACTATCTTCACACAGGTTCACCGCGCCATTCCATCATAGCCTCAATGAGTCCCGACTCCACGGGGTCATTAATCCAATGAGGGACGGTAAACCTCAGGCCTAAATGACTCCCGACCCCTGCATTCAGCTGGCCATCTCCAACCAGGATAAATCCTTGCATACTATGCTTGGGTATAATCCAATGATTCGCGAACATATGAATACATCTTAAATATATAAGAGAGTCCCATAACAGGAAATAATTCCCCCCGAAAGGGTGCGATGAGCCCGACTTCCCATCCTCTCGACCAATGTGAGTTCTTAAGCGTCGCTGGTCAGACCATCCGGCGAACACCTGCCTTTGGAAAGCAGGTCCACGTGTCATCGTATATGGAACCATTGGGTGTTTAGAGACCGACCCGAAACACACTCCTAGGGAAAAAAGAAATTATGAACTCAACCATAGTCTCAGAAATCCAATATGTGACTCTTCCTCAGGATTATTCCTATTGCCAAGTGAAACTACATGTCTACGAACAAATATATCTAATATTTATAAAATCATCACGTTGAGGCTCTCTGATGCCTAGATTCATGAGATGAACCAACACCTAGCTTGGGAAATATTCTTATAAATATTCTAAAGTCATACAGGTTAAAACATGGGTCACGACAATATTAGATCTCATGTATATAGAATTTTATATGGAGATATAAATTTAGGTAGGAATAATAATATTAAGGATCTTATTTGGGGATATACAATGTGATGAATGTTGAGTGAATCAGATGTCAAACCAATAGTATGGATAAATTCCAAGCCTAGAGAAAAAGAGGATCTATTAAAGGTGGTGGAGCTATATGGAATTTTGTGGTAAGAAAAAGTAATAAGGTCTTTCAATAAAAATAGAGTAAAATGGGAATATCACCTATTTTAAATCGGGGACATGGTTTTTTTTTCATGGATGGACAAACTATGGACCAACAATATAAAATCCCCATCCCTTAGCATGCGCCCTTACATTATATGAACCTGAATATATAAAATGTGGGAATATCATGTGGCTCAACTCTATAGACCACATGAACCAATTATTATTCCCATGTTTCCTAGGTTTCATGGTTTGAAAATCTACATGATTCCCTCTAGGGAGCTCACAATTGGGGGGAATGATTGACACTTAGCAGGAACTATCTATATGCATTACTTTTTATCCAAAAAGTTAGAGCTCTAGGGTCCAAAAAATCCCAAAAAACTCTTGAACCATATCATAAACTGTTAATAACTTTTATAAGAGCAATAATAGAGATTAAAAATGAAATTTAAAGGATTTATACATCATTTAAAGTAAAGGATTTACAACCCCCACATAATAAAACTCACACTGAATTAACATGAGTGTGGTTGATCAGCATATGGAAAAAATTAATTCCAATGGGAACATATGTCAGACTCCCACTCCAAGATCTATTATTATACATGGTCATGTTTCCATAATACATATATAAGAGGAATGATCAAGAATTTGAGGGTCATCATGTATCAACCAACGACATGATTTCGATACTTATCAAAATAAGCATCAATATCTAATTTTTTTTTGTATGGATCAAAAGATTTGGATGGGTCAGATTGATAAAGGTAATGCTGTGATAAATGGAGGATATCATCCATTCACCTGTGCTTATATAGGCGTGATAATAAATATGTGACCGATATTACCCTCTCCAAAACCTCAAAAGGTCCGATGGGTCTTAGTGGAAGCTCTCCTTTCAACCTAATCTATTGATTCCATAGCCTATGAGAAACATTAACGAAGGCTAGATCCCCATGATGGAACTAGAGATGTCATTTATAATGATTTTTGTAAGACTTCTTCATATACTTCTCTATATCAGTATACTTTTTGATATGTTGTACCATTTCCAATGTCCCCTGAACAAGATAAGGTCCTTGTAACACACCCTCTCCATCCTCTAACCACCACAAGGGTGAACAACATGTCATACAATATAGGAATTCATGGGGAGCCATATGTATGGTTACATGGAAGATCTTATTATAATAAAATTTTAAAAAAGTATGGATTTCTACCAAGAACATACAAAATCAAGGAAGTATTCCCATAGCATGTCCTCTAACACATGTAGTGTATTCTATGATGATCTGTTATAGTGGTGGTGAAAGGATATACTAATAAGAAAATTTGATTCAGATACATATAAAACACATTCCAAAACCATAATGTAATAATAGAATCCCCTTCTGATATTATGGTATGTGGAACTCCTTGAAGTTGTATGATCTACCTAAAATATCTCATCCCTATATTATTAATTGAAAATTTGTCCTGAATTAGAGATAATTGGAAAACCTTCATCAACTGGTCAATGATAACCCATAAAATATCACTACCTCAAGTTTGACATGGAAAACCCATCATGATGTCCATGGAAATGATTTCTCATTTCTAATCTGGTAGTGGGTCCTCTCCCAAAACAATTTTCCTCCGTAATAATCCATTAAGATCTTAAAACTACCTCATGTTCAGTCAATCTAGAAGTGAAGTGGTCACTAATAATAATACATGTACATGTTTCTTGATTCAGTCCTATTACTCCATATGAATCTCCGAAAGTAACTCCATAATCTGAAACTCACTATTTTCATCCTAATCTACAAATGTTAGAGTATTTTAGCTCAGATAATCAGCCACTATATATCTATATCCAGGCATATAAGCAAGCCCAAACTCAATGAAATGTAGGTGATGAACCCATAATCATTGTTTGATATTCAAATCACACCATATGAAGATGTATTAAAGTATTTATTTTTCTTCTATACCAAAAAGCACTCTCCCACAAATAAATTCAGCTAATAATGACATTTAAATACCACCCATGACATCCAGTGACTATGTATCGTTTAATTTAACCTTTGTGGTGTCAAATGATGGGACACATATTCCATGACCTTATAACCCTACATATCCATTCCCAATTCCATATGCAGCATAATATACAATATAGCATCTACCAAGATTTGGAAGAGTCAAGATTGGTAATGAATTAAACCATCCATATAACTCTTGAATGGAATTCCTGCATGCTTAAGACCATATAAATTTCACACCCTTGTTGATCAATCCCCTGATAGGTTATAAATGTCTTGAGAAATCAAGAAAAAAATTCATGTAATATTCATATGGACCCAGGAATATCAATATATCAATGGAATTCTTGGTATTATCTCAAGAAACTATATATCTATCATTCTATAGGTCCACCTATACTTCCCTCAAATAAATAATGTGACCTAGGATGTTTATCTAATCATTTAATAATTGAAATTTGTGATTTTATCATATAATATTCCCTCTCTCAGTGTGCTCAAAATGATATCAATATGTATGGCATGATAGTGTCAATTTTGTGTGTACAACATGTTTTCATATATAAACAATACCAAAAATGAATACAAACATTGATGGGAGACCTGATTCAACAATTCCATGAAAACGTTCAGTTTGTTCATGAGATATAGTGACATTACCAAGCAATCATATAGTCTATAATTATAACGGAATGTTATATGTAGTATATATGGAGGCCATAATCATACTTATTGGTATCATGGCCTCAAATAAATCATATAGAAGGCTTGATCACCCCATATAAGGTCAAAAATGTTATCTATATGAGGATTTGGATACTGGTCTTGATCGTTCGTTTATTTAGCTATTGGTAATCCAGGAAAATTAAAAGGTTCCTATCCTCTTCATAGTGAAATTTATAGGAAAACCACCTGGAGAAGTATTCGATTTCATAAGTCCCTTAGAATACAAAATCCCAAACCACCAATTGATATCATACAACATAGTATTAGCTATCATATATGGCAGAATCGATACTGGTGCCACTCCAGGAATTAGTAAAATAGTAATATCTACCTATATCTTTGGAGGTAGTCTAAAAATATCCCTAGGGAATATTTAAATAAAACACCAAACTATAATAGATGAATATATATGTCACATTCCCTAATCATTAAGATAAAGACTATAAATATGGTCTACCACTTTTCCTACCCCATAATGTTTGGGTCCATCATGACTCACCTAGACATTCCAGTCATCTTTGTTATTTAGATGTTTCCCTTATTGGATGTGAATGACACTATTCAAGGATATAAATCAACATGGTAATTATATAGAACCAACCATTCCATGATGATAATGATGTGAAAACCTATCATATTGATGATCAAGAAGATCAATATGGAACGATAGACACCTATTAATATGGGAAGTCGCTATATTTTCAAACACTTTCTGATTGAATTCCTAGTGTAGTTTCAAGTGTAATTAGTCTATAAAATACTGAATATCAAGAAAATGGATTTCCATAATTTCCCTAGATATTATTGAATGAAATTTACCGATGTCAAATAATGGAGATAATAATATATAGTCTAATAAGATCATACCTTGCACTTTATAAGGTATTTCAATTTTTCATCTGGTAAAATTTTAATACATGTAGTTATCTAGATCCACAACCCTCAGATAAAACCTTGATACTGTGAGATGGACTTTTCTTCTAGCACTATATCTCACAAGAATATCTTCCACAAACACATCCACCTCATCGAACCGATCAACAGGTAGTAGCCTAGCTTTCGATCTAATTGGAATCTCCCGATCCTTTTGAGAAATGAGGAGTTAGTACATATCCTTTCTGGCTATGATTTAGAGGAATAATTATGAGAAAACTCTTAAGGTGACACATTTTTCAACAAGAGAGACACTCAATTGTGTACTTGGTACATTAGTGATTCTTATAGATTTACATACTAAAATAATGAAATATAAAGTAACTATTAGTGAAAGTTGTTTGAATACCACTCCCCCTACAAGAAGACTCATTCGGACATTTTCTCCCACTGGGGGAACGACTTAACTATATCAGTGCTAAATTATCCTATCTAAAATTGTCATCTTCCCTCATGCTCTACTTAGCGATGAGGACTAGTTTTACTATTTAAGAAACAATTATAAATTAGAAAATGTGGATCTTTGATCATATGGAACACACAATACCATACTCAGACTATGATGTTTTCGTCCACTCATCACCAAAAAGAGTTTCTCGGATGTGTTGAATATCATTAAATAAAAATGAATAATCCATAAAAAGACATAGTACCCTACTGTAGGTTCATAAATTCTCTTGTGTTGTCTTCTTTTAGCATATTCATAAATATGTAATAATAAAATAATATTTAAAAGTTCCTCTTAAGTATATCACATTGATGATTTTTCAGCTTATTAATGTTGTCAAAAACATGGAAGAATAATGAAGTGTATAAGTTGTGATATTTACCCTCTTCTATAGATCAATATCAAAATTCCTGAAGATAGAAAACATGGAGTCTATCCATGGATCAATATCATGATGACAACCTTTTTATGAAAATTTAGGATGTTGATGTTGTGGTAATTCCTGCATCAGCTCCGTTGTAGTAGTGGTAGGTTGGGGGATACCTTTATAGACTACACTAGTCATAGGGAACCCCCTTATAACTGTGAATCAATGCCCAGATTAGGAATATAATGAATTTTTTAGGAGGCACTACCTTAGTTAATATTGGTGGATCAAGGTACAACACCTTCAGAGTATGGTAATCGATACTTTCTATGTGTATGACCTGAGGCTAATACGGTGGAATATTTCTTAAATAAAAAATGTGTGCCTTATAGTAGAATTTGGTATCAAAACTGATCTTTGGATAAAGGAAAATGATAGATACATAACCTTCCCATATAAGAGTCAATGCCATTCAACTTCTCTTAGTGCTAGATCTAGGTGACATAGAGGATCATAAAGGATCACAAGAGATACTCCCAAATACATACTACTAAGGTTAGGTTAGGTTCAGTTGAAACATCACATCATTGATGCCCAATTATATAGAGTTTAAATTTCAAGGATTATTTGAAATCACCCTTTACATTTTCATTTTCATACCCATTTAATGAAAACCATTTCATTTAGAATATTAATTCATTTATTTTTTTACACATTTAAATGTATATATATTAAAATATTGTTACATGATTCACCAAACCAGAATTATAATATCCTTTGGTATGTTAGATTCAATTGGCACGACATGTTATTTGAAAAAGTATTTTTTGATAGATCAATAATATGGATTAACATTCCCAATCTGTAGAGTCGCACATATTTCTTTTATTGAAAATCACATCCATTGTGATGTTACCACTAACATTTAAACCCATGTAACTATAATTTTCAAGGATTAATAATACCATAATTGGAAAATTAAGGAACCACTATCAAGATATATTGGAAACACTATTTAGGTTGATGTAGACAATTTAATTGAAAAATTATATATCTCATTGAACCTATAGAAACATTAGTCAGATAACAGATATATCAATATAGGAACTACAGGTTACTATTGGAAATGTGCACTATAAAATAAATATGAATTGGAATATGAATGAGATGTTAATCCTCAAATTCATATAATGATTCATGTTCAGTACCTCCTTTCCTTGCGTGGCCAATTGTATAATAGAAACCACAATAATAATATATTCCATAAATCATGTACATAACATAATGGGGAAATCAGTTCAACTAGAATTGGAATAATCTATAAGGACAATCCCATCCCATGAAATTATCTTTTCCCCTATATGAGGGTTAAATAGTCCTAGGCACATGCTCATTTCTAAAGTTTGAAAAGATTCTAGTATCCAGTCTAATAACACAAATAGTAAATAAATACGTTAGAAGATGTTATGACACCACTTTGTAACAGCCTAGACCCAGTTCAATCATAAGTAACTGAAGCCAATTAGCCACACAGACTCATACATGCCTCCTATTATACTAGAGTTTTCCTATTAGTAGTGAGGATCTATAATGGTATCGTTGGGTGATGATACCCTTATAATTAGAGTGTAGCACAATGGTATATAATAATAGCAATCAATGAAAAATTTATAACAATATACCTTTATAAGCCTAAGTCATTTTGGTATAATAAATTGGAATAAGAAATTTATTATTTCATATATGAAATGATATCTTGACTATATTCTATACAAATTTTTAATACAAGGAAATGAAAAAACATACCTATACAACATAATATACAAAAATTAACCTAAGATCAAAATATACCTCTAATAGTATCACCAGCATCAGAGAACTTCTCTTATCCCTTACTTTATCCAAGTATAATAACTGATAAATTCAATGATGTGACCTTCCTTTGGTTCCAACCTTTATCTATGTAGTCTATCTGAGTACCAATTTCCCATCCTGAATAGGGTGTGAGTAAAACTCAAAAGTCCACCCCATTGGTGTCTAGAACTATCCAATCTATGAATATATAAAATTAGTAGAGTATAGGTAATAACTAGTGTAATATAGTGAATAAATAAATTATATCAGATATTTGTGGGTACCTCACAGTAGACCATAAAAAAATTCCATACTTCAGCCTAAGAGAGAATTTCTATGATTGATTATCATTTTAATATTATATATATAAGGTTGGAGAAAATCGTATAGAATAATAAAATCTATGTAATAAGGATATTTGTATGATGTTCTGTAAATCTCAGGACATTTTTGTATAATATGGAAGTAAAAACAAGTTTTCAAGTGTGTAAATGATATATAGAATATAAGTAATGATCCTTGAATTTTCAAAATCATCAATTTATTTAATTAGTTTTTATCCTGATCACATCTATGGTGTTTCAAAAATGGAGCCCAAGTATTGCTCTATGTGTGTGGTGAATGAATCTCCCTCAGAGCTAATCCATTAAATTCCTTATGGTAACCCAGGTATCACCCATGGAATGGTATAATTAAATTTCCCTTAGATTACCACCTTTAAATTCAATGTAGTAAACCCATGTATCACTCATAGAATAATAAAATTCACTGCCCTTTAAGTTGATCATTAATGTTTCACATAGAGAACCAAAGTGTCACTCATGGAATAATATAATTCTACTATCTAGGTGAGCCAGTGTAAGGTATCCCATATAGGAATACCTGTATCACCCCATGCATGATGTAACTCATTCATATTGAATTTAATTTATTATTCATGATGAGACCTTCCAAGGTATTCTGAATTATTACTCTTGAATCTCCATATAAATGACATGTAAGATGGAATTAGGAAATAATTTAACCCTTACCATTAAAAATTTCCCTTATTTCAATTTATTAATTAATCCATATGGATAACTCATGATATAATAAATAATAAGATAGAGATTATGAAAAATCCTTATAATTATTCATTGGTTTAATTCAAATAACATTTTATTCACAAAGTCTAACTAAAAAACCTCAAATGGTAGTTTGATTTCTATTCAAGGAATAAGTATCATGGGTAATTAGAGGAGACACACCCTAAGTGGTGGATTGAAGATTGATTGTCATCCTTCGACAATGAACCTTGGTTTATAGGACTACCCAAATCAAGGAAATATTCATAAACATAATAAAGTTTTCATTTAGGAGGTGTCGTAGAAAAACTCCAGTGCATAGAACAACAATAAATAATATAAACATTGCGACATTAATTTAATACTAACTAGTCTACTTACCTCGTCTCTGTTGAAAACTCCTCCCCTAGTATCAACTTTTGATTCGAGCTGGAATGGATGGAATGAGAGAAATTGGAAAATACCCTAAACATAGGGCATAATAGCTTACATGGATTTAGAATTGCATATGGAGAGATAAAATATGGGAGGATGGATGAATATTAAATAACTTAAAATGACCATCTAATGATATGAATAACAAGTGAATTAGATGTCACACAAAATATATGGATCAATGCCAAGCTGGGAGGAGAAGAGGAGCTGTCAATAGAGGGGGATCTTTTCATCATGGAGTGGGAATAAAAAGAGAAAATGTGGATAAATACAAAGAGGACCTATTTTTTATGGGGTTAATGGTTTGGCCACACAGGCGGCCAAACCATGTTCTAACCATGTTCCATCACTATCCCTTAACATTATCCTTTTCTATATTTATTGAACAGTTATTAAAACCATTCCACATCATGAGGGTCACCTCTACAAAGAATCTCCCCCACTTTTTATAGTTGTGATTCCCAGATTTCATATTATTATAAACCATGTGACTGTCTATAAAGATTCCATGCGTGAGGGGCATGGGTGGCACTAACTATGTGCATTACCTGTTCCTCACAAAACTAGAGCTATGGTCACTGAAGAAGCACTAAATTCCCCTTAAACCATACATAAACTACCTAGAAAAATTTTTAGAGTAAAAACGTGATTCATAATGAAATTGAAAGGACTCAATGCCTGTTATATATTTAGGAAGTTACATTAAATGTAACGTAGTTGTTAAGTTTACTCATGCCCAATGTGTAATGGTAATTCCCAATTATTACCTTTATGTAACATAGTTGTGTAAAGGTAATGCATTTCTTACCATTATATAATATAACCATGTAAAGGTAACACTCTCCGCACCCAATAGGATCATGACTACCTCCACGACATGGTATATTTAATCAATAAATTTTAAATGATTTAATAATTAAAATGATATTATATAGTATGCACACCATTCAATAAGACTATATTTGGTGATTCCAAAATTATCTACTCTTATAATCCATGAAATGAAAACATTCCATTTTAGTTAGATAAGGGACCTCTATTGGTTGGGTAGGGACAATAATTGTGGTGGTGTGGGGAATAATGTGATCTGTTTTTCAAAATCTTTTTCTATTATCAAATTAATAAAAGAAAAAACTTTTGACTATTTGATACCACACCTACAACAGAAAATGACTTTAAAAGTGCTGGAATTTATCATGGCTAGAAAAATGTTCTTGTAAATTCCATCATTATTGGTGCTAATATAAGCGCTAATAATGAGATATCATTGTCAACGCTAAAAAATGTTGATTAAGGACACCCTTTATTAGGGATTTTTAGTACTAGTAAATGGTAACCTTTATCAGTGCTTTAGTTTAGCACTGATAGGGGTTACCCTTTTTCAGGCCTTTATTTATAGTGCTGATAAAGGGTACTTATTATCATCGCATTATTTTTATTTCTCAATAAGGGTGCCCTTTATCAACATTTTTTAGCACAGTTAAACATCTAGAATAAAATAAAAAATCAATAACATAATTTTTTTAACAATTTCATCAGGTAAATAAATATTTCTAAAATTTAATTAATTTACAATACATATATATAAATTTTATAAAATAATATATTGAACATATTTAATATATAGATATGTATAATGAATAAAATGAAATAATGAAACAAATAAAAATTTAAAATTAGTAAAATATGAAAATATTAAACATTTTAATAATTAAATAATTACTGATGAAAATGAATAAATTTAATATATATATATATATAGATTATAAATACTAATATCTGATCATCCCGTAAGGGGCTTCGCTCTCTAGGTTTCCCCTACTGCCACCTTCCTCCCCACTGACTCGGGAGAGTTTTTTTTTATACATTTCAAATAAAAATTGAAAATACATCTAGGTTAAAAAAATTAATTTTTTTACCCCCCAAAGGCGGCACCTGGGGTTCCGCCTTTGGGGGTTTTTCCGCCCAGAGCAAGGCGACACATGGTGTGCCACCATTGCCCAAAAATTAATTACAAAGGTGGCACACCAGGTACCGCATTTTCATAAATATTTTTTTAGAATTTTTTTTTTGTTTTTTTTATTTTTGCTTTGTTTTGTTATATATATATATATATATAAAACAAGACTTTTTAGTAGAATTTTTCTGCAAATTGATATCCAGCAGTTCTGCAATTATAGCAGTCTGGATTCTGACGGATACCCTCACCCAGGACTCCCATTTATAAGGGGGTTTCCCCTGAAAACCATACTTCATTTCCGATGTGGGATTCTGGTTCTCCTTTTCCCACCGAGTACATTCTACGTTTCCGATTTGTGATTCTGTTTCAAGTACGTGACTTTGAAAGACTATAAAACATAAACTATAAGACCAATATAAATGAAACCTTAAACACTAATTAAACATATAAGAAATAGTTGAAAACAAAAATAATTTAATAAAAAATGTTGATACAAATTAATTTATAAGCTTTCAAAAGAACCTACTTGAAACTTAAACATATTTCAAGTACGCGACTTTGAAAGCTTATAAAAGATAAACTATAAGACCAATACAAATGAAACTTTAAACATTGAATAAACATATAAGAAATAGTTGAAAACAAAAATAATTTCATAAAAAATGTTGACCAAAAACAATTTATAAGCTTTCAAAACAAACAACTTGAAACTTAAAAATGTTTCAAGTTCTCGAATTTGAAAGACTATAAAACATAAACTATAAGACCAATAGAAATGAAACATTAAAAATTGATTAAAAATATAATAAATAGTTGAAAACAACAAAACTTTTCTAAAAAAGTTCCATAAAAATTATTTTATAATCTTTCAAAACCGTCTACTTGAAAATTAAAAATGTTTCAAGTACGCAAATTTGAAAGACTATAAAACATAAAATATAAGAAAAAAATAAACGAAACATTAAAAATTTATTAAAAATATAAGAAATAGTTGAAAACAAAAATAATTTAATAAAAAATGTTGATAAAAATAATTTATAAGCTTTCAAAACCGTCTACTTGAAACTTAAAAATGTTTCCAGTGCATGACTTTGAAAGACTATAATTATATTATTAATTAACTAATTAATTATTATATAATTAATATTAATATTAATAAATAACTAAATAATTATTATATAAGTAATAAATATTGAGTAATAATTAATAATTAACAATTAATAATTAATAATTGAACGAATAATTATAATTAATATTTATATTACTAATTAACTAATTTATAATTTATAATTACTTATTAATAATTAATAATTACTAATTAATAATTATAATGAATAATTATAATGAATATTTAGAATAATAATTAATAATTAATATTTAATAATTAATAATTACTAATTTCTAATTAATTACATATAATTATTAATTATATTACTAATTAACTAAATAATTATTATATATGTAATAACTATATTACTAATTAATTATTATATAATTAGTAATAATATTACTAATTAACTAATTAATTATGACATATTTAGTTATTAATAATTATATTTAATTATTATATTACTAGTTAACTAAGTAACTTTTATATAATTAATAATTATATTACTTATTAACTAATTAATTATTATATAATTAATAGTTATATTAATATTTAACTAAATTATTATTGTTTAAGTAATAATTAATAAGTAAAAATTAATAATTAATAAGTAATAATTAATAATTATAATTGATGAAAAATAATTTATAATAATTATATCACTAATTAACTATTATATAATTAATAATTATATTACTAATTAACTAATTAATTATTAACTATTCCTTATATGTTTAATCAATGTTTAATGTTTCATTTATGTTGTTCTTATATTTTTTGTTTTATAGTCTTTCAAATTCGCGTACTTGAAACATTTTTAAGTTTCAAGTAGACGGTTTTGAAAGATTATAAATTAATTTTTATGGACATTTTTTAGGAAGTTTTTGTCGTTTTCAAATATTTCTTATATGTTTAATCAATGTTTAATGTTTCACTTCTATTGGTCTTATAGTTTATGTTTTATATTCTTTCAAAGTCGGGAACTTGAAACATTTTTAAGTTTCATGTTAATGGTTTTGAAAGCTTATAAAATGTTTTTGGTCAACAATTTTTATGAAATTATTTTTGTTTTCAACTATTTCTTAAATTTTTAATCAATTTTTAAAGTTTAATTTGTATTGGTATTATAGTTTATATTTTATAAGCATTCAAATTCACGTACTTGAAATATGTTTAAGTTTCAAGTAGGTTGTTTTGAAAGCTTATAAATTAATTTGTATCGACATTTTTTATGAAATTATTTTTGTTTTAAACTATTTATTATAAGTTTAATCAGTGTTTAAAGTTTCATTTATATTGGGATAATTGTTTGTGTTTTATAGTCTTTCAAAGTCACATATTTGAAACAGAATCACATATCGGAAACACAGAATGTACTGTGCAGGAAAAGGAGAACCAGAATCCCACATCGGAAATGCAGTATGGTTTTCAGGGAAAACCCCCTTATAAAAGGGAGTCATGGGAGAGGGTATAAGTCAGGATCCAGACTGCTGTAATGGCAGAACCGCTGGATATTAAATAGCAGAAAAATTCTGCTGAAAATATTTGTTATATATATATAAAACAAAACAAAACAAAAAATAAAAATAATTTTTTTTTAAAAAAATATTTATGCAAAGGTGGCACCTGGTGTGCCTCATTTGCGGTTAATTTCTGGGCCAAGGCGGCACACCATGTGCCGCCTTGCCTTGGGTGGAAAAACCCCCAAAGGAGGCACACCAGGTGCCGCCTTTGGGGGGTAAAAAAAATAAATTTTTTAACCAAGATGTATTTTCAGATTTTTTTAAACAAATGTATAAATAAACTCAACTCGGGACAAACTCAGCTACTCCCACGCTTCTGCTCGACACATATATAGTGTGTGGATTCTCCCAATGGTGGCGTCATATGGGCTGGTCACTCATGGGGTCCCTCATCATTGGCAAGCCTTCTCCCCATCCTAACCGCTGATCTAGTTACGACTTTCACGCCTGCGCGATGTTGATCCCGAGTGAGAGTTCCAAATGTGGTCTGGGAGCTGCTATCACAATGCGCATCGTCTATGGTTGGGTTGTGTAGATCTTGTCACTGGGTGCACTTATGAAGGTGGCAACATGATCTATGATCCTCACCTATGGACTATTCCTCTTCCAGCGTGTTTGGGTTTGTTTTGTGTTTATAATATTTTGTCAGCGGGTTTGGCTTGGTTTGGTTGTGGTCTGTTTTATTGCTGTGTAGTGTTGGCTCAGCTCTGGTTCTGACAACCAGTGATGAATCCATGGATATCATGATCTTGGGATTATGTGATCTTTATTGGTTTTATGGTGGCGGAGCAAGATGATTGCAGGATGTTGTGTTTGTTCCCCCATATGTTGGCTGGATTTGCGCATTTGTGGAGTTGTATTCTGTTTGGTTGATTTGTGTATCTTTAGTTTGTTGGTCTACTTTTTGTAGAACATAGGTCTATAGCCTTGGGGTCAATGCATCCAATTCTGCTAAAGGGAGGTCTTTAGAAGAGGTGCAGAGTAGAGAGGTTTTACCAATCATAGCTTTCAAAATTGGAATTTAGAGAGGCTATGACGTTCTTCATCGGTTCGGTGCCCGTTCATCCATGAACGAGACTGCTAGCCAGAAACTAGGAGAAGGTGAAAGATCAAATTAATGATCTTAATGCTGGGGTGGAGACCTTCTTTTGATTATAATTGGATTGTTATTGGTCTTTGGTAATTGTATTGTTGTGCTAGAAAGTTTTTATATCTTGAAGTCTTTTAGGTTCCCCTATACCACTTAAAAGGGGGTTTATCTTAATAAAAAATTTAATATTCAGTCAGTCAGATTAAAATATTAAAAAAATTATATTTTAATAGAGATATATAAAATGAATAAATTTTAATAATTAAGAAAAAAAATTAAAAATGAATAAATTTCAAAATTATTTAAAAATTTATTAATGAATCAATTGTTAATAAAAATGAATTATTATAATATATATATATATTAGAAATATTAATTAATAATACATATTATATAAAAATATATATATAAGGAATAAAATGTTAACTAAAAACATATTAATGTCTTATTCGTTTTTAATGTTATTTGATTTTTTTATTTAACATATATCAAACATCGTGTGTTGCATTGATTCAATATATATATATATATATATAATTAATGCATTTGTATATAAAAACACACAGTCCAATATATTTATGCAATATATAGAAACTCATACACCTAATATTTATGTACTTTATTCAAATTTTAGTACATTTTATAATCTTATTATAAGATGATAAATTTAAAATATTATGTTTGTAATTGGTCCATTTTATTTATTTGTTTGTAATACTACAATTAGGGTATTTATTTTTAATATTTTTAATTCTTAATTTTATTTTTTAAATTTATCATTTTCAATTATTAGATTATATATATTTATTTACAATGTTTTATTATTTTCAATATGTATTCATCGAATTAAATATATATAAATATATCAATATTTTTTAATAATATATATTTAATTAAAAAGACTTATTCATTTTTTCAATATTTTTAAAGTTCACTCATTTTGAATTATTCAATTTTACTCAATTTTAAAATGGATGTCTTTAAGATTATATATCCACTTATAGTGATAGAAATATATTTATTAATAAATATAACTAAAAATGTATAATTACTAAATTACAAATTTTTTTATATTTATAATTATAATAAATAAATAATTTTTTTATAATTAAGTATATATATAATTATAAATAAATAATTATATATATTTAATTAATTATAAAATTTTAGTAAATAAAATATAATTATAAAAACTTTATCTGCGCTTATTAATTCAGTACTGATAAAAGGGATCTTTATCCATGCTTTTCTGAAAGCACTGTTAAAAGTGTCGTCAATCTATTTCAATGAACCCTAACCACGACTCATTCACCCACAATTCTAAAGATCTCGTGGAACTCCTCTACATCCTGTGTGACTTCTCTTTATTCCCTTGGATTAATCAAGACATGAATATAATGAATATTATTTCCTACATTCCCTCTATAGTTTTTTCTGTTTTGGGTTCTGTGTTTTTTATTTTTGAGCTATTATTAACCATAAAAAACTATACATCTCATATCATCACTACAAAAATACGACAAGTGGTTCTATTTCATCTTTTTTCCTCTATAAATAATGGTTTTGAAGAAAGATAAGGACGTTTTCATATGGTAAGGTTAATTAAAATATGTTTATTAACTTTTTATGGATAATTAAAATAGTGTTTTCACCACATTCTACTATAAAGGTAATGCGATCTTTTTAGCATGAATAAATTGAGTTTAGTTACAAATTGAAGAGGTTAACCCTTTTCCCAAACATGTTATCTATATCTCTTAACATTGACACAATACATTAGTGATTGGGATGTTTGTCTAAGTGGATATTTTGACTTGAATTGGGAATTATTTGGGTATACTAGGTAAAAAATGTAACCTAATGGATACAAAGTGAAACTAGGGATATTGGTATTGATTATATTCAAAAAAGAAAAAACATTACAAAAATAATAACTAATCCAAAAATATGTATGAATAGCATAATTATGATGGATACTTGATTTAACATATGAATTCTAAGTTTTCTTTGTTTATTTCTTCCTTGACCTATCTTCTAGTGTCTCATGCCTCTAAATTAGAATTTGATAGGTATGAATCCGTAAGAATATATGAAATGTAATGTTCTTATGTGTCATTGTTTATTTTTTTCTATAATCATTTATAAATTTATATTAACATAAACATGAATAACAAATAAATAGGGAATTATTATTTACTTATTAGTGATTATTAGGTTTATATAACTTATTAGTTGATTATTTTTATTTAGTAACCCCCTTTATCGATTCTATTACTTAGTTATTTCATACTTATAGTTAAAATAATGCTTATAACATCTTTTAAAGTATATATTAAATATTAAAGGACTAATTAAAAATGAAATGAATGAGAGAGAGGGGTAGGGAGTTTACATTTAATAGAGATTATTTTGTGCTTATTTCTAAAAGAATTTTTTTGGTAGGGAATTTTTATTGAATCTCTACATTAATATAGAATATGTCACCCCTATGACCCCTATATCTCCAAAGGAAGGATTTAATAAACATTAAATGTATACTATAACTTATATTGATCTTCATATACTGGTGGAAATAATAGATCTACATCAAGCTATGTGGTATAATTTTCAATGGTTGGAAGTATCTATGGTTCCTCAAAGATTTTATAATAATATATCATAATAATAAATTTAGGACTTCATTGAATAATACATTTTCATTTATAAGAGTATAAAAAATCTTGATCAATATTGGGCATACGTTGGGAAATTCACCCCTTAAAGGGATGCATGCTATTTGAGGGATCTTATAGTAGATTAAAAAAATATCTAAAATTTGAAGATGAGTATTACATTAGTAGAAATATGTGATGTTGAATATATATGGAATGACATTCATTTATTAAAAACTATTAGAGTGGATTTATTCTAATTCCTCTTCAATTGAGAAGTATTTTTGAGTGATTCCATTAGTGTAGGTTCCTATGACACTTTAATTATTATTTCCTCTTTGATGTGAATCATTTCTATCAATGTGGTTAGTTGGGGAACCTATAATGGTGCTTTTGAAAAATTCATTCTAGGACGGGTCCTTATATATGAGTGGTAGATTATTTATGACCGATTAGAAAATGCATGATGTTAAACATGGTTCGTCTATAAATATAGGTACAATTCTTGTATATCATACTCTTCTTGATAGTCTTTGAATTCCAAATCTAACTATAGTTTAGTTATGAGTATCATATATTTCTTATAGTATCTGGATTTGAACTTATTCATAATGTTATTATAATTAATATTCTATATAATTAAACTTATGTAAAAAGTGTAACCAATGTCATTTTTATACAGTTGAATTAGGAATAAGTGGGTATATCTTCAAGAATAGAAATTGAATGTTTCCTCAGATTTGATGAGAATTGATACACCCAGATACGATGAATGTAATATTTCATATAATTATTAATTGAGATATTGTAATTTATTTACATAGTAATTTTAAATATTTTTACATCATTATTATGATGTATTTTTGATTTTATTTTTCATATGAGACCACTGTGAACTACATCACCATCCACTATTGTGAAAAAAGAATACAACACATAATAGGTATATGAAAAAAATTACTTTTTCATAAAAAAAGAGAAGGGGTTTAAAAAATATGTTTGTGTAAATAATGATTCATTTGGGTAATATTGATATATAATAAAATACACTCTATGCATAAAAGTCTACAATTTCATGCTTGTTTCCAGAAAATTGTTACTGTCTTGAATAGAGATTTAATACTTCAATGCTACAGCCCAACTAACTTACAATAACCTTATTTAATCCATCCTCAGATTCATGATTGACTTACACATCTCGAATATGGATTGTACTCCATCATTCATACTATCCTTCATCATATCATTGTGGTTCTAATGTAACCTAAGGACATACCACAACTAAGATTGTATTCATTAATCTCCATCATATCTGTTTCCATGAATTCGAATATTGTATCTACCAAAAAAAATTCAAATCTTTTATCTTTTCCTCCTCCTTATTTACTACATCTTGATATCATAAAAAATGACACTGGAAAATTAATAAAAAAATATTGAATGCATTATTTGGGTTTCTTGACATGAATTTTATTATACGACTTACTCAGTTACTTTTGAAAACACTTTATCCAACAAATTTTCTTAATGTGTTATAAAAAATAACTGAAATTGAATTAAAGTTTTTTTGAACCTCATTGTAAATATTAATTTCATCTACTAAATAGTTATTATTTCATTTTATTTCTTGAGACTCATCCCACATATATTCTATGATGTTTAAACTACATTGAGTAATATTCATCTAAAATGATCATCAGTACATGGTATGAGATCAATTTTGGTTAATTAGTTGTAGAAATGTAGGTGGATGTCTAAAAAATATGGGATATAAATATCATACAACAAAATTTAATAATATATATTGGGGAGAAATAACATCAATGAACTTTGGAATGAAAATGATGAGAGGAAGCCTAGTTTGAAATTGGGAGTCCAATCCATCATTAAGGGATGGAAGATAATATAGAGTCTGAGGATGGATTAAATAAGTGCATTGAAGGTTAGTTATACAATAGTATTTATGTATTATATCTATTTTCAAGATAGTAACAATTTTCATGCAATATTTAATAAAATGTGTACTTTTATGCATGGAGTGTATTGTATTGTTGTTATTCAATACAAATTAAATGTTTCAATACTCGTACAAAAATATTCTTCTTATCATGATGGTATTAAAAATCCTAAGTAATAAAATATTGTAGATAAATATACTATAGAATTCTTATAGGATCAACAACATATTGATGAAAAAAACAACAATGTAACACCGTGGTTTTGAATAAAATAATAATTTAAAGAAGTTAGGGTATAAAATTTGAGGTATGTTGGGAATCAATGTCGCCAACCTATTGACCCAAACAAGTCAATGTTTATTAGTTATCATGGGGTTACAATGAGGATGAATGTGTCGATTGATATAGAATCATGGCATCATATCCAACCTGTAATGAAGGAAATCCATTGGAAAGATATAATTTTAAGGTTACAAAATACTTTCTCTATTTTATAGATAAATTATATAATTAAATATTGATTTAATTTTCATTATTCCTTGATGAATTCATTTATTTTAGAATAATTTCAAAATAAGTGTGTCTTCATAGACAGTAGAAAATCAAAAAGTGGATTCTAGACACTTTTAATGAGGACACATATTAAGGATGCTGAGGGAAAAATAAATCCCCACTAACAACCTAGTTATTAAAACATTATAAAGAATGAAACACAGATTTAGTTCATGGATAATCACAATGAGAAATAATTTTAGGTGAATTGTAGTCGATAATATATTATACGACATTAGTTTCTTTATCCAACTTGATTCAATATTCTTAGTTTATTAAACAATAAAAGAGTGCTACAAATAATCAACATGTATAAAAAACACCCCTATCACAAAGTAAGGATGTTTTACACTTAATTAGTGAAGTAATTGGTATATAATTGAAATAAACAATAAAAGTTTAATTATGTGATATGAGAAAATATATGTTCCTTTATTTATATGTAGATTGATTTTTATATCTTTTGTATGGTTTAGATATTTTGTATGGTTTAGACACAACAATTGACAACAACCATACTAGTAGAACAGCTACTTTCAGTAGCTTTGAAGCGGCCTAGATAATATGGTCATGTTAGAGGATTAGGTTTTGGAGTCTCTCCTAGAACATATTATGAGAAGATAAAACCACATGAAGATCCATATAATATGTTGATATGATTATAGACACAAATAGAATCTTTGCATGATATTATTTCTCGATCTAGTTTGGCAGACCAATGTATAAGAAAGGATCAAAGTGATCCAGAGGTGGATCAAATATCCACACAAGAACCAAATGATCACAATATCTTTGAGGCTAGTCATTCCCCCAAACTGCATAACTTACCTGGGGTAATCAATTTTTTCATTAATCATTCTTCTAAATGTGAATAAAACAACTTTAGATAACATTATATTACCGAAATTATAGAGAGTAGTGTTGTATATGATTTTTATCTTTCAACCCCCACATACCTTCCTGTTGCAATGGGTATAATTTATAATATCCTAATAGAATTGCTACACAATCAATCCTTCCCAAAAGATCACATGAGAGTGGGGATAAAGGTAGATTATGAGCCTACTGTTGAGTTGCATGTTCCTCTTGATGGTCCGGATATTACAATGGTTGAAGATGCTATTGGATCTTTCATAGAATGACCAATTAATCATATATAGATAGATGAGGTTGGTCTTTAACAAATTATTTCATATGAAAAACATGTAACAATAGATGATAAAAGGTATATAGTGATGTATGATCTTACATATAAATAATGGGTGGTAGAAATGGAAGGTTAAATCAATAAGATCTACTAATTCAATGAAGATAACAAAATGACCCTCTAAGTGTATATTCTACCCGTTAGTTCCAGATCAAAATTTATAATCATTAAAACAACTTGTAGAGACCACATTTAAAGATAAACATATATCTTACATTAAATTTGAAAAATAAATATATTTAATTTCCATGACATACTTTATTATTCCGAAGAGTCTAATTGACATTCTCAAGCCTAAATGACTAGGCATCTCGCTTGTGAATGCATACATAAGGTATATTTTCATAATACATCTTCCCAAATATAAAGTTAATATGTTTATTAAAGATAATAACTATTCATATTTTTTACAGGTATTTATATCATGTCTGTACAGTGGTATGATCATGAGAAGCATGATTTAGATTTATTAATCCCATTATAATTTCTTTTCCAGAACATAATTTTGAGAACAATGAAATAGGGAAGATAAGAGTTCAGGTACTCCAAACATTTAATAAAAACACATCCGACGACTGAATTTTTTTTATGAATACAATTATAAGGTAAAACACTATAATCTAATCACAAATTTTTCTTTTAATTTTGGAATTACTTATTCTTTTTTTGGGTTTTTAGGGCATACTGGATACTGATAATAGTCACTCTAGACACCTCAAATATTTATTTTTTGAATTAAATTCATGGATACGTGACCAAATAACCACACATGACGTGTATTGTGAATATTTAATACAATAAAATCAATATTTTATAGATAAAATTTCAATTATATAATTAGTATGTGTTATAAAAATAATTTTTTTATAATAGGGTGGTCACTCAAGAGAGCCTATATCATTAAACGATGTTACTGTCTGAAGGGATAAAGCCTATGAATTACCAAAAATAGAAACAAATTAGGGCATATATAGAAATATTTAACTATATATATTTTTAAATAAAATTACCTATTTTGGTGAATGATTTTCAGTTTCTGGAATAAGATAATGACATAAATTGTGGATATTATGTTTGAAAATTTATGAATGAAATCATTAATCATGAAATGAACAGAATCCCCCAATAGGTAATTTCAACAGGTAATTAAAATTTCAGTAAATATATTTCATATTCATTTATAACTTTAAATTTTCTTAGTACTATTAAGATTTCCGATAACCTAGTTACTCAAAAGAAGAAATCAATATGTTTGTAGATGATTGGGTTGCATACTTTATGTCGCAATGAATAACAAAAACAACTTTAGGTGATTTCATACTATGTTTTCAATCTTGTATGAGTTATGACCATCAATATATATTTGGGATGTGAAGAATTATTGTCATAATGATTATACATTATTTTCGATCTCTTTCTCAAGGAGAAGAATAATGCAGGAAATTAGTGTATTTACAAGTGATTAAATGAAAATAATAATTTTTTTTTGGAAATTGTGGTGGCATAGGAGAAGGTGGAGGTGGAAGTTAAGGAAGAGAGAGAGGCGAAGGAAGAGGTAGTGTCAGATGTGGATTTAGAGTTGAAGACTGATGTGGAAGAGGAGGTAGAGGCGAATATTGTGGTGGAGCCCATGGTGGAGGTTGGTAAGAAGTGCTGGCTTTCAAAAATTAAAATTGTTGGAAAATGAAAAATAATGAGGACCATACCATTATTGTGTATTCTAAAAGTTGTTTAAATGTTAACAAAACACTTGTAACTTATGATAAGACGAATTTTTCTATTTTTTCATAATTCATTTGTGACGAGTATAAATCAGTCTCATGTCCAGCCCACACATGATGCTACATGTATGGATCAAAGTGCATGTTTCTAATTTAAAATGACATTTTAGTAAAAAAACACATATGGCATATTGAAAATCGAGGAATTTTTTTTATAGTTTTCATATTTCTTGAAAATGATCCATGATTCATTTTGGATGTGTAGCAATGAGCCTTACCTCAATATAATGCATGGTGTGACTGGTATGACTCAAAGTGTTTTCTTTATTCAAAATTAATATTAATTTTAGTGAAAATAAAACTGAAAAAACTCAAAATAGAGAAAAAAAATCTGGAATGCTTTTTTTAATTTTGTAAAATGATCTTTAATTAATTTGTGATGTGTAGGAATCATCTACACCTCAATCTGACACACAGTGTGACCAATATGGCTTTAAATTATTTTTCATCAGTTTAATGTTGACATTTTAATATAAAATAGTATCACTCACTCCAAACTGAGAAAAAACACTCAACTTTTCTTGAAAATTAGGTACAATGATTCATAATTCATTTTTGATGATTATAAATTAGTTGTATGAAAAATTCCCACTCGATACCACTAGTACAGCTCAAAGTGTGTGTTTCTAATTTAAAATGATATTTTAGTGAAAAACATAAGTGGTGTACTCAAACAGAGGAAAAACATTATGATTGTTTTTATACTTTAGGGAAATTATCCTTGAATGAGTTGGGACATGTAACAATCATCTGCACCTCAATCCAATGCATGATGTGACCGATATGACTCCAACTATGTATTTATTTTCAACCTTGAAATTAATTTTAGTGAAAAAAACTAACATACTCAAAACTAAGCAAAATCATTCCGATTGTTTTGTTACATTCTTAAAATGATCTATATTTTATTTTTTTCATATAGGAATTGGTTGCACCTCAATATGATGCTTGGTGTGACCAGTATGGCGTAAAATTATACATTATTAGTTTAAAATTGATATTTTAATACAAAAAAGAAGCACTCATTGAAAACTAATAAAACATGATCATAATGATTTGATAAATTAGGATAGTTATTCATAATTCAATTATGAAGTGTACGAATTAGTCTCCCCTAAAATTCACACAAGATGCCACTAGTATGGCTTAGAGTGCTTGTTTCCAATTTAAAATGACATTTTAGTGAAAAAAAGTAGCATACTTGAAACCATAGAAAGACATTATGGTTATTTTTAAAATGTAAGACAAAGATGTAAGAGTCAGTTGGGATATGTTGCAATAAACCTCACCCCAATCTAATGCACGATGTGACCGATGTAACTCCAAATGCATCTTTTTACTCAATATTGTCTTTGTTTTTAGTGAAAAAACAACTGACATAATCAAAACTAATAAAACGCATTCTTTTTGTTTTTTTAATTTATAAAAATGATCCATATGTCAATTTTGACGTGTATGAATTAGAAACACCACCATCCGATGCACTTTGTGACCAGTATTGTTTCAAAGTTGTCATTATGAGTTTAAAATGGACATTTTAATAAAAAAATCACCACTCCATGAAAATAGAGCAAGAAATCTTGGATTGTATTTATAATTTGGTAAAATAGGTTATAATGCATTTTTGATGTGTATGAATCATTCTCATGTATAACCCATACACAATGCAACCTGTATGGATCACAATGCATGTTTCTAGTTTAAAAAATTTTAGTAAAAAATTAAAAGTGGCATACTAAAAACTGAGGAAAAACATTTTGATTGTATTGATATATTAGGAAAATGATCCTTGAGTCATTTGGGTCATGAATCTATCAACTGCACCTCAATTATAATGCATGGTGTGACTGATACGACTCAAAGTGCATTTTTTATTCAAAATCGACATTAATTTTAGTGTAAAAACAACTAACACTGTCAATTACAAGAAAACAAATTTAGATAGTTTTTTACAATATTAAATGATCCATATGTCCTTTTTTGATTTGTAAAAAGCATATGAACCTCAATCTGTTGAATGGTGTGACTGGTATAGTGTCAAAGTGTCCGTTATATGCTTAAAATTGACATTTGAATACCAAAAAGAATCAATCATTGAAAACCATGAAAATGTGATAGTATTGTCTTCATAATTTGGGAAAATGATTCACAATTATTTGGGGAAATGTCTGAATCACCATAATGTAAAAGCCACACATGATGCCACCTGTATGGCTCAAACTGCGTGTTTCTAATTTAAAATGACATTTTAGTGTAATAAATAACTGACTTAATCAAAACCAAGGTAATATATTTTTATTATTTTTATACATTATTAAAAAATACATATATCCTTCGTCACATGCAGGAATAAATTTTACCTGAATCTAATTCACCGTATGACTGGAATGACTCTAAGTGCGTCTTTTTATTCAAAATAGACTTTAATTTTAGTAAAAAACAACTAACATACACAAAACCTAGAATGAACATTAAAATTGTCTTGTTAGATTAGAAAAATGATTTATATCTCATTTTGACATGTTGAAATTATCGGCATCTCAACCCAACACATAGTGTTATCGATATGGTGTCAAATTATTCGTTTTCAATATAAAATAGATATTTTAATACAAAAAACATCACTCACTAAAAATTGAGAAAACATAGTTAGATTTTCATTATAATTTAGGAAAAATGATTCAAAATTCGTTTTTTACATATATGAATCAATATCATGTCAATCCCATACAAGAAACCACCTATATGTCTCAAAGTGCGTGTTTACAGATTAAAATGCCATTTTAGTGAAAGAAGTAACACAAAATCAAGGAAACACATTCTGATTATTTTAATCCTTTTGGAAAACAATCCACATGACATTTGTGACATATAGAAATTATCCTCACCTCACATTGAAGCATGGTGTAACTCGTATGTCTACAAGTGTGTATTTTTGTCAAAAATTGACACAATTTTTTTAAGAAAAACTGACATACTCAGAACTGAGTGAACACATTTGGATTGTTTTGGTACTTCATAAAAATGACCCATATACCATTTTTAACATGTAAAAATTCACTAGACGTCAATATAATGCATGGTAGGACTCCAAGTGCATATTTTTATTCAAAACTGACATTAATTTTAATAAAAAAATTAACATGATCAATACGGAGAAAATGAATTCCGATTGTTTTGGTAATTTAGGAAAATGATCCAAATGTCATTTGTGATGTGTATGAATCTATCACACCTCAATTAAACTCATAGTGTGATAGGTATGACTCCAGGTATACCTTTTTATTCAAAATTTACATTACTTTTATGAAAAAAACAATTGACATACACTATAAGTGTTTTCTTTTACTTGTATTTGTGTTAGAAATTTTATTTCATTTAAATTTGGTATATTAATCAATTTTGGTAATTTATGATGTTGTTTCTTGTGATGCAATGTGCTATTACAACACACTGTACAAGTTTCTGGTGATACAATTTTCTCTAGTTTCACAATATAGTTTTCACCATTTTCCTCGCTACTAAATGTGATGATAAAAAAGAAAACATTTATAAACACTCTTTAAAGTGATGATAAAAGGAATATTTATGACCTCATATAAAAGTATGGATAAATTAAATCTTTTCAGGGATTTTTAAAGGGATAATAAATATACCATTATAAGTACTTGAAGAAGCCCTGACAAATCCTACTTCTATCTGTGCTTTCTAAAGTGACAGTAATATAATCTTTATCACCGCTTTTAGAAAAGCAGATGAAATTATTGTCCTTCTAAACGCATTGAGTTATTCTGTGCATTTTAAAGATGATAAAGGCCGATTCTAGTGCTGTTAAATGCCCATTTTTAATAGTTCATTGAAGTGATTTTTTGGATCTAATTAATGTTTTTAAATACATTAAAATCAATTAAATATTTTTTCCCGAGATCTCCATTCTTGAAATATGAATGAGACATAAAAAAGAAAATAAATAAATACTATAAATGGAATTCCATAATTTAATATTCATTGTAAATCTATTGACCTTTATTTTATGTTTTTTACATAAATCATTAAGGTTTTAGAGAATGGACTCCCACCTCTAGAAGAATCCATAGGTTATGACTGAATCATTCATTGTAAGAAAAAGACTATCATTCACCCATAGTGTGCTAGCACCACAATATTATTTGGATGAAGAAAAATAGAAATTTTGGGTTTATAGAGTATTTAAGGATACAAAAAAATCCCATAAACTTCCATCACATTGTAATAGAATTATATAACCTTGGGGACAATCCTTAGTGCTAATGAATTTACACCAGAATTGTAACAAATGAGTAAATTAATTAGAATGTTCATTTATCACATACATTAATGGAACTCTCTATACATTTCATCTTATGAAATATTTCCATAAATGATATCCAAAATGGGATAGTTCAACAGGATATGTCATCAAAGACATTAGTATAATATTCTATGTAATACAATATATCCATGAATCACTTATAGGTTGTAGTTGATAGGACCCAACCATTTGTATCATATAAGAAAATTGGATTTAGGGAATATAACTGTTTCACTATTAATATATTATTTATTTCTTTATTCTCTATCTTTTTAAATATAGGCCTTTTTAACATTGATTTGATTCACAAATGGGGAAGTTGTTCAGGATACATAGTTTTCACATTGTTAATGAAAACTGTGCTACCCAATCATGTAGAGCCTACATCCCCTTTGAAATTTGATTATGGTGTTGGAACAGACTCTTCCAAACCATATGAAAAACATAAAGTTCCATCCAGTGTTTCTAGTGTCATCTACATGGCTAGTTAATAGTTTAGTCACTATTAAAGGAATACTATACTATATTCCTCAGTTCATTTCATGATTGAATTTACCTATATTCCCTTTCTCAATTTAGATTCCCCCCTTTATCCTTATCCCATTCAATCCATACACCTCTTACATGTAATTTATCTATTTCCACCTCCCATTCCACTTGTTTTTAGTTGATCCTTCACCATGAATCTCTTGTAAATATTTATGAAATTGACTTTTCTTCCATTCATTTTCTCTTTCCTCTTATTTCTCCTAGTTGTCCTCATCCCCTAGAGAGATGGTGGAATATGTTTTTTTTGGATCAAATTTACATGAGTATTTTTATGTCTATGGATTTAAACCATTTGAAAAGGACCCTTCATCCTATTATCTAGTATATTGACTCCATTTTATAATCATTTCACTTTTATAAGGAGGGTTGTTTCCCAAGTCACTTGATTTTTTTAAAAAAACATTAGCATCTCACATTCATAATTTTATAATATTGTTAATTTGTCTTAACCCATTAATAAGGATTGTATATAAAATAATATTATTTTTTATGTATTACATTTTGATAAGAGTCATCAAGTGTTTTATAATTTATATATATATATAGAAATTGGTGATACTAATTATGAACTCACGGAATTTCTTATTTTATGGAGATATTTGTTTGGATGAATGTCAAGTACATTGAAATAATTATGCCTCGTACATCTAACAAATGGCCTAAAGGCCTTTGATTTTTTTTATTATAATAGAAATTCCCCATATAGGTGAAGAAGGGGGAACCGAAACTGACTTAGTAGAAATAATCCAAATCATGACCCAAAAGTCTATGAGATAAAAACAAGACTAACAACATGGTGCTTCCCCTCCCCAACGTTTAATCATCATGAAGCTCTCCACCATTGCATGGTTGTTCAACTAGCAACTGTCCTGTGTCAAAGCATAGGCCCGATCCTATGGCTAATGCCATACCCTCTCATACAACGAAATTCAATATTCTCCGAAAAGATGAGTCGCTAGCTCTAAATCCTCCTCCAGGGTTGATCCATACGATCATGTATGAATATAGAACAATTGAAAAAGTTTACCAAAACAGATCAAATCACCATTTTCAAAGCAACCCAACAATTCCATAATAATCTCATCAATATTATTCACCGAGGCTAATAAATCAGGCTATACTAAAACCATCATTGACACTATATTAATGACAAGTGCCAACTGAAATCCAACATTTCTAATGAAAACAACATATCAGATATCAACAAGGACCACTACCATTGGGAATAACCAACCATAAGGACCACCATAATAAACCAAGCCCTCGAAGATGCTCCCTAGTGAAAGTTCCTCTATCACCGAGCCATAATGGATCAAAATTCCCACCTTCTACATTGTGAAATAAAAAACACCAAAAATTACTGCATCTCAGTCACTGGATAAAAAATTACCTTTCTATATTCCAAGAAATATCCTCCAACATCAGTAATAGAAGCAACCTAAAGAGGAAGGATTACCAAGAATCACGAACCTGAACCGCTGTTACCCCATATTGGGAGGCCCAACACCGCACCAAGGTAGCTTGCCACTGAGGATATCTGAGATGATCTAACATAGAAATGATGCTCTGGGCATGGATCTGGTCAGATCTAAACTATGGAAGAACCCTCTCCAGAGTCTATATCGCATCCACCACGGGAATCAGTAGAAGCCTTGAAGGAGGGGCTGGGGAAGAACGACGATGGCAGTGCCATAGTAACATCACCCAAGCTTCCCACCTCAAAGAAACAAACCAAACCACCGTGTCACAAATATCACCATTATCCAAACCAGTAAGAGAAAAAAATAAGAAAAAACAACAGGGGCATAAGGAAAGGGGGAGGCGTCACCATAGCTTCCAACACATTGGTTAAATCACGTGCCTCCCCCTCTAGAACGAATCTATAGGGAAACCCTAATGCGCCATAAGGGTATAGAGTTACCGCTCTTATGCCTCATTGTGAACATATATTCTTTGTTATGTTACCAAGTTAAGGTATCTTCTATACATTCATAATGCTATTCCTATCCCTAGATGTCTAAAATAGGCATTGGCAAAGATGTCTCTAGTAGATTAGGGGTCACTATACCAAAATGAATTGATATTTCAACCCCTAATGTATATCTGGAAAAAATTGATTTGAATTGATTAAAATATGAGATATTATTATGAAATTTTTAATCCTTTTCCATATATTCCCTAGGGAATATGAATTTATTATTGTTTAGAAATGAATATTTACATAGTTTTTGTAATCATGCATAAAATTGTTATAATGTATCTTACGTGTTTCTATTTATTAAAATGTTCAGGCTATACCTTCATATGGTTTATTTTCAATGTAGAAAAATTAAATAATCTAACAATTTTTTCTCATGGTACACATGGTGTGATAATATTAAGCTCGTTTTCCCACACCCAACAGACACCCTTTTTGTGTATATAGAACATGTTTTGAAACAAATTGATAAATGAAAGGTATCTCTTTGAAATGGTTGGTTCTTATTCTAGTTCAGATCATATTAAAGGTAGTGATATAGTGGGGTTAGACCCTCTTGTAATGTGGATATGGTCAAGGTAACTATTTTTATTAAATTCAATTTTTTCATAAACATGAATTTCTTATTTAACTCCCCATCCCATTTCCACTTTAAAACTCCTTTATTTTCTTGACTAGTTAATCTTGTGGTAATGATTATATTTGTTTTATTATGAGTACTTAGATGTGTTGTTCCTTGTTCAATTTATTTAATGTTTTTCATGTCTACATACATATAATATTCACATGAAATCATATGGTCGGGTCATGTTTGTTTCTTAAAACAAATCATTATATAATTGGAATATTTTCGAATATCATTCCAACATACATATTAATTATTCAAAATTACTTGTATCAAAATAATAGTAATCAAGAATTCCCATTGGGAATTATCACTATATTACTTATCTACCAGGTCTGGGTAGCATGAGTTATTTTTTAAAAAAATATAAACAAATTCATGTTTTAAATTTTGTAGGTTATGGTAGAAATGAGAGAGGGAAATTAGGACCTTAAATACAGGTTGAGAGTGAGTATTTGTAAAACACTCATCATAAATTTCTTTATGTATGCACGAGATATTAGTAAATGAGTATTTGAAATGTATTGTGTTTTAATTGTTGATTTTGAGATATTTTGGTTTAAAAACGGAATATTGGATGGAATTTTTGGGGTGTATAGTTATGGAACATAAGTAAAGAAAATGAAACAAATCATGAATACAATACTAAAGAATAAATTTAGTTTTATACACCCAAATGGTGTATGGTTCACTGAATTTTGAGACTAAAACATGATGCCAAATCCATTTATATAGTTTGACAACAATTTATTGGTTTATGATATGGAAAACCATGCAGCTAATCCACGTGCAATGTGAATTTTGATGTTTTGTGTCATTTTACTTTTTTAATGCTTCCTTTTTATTATAATAATTTTTTATTGATATTTTTAGTTCTTATTGATTTTTTTCTTCAATGGTTTTCTATTTCTTAATTTTGTTTCATGTAGAATTATTCCACCAAAAAGTCCAAATGTGAACCCTCTAAATGGTGTTGTGAGAATCATTCCCCGGGTTAATCATCATATAGACCAACATTTTATTGAGAAAATGATGATAACCATCTAATATATAAACCAATTAGTGGATTATAGCATAGATATTGAAAAGGATGTAGGTATGAGTTTGTGTCAAGAAAAAACTAAGAATATAAATGTATTCATCATAAATCTCCTTCCTTTTGAAGATGTAGAAATACTTAGGAGGAAAATGATTGGTCAGAGAAGATGGAATTTATTTTTGAAACCCTAGAGGGTAGGTAATTGATTCAATTGAAATGTTACAATCTTATAATTAATGACCCATTAGGATATGGTGGAATTCCATTGTCTAGGATATGATATATGAAACTGTTTAGTGGAACGATTTCAAGGTTATTTTACCCTAATATTTCTATCCTAGAATGATGGAATTATAAATATATGAGGAGTTTTTTCCATCTAATAGTGAATCCAAATTTTAACGATTTAAGAAAAAAATGTTTCTCTAACACTTCCATTTCACTAATGACATGGTTTGAGTTGATAAATTGAACGCTTGGTAGTTTTTGATGGGTCTTAGAAATGAAATTTGATCTAAGAGATTTCTATTGATGCTCACTTAAATGAATTTCGTGGACTAAAAAATGATGTTGGAGATAAGTCATTGTATGATGTTAGAGTTGATTTCTGATCCTAAAAAATACTATTGGATGTGAAGGTCATTTCTTAGGAAACAAGAGTAAGCTTGATGATCCTTGAAGGGGATGTGGTAGTGCGTCCATGAACACATCCCTGTCAATATCATTAGTATCCATATAACATGGAACCCCCATAATCAATCAATGAGGTAAGGATATGAGTGTGGGAAAATCATATCAATAAATACCCAAGGAATTTCATACATTTTGGACATGTACAAATGTTTTATAGATTAAACCTCCATTATATAAGTGGTTAAGTATCCTTAATATTAGGGGAACCGTAGTTCAATTTAACCCTTCTCACTTAATGGGTCCTTAATCATATGGGAATAGGGGAATAATTTTTCTCATTTAATTGACTAATTCAGTTATGTACTAATCCCTATGATGGTTTTCAGCCTTTTGAATATTCCAAATATAGGAACTTGTATATAGTATATAATGTTCTAATGGAGTCAGATATAGGACCCAATTATGTGCAAGGTATTATTCTTATTACATCAATGAACTATTATTTATTTAATAAATATTCCTCTAATTTTATTATATATTAATTTTTCATGGACTTATTTAAACCCTTTATTAGTATTATATCATATGTTATAGAAATATCTACACTTATTTAGATGGAAAAGGACCATGGCTTCTAATTCCCTTCTTACATTGTCTTAATACCAGAGGTAGAGATATCATGGGAATCCCTCCATTTAATGATGAGTTTTTAAAAAATATTATTGTTAAATATATAATGATTACCTTTATATACTATATTTATTATTATCATCATATGGTGAACTTCACTACCCCTTATGTAATCTTCTGTTTATTTGAAGGAGAATGTCAAACAAGGTCTAGTCTGGTGTAAAACATGATTAAAATTTCAGGTTATGAATTCAAAAAGTAATTTTAAAATTTTAAAATTATATTTTTGGGGTATTTTTTTGATTGGGATTCAAATTTTAATTTTGAGTGTTTAATAATAATGATTTAATCTTTTAGATATTGGTTCGGGCATGAATGATACCTTGGGTTCTCATGTGACTCTTGGGAGCTTCGGGTCATGTTTTAGCAATTTTGAAGTTTAGTAACCCAAGATCATGGTTTAATGTAAAAATATTCGTATAAATTATATGAAACATAGAGTGTGGGATTCTTTCTTATTTATTTTATATATTTCATGGAGTTATGGTTACCCATGGTTAAGGGTAAACCATGAAATGTTTAAAAGAAACCATACAGATTGGATTTGTTTGGTGGCTTGATCCAGGGTCACTACATGGTTTAAGACATACCATGTGGGATTTAAAATTTTATTTTTTGTTGATATACATTGTTGAATCCTATTTTTTCTAACCATACATACTAATTATGTGAGGGTGGTAGACATGGATATTGTAGGTTGTAGAGTTGGATCATAGATTAGAAAACCATGATTCTATACCATGTTACCATTAAATGTGGTAATTTACCCTTATTCCCAAATTATTTTTAGAGGAAATACCCTCTTCCTTCCTCCCTCCATTTCATGCATCAGGGTGGAATCTCCAACTATTTCACATATTCACTATGATATTCGGAATCATATTTCAGTGTACCTTCCCATGATTCTTGGAGCATCTTATAATTAGTTAGATTGTGTTCATTATTTTTATCATACATTATTATTTGTGTTGGTTTTTCTATTTAGGGATGTGAGAGAAGATTTCTCTGAATCATGGTGGAATCATCCTGATATGATGGGACTTAGGAGTGGCTTAGTAATAAGTCATATTAAGATGGTATATTTACATCATCACGTGGAATTTTTATTGATGTATGTCAACATATATTTTTATGGGTTTTTTCATAAAAATGGATAAATTGAAAAATTAATTTGTATTGGTTTCCAATTATTTTGAGTGGTGATGTATATTAATTATGGAATAAGGATTTTTAATTTATTTATTAATTTTTTTAATTGGATGAGGGTGGCCCGTGAGATTTTATGAAATATTCCCAACATTATTAAATGGTTTAATTAATTTTCAATTTTGTAAAGTTATTTTAATTTTTAATTATAATTATTTATAAGTAATATTTCAGTGTTATGATTTTTTTGAGTTACTGGGGTGATAAAATATGATAGTTTGGACTTGTACAAGTTTGGTTGAGAGTCTTAAAACTTATTTAATAGATAATAACTCTGAATTAAGTTATTATTTCCCTTGAACAAATCCCTAAATTATATATAATCATTTATATATTCTTGGAACATGATATGTAGTCTCTACAATAAGGGTAATTTTCCTTTTTAATTTATATAAATTGTTTATTTAAAATTAAATTATTATGAACCAACTAAAAAAAGTGCTATGGGACGTGATGGACACTTGTGCAGTAGCTTTATAAATCAGCTTCTCGAGATTGGGGCCATGATTATTTTTGTTTTGTTGTGATTCAAGAACCCTATATTGTGTGTTTTTAATTAATCATTTATGTGTATTCTAGCCTGGTGTAGGGGAAATGGTGACCTCTGAGCAAATGGTTATGATGGGGTTGAAATGAGTGGACCGATTAGGTTATAATGAAAAATGTGATAAATTATAAATATTTTTATAATTATGATGACCATAGGGTCAGTGTTCATCCACCATTATTTTTTGATCCCTAGGTAGTTATTACCTAGGTAATCCATAGATATGTTTGGTACATGTGGTATTAACTAGTGATTAATGCATATGAAGTATGGTATTTCTTTAATCAATTGAGAACAATGCCACTATGAATTATATCATGAGGCCCATGAGGCCATAATATGATTATGATGAAACTAAGGTTTGTTTTACCTTATGCAATCTAGAAATTTTTCCTAGAGGTGAGAATGTAATAGTGGAACCTAGGAGGGGTTTCCATGCTATAATGAGGATTTGGAACCCCCATGGGTGCCTATGTGAGATGTTCGACATTGAGGGAAGGTGAATATGAGGATTAGGTAGTGATAACTATGGGTTTCAACATAAAACATGGATTTTTGAAATTATCCAAAAGTGATAGTAGTGATTATGACAAGGTATGTTTCTAATGGGATGTGATGCCAAATATGATATACTAAGATACATGGAATTCCTTGGAAATTCTCCTCAAGTCTCACCTATTTTCCTAATAATGAGGTTGATATCCTTGGAAATGGTCTATTGATTCTTTGATATGGGATAAAACCAATCTATTATGATATGTACTATTGGATTTTGAATTCCATAAAAATTTTATATGGAAATTGATCATGTGTATTAGATTTTAATTCCATATAAATTCTACATGGATTTGGCACTTCAGTATTAGAGTTTGAATGACTTGGTCACTCTCCATAGATTTATTTATTGGGAATTAGAGTTTTATAGTCTTGAAAAGAAATAATGGGTTTAGATCATGGTTATTTGAATTGGAATAAATTTTATATTCTCCTTGTATTTAGATTAAGGTTAATCTTCATTTAATCAAGCTTGATCCAAAGAATCATTCATGGGATTGATATTGAGTTTCATAGTATCACAATGTTCTCAGAGACACTAAATTAGTTTCAAAATAATATTTTGGATGAAATTTAGTGTTTTGTTAGAACCTAAGGATCAAAAAAGCGTTTTTTATAATTGTAGACTATTAATTTATATTATTATTCTGACTATATAACATGAATTAACCATGTTAACTAGTTAGGTACCAAACCTCATTGGTTATGCCTGACGAATTTTTTCTGAAACCCTTCTTGGGAATCCATGGGATATGGGTGCTAGGTTTGTCTTCACTGATCATAGGTTCGGGTTGGTTAGAGGCATGAAGCAGTTTTATTGAGTGTGGAATCTCAAACAAGATTGGATATTAGGATGAGGTGAGGCTCAAGGATAATAGTAGAGCCTCAATGTATATCAATTAATTTATTTATTATATATGTGATCATCATGGTGGGTGATATGTATTATATGCTATCATGTCCATGAGTCTGTGTGGGGGTATACTTACACATTCTAATATTATATAAAATTTTTGTTCAGTTATTTCTTCTATATACACTAATGGTTATTTTAGTTGATAATGTTTTTTTAACCTATCTCTTATTGAACACCTAATATGGGGTTATAGTTTCCCCACAATACTATCACATACCCTACAACTAGTCTATAAACCTATGTAATATGGGGTGGTGTGGATGAGAATAGTGAAATCTCTAGTCAAGACACATATGAGTGGTCACATGCTGGGGATGTTACAAGGTGGTCTCATATCTCATGTGACTGGTATTATAGAATGTATCATATTTTAATTTTTTACATATTATTTAAAAAATTATTGAAATGTGATATATAAATGCATCAAATAATGTGATGGATATTAGACTAGTGCATCAAAAACATGTTTTATTAGGAATTAAAGTTCAATTGTGGTTCCTGGTTTTTTTACAATTGCATGATTTCATCTTTCCCAATACACATTGAGTATTTAGATTTATTATTTATTATTTATTATTTTTCCCCTAGGCCTATCGGTATCATTACCATATACCTACATCATACATCTCACATAAGAATCATTTGAAATATTCCAACTTATGTGTTACATTTATTACAAATAGAACCGAGTTCAAAATTTTAAAGTGTACGAAATATCATTTATGGTGTTTTTTCATATAACATGGTGATAGAATTTAACTCATTTGGACTAAATAATATATTTACATTAATAATATATAATTTTAATATATGAAAATAATCTCGATGAATATGACTATAAAGACCTTCTCTGATATTATAATTAATTTCAACCACTATTAGTAATTTTAGTTGATATAATGGACATCATTTTTTTTATATATCACATATATAGTTGTATAAATTTTTAGGAAAATGTATAAAAAGAAATCAATCAATTTCTTTAATTTTTAATTACATGATTGGATTTCGACTGACATCATCCTAGATTAAAAAATATGGTATTTTGGTGCTACTTGAATTTGATTAAAACCAATATATTATTTTATATAAAGGATAATTACTCATTGTTGTTAGCTTTCTTATAATATCTATAATACATTTCAATATATATAAAAGAATTATATGAATGGTTATGAATGATTATATTGAATATGAATGAATTTTTATTATGTTAGTAATTTTTTTTAAATTTATATCAATGATATATTTACCTTGATGTCTTACACCAAGCTGATGCATCCCTTGAGTGAGCATTAGAAAAATCTTTTAAATTAATTTTAAAAATATTAAAATCAATATTATTTTGTATAAATTATTTTATTAGATAATATCATAGATAATAACAACGTATAAGTTATATTGAATATTTTTAGATTCGAATTACATTTTCATTTTGATCCCTTTATAGTCTTGATATATAAATAGTGATAACAATGAACTTAATTGATATTTAATGTTTTAAAATTATTTTTAAATCATTATAAAATAATAAAAATCATGTAATAAGTGGCTGAAAAATTTCAATGCCTTTTTTTCAAATTTTATATATGTTCTGCAATTAATTTTTAAAATTACTTTTGTTACACTTAGAGATCAAATAATTTGATACCACAGTTACGATCAAAACACAAATGAGGGTGTTAAACAAGGATAATATATTTTAAAATTCCTCTAAAATATTTCTAAATTTTATTTATTGATCTTATTAAGGCCCCATACTCATCATATTCAATTATATTTCACTTTTATGACATTTCAGATGAGTTATACACATATTATAAATTATTATTTGTGGTATTTTGAAGATTTACACTCACATCACCTATAAAAGGGAACCTATTATAATCTCTTACTCACACCTATCGAGATATTTATCTCATCAAATATCATCCTGAATTCGCTATAAAACATTCTAAACATATTCTATTTGTCTTGTTTTTACTAAAATTCCATCTTAAAAGTATTAATATGTAATGCAAAAGAGGTTTTCAAAGAAGCTGTATAACTCTTAATGGAGTCTTTTAATTTTTATTCCATCTTCCATCAAATTCAAATATTATTTACCCCATATGACATGATAAAATATTTATATTACATATAATTCAATATTTTCGTTTTATTTTAAAAGAATTTTTAATCACATTATCTATCCTTTGGGAAATGAATGAATCATTTGTGCATATGTGTGGACAATTTTCTATAAAAGAAATGCGTTTCATTTTTCATCAAGTCCAAATAAGGATAATTATAATGATCAAATTAGTTAATATTTAATATTTTTATGAAATTATTATTATTATTGAAATTTAATACATTTATTAATTTATTAAACTTCTTTATATTCAAAAATTATTCCATTGCTCAAGTGTATGTGTGGACTACCTCTTCTAAGAAGTGATGTTATTTTTTATCTTTTTATCCATTACAAGATAGTAATAAAATTATTTTTATTATATAAAAATTATAATTATTCGATGATTAATATTTCTTAGAAAATGCTACTATGAAGCCTTTGACTGTGGTCAACCTAATAAAATCATTTTGGAGATTATGAACCGAACAAACTAAAAACAGCGTACTCGAACATAATATTTCAAGAATGTATTAGATGTACATGGTGAGTTAGGAGAAGAGGTATGGGATTTCTCACTTAAATTTCATTTCATTGATACAAATACCATTTTATTTGAATAATTTATTTTTTCATGTTAATATACATCGATATGAATATATTTTACCATTAATTTTCTGATATTAAAGTTATTTACAAATCATTTTCATGTCATTTACCTTAAATTAATTTTGATACAAAATTACTGAAGTTATAACATATATTTCATTTGAATATTATTTTATATATTTTAAAATATTTTTTCATCATATCCATATAATTTTAAATTTTATTATTAATGTTGTCATTTATATATAAAATTCTAATAATAATATTTTTTAACTATTCTTGACTTTCTTTATTAATTTTTACAGAGGAATGCTTCAAAAATTTTCCAGAGAAGATATTTTTTTATGATAGTGGAAAATATGTTTTTAACATATATTTCAGGAATTAATATTCCCACAATAATTTCATATTTTTTTTAATTTTTGTGTAATATAAATTATGGTTTTAAAAATTTAAAAAAATCTCATATTTTTATGGGGAATTTTTTATTTTTAATAGGTTTAAATGAAAAACATAAATTTCTCTTTATAGTTATATGAAAATGAAAAGTGTTTTTATTATGGGATCAATTGAGTTTTTCAGGATTTTAATGTAATAAATCTTCTGGCATACATATATATTTTTATATAGTAATTTGAGGAGTAGATATGATGACTGGTGATCCAAATAGATAATTTGAAATAGGTTGTCTTGATATAGCTATCCAATGCATTTTGTAGTGATTTAGTCTTATAAGGTGAAAAAATGAGGGTGATAATCTAGTTTTTTACACCTATGGAATTAATTAGGATATAGTTATCTTGATACAGTTTTAATAAAGGTGCGCATGATTTATTAATTTGATACCCTAAGTCACCAATATAAAATATGGAAATGATTTTATTGGATATATATTGATATCATGACTCTTGGAATGATTATGAACATTAGAAGGAGAAGGATTTGTTTTTAAATTTATTTTATTCATGATATATTATGTTTATCATGAGGATTTCTTGATTTTCTTACTGTTCTTAATGTTATTGAATGGTTTTCTTTGAATTTTTTTTTGTTTTTATAATGTAGATATAATTTATACATGTTTTTAATTTCCTATTGTGACATGGTGGAAAATGCTTCATGGTTATTCATTTTTTACACTAGACAAATGGGTTTATGTTATTTTTATATCCCATAAAATTATATTTAATCTCTCCCTAGATGTTTAAATGTAATTCACATGGAATAAGTATGAGTATGATCTATTATAATATCCATCTCTAAATAAAGGAATTTATCCATGAATGAACAGAGTGTTTCATGAATGATATTGGGATGTGAACTTTAGAACAATATTTGTTTGTGACAAAAAATCAACATTGTGTATTTGTGTACCTAATGTAATATAATGGGTTTACTAATTATCTAAATTCTTAAACATAAATGTTAATGAGATTGAAATAATTGAAATAATTATTTTTAAACTCAAATATTTTTTTAAGGGATATAGTTATTAAATTAGTAATCTTGATCGGGTGATTGAGAGAGCACATTAGTTGTTAAAACTAGACATTTTTTTGAATAAGTTTTTCATATGAGGTCGGACTAGTGAGTTTGTTTATAATTGTTTGTGGTGGGTTGGAAACCACACCTAGAAAATTGTTTCAGATATGAAACTAATGTTTCAATGATCAAATAGTTTTTTCATGGAAAAGAAGATGTGCACACTTTTTTTACAAAAAAGTGGAGATTCACATAATTTAGTTTAGAATATAAGATGAGGGGTGCTGCTGGATTCCAACAAGTGTTTTTATATGATTAGTTCCAATTATAAGAAAACTACACTGAATTGGTTTAAATGATTCTTTGTGTATGTTATGATAGGAAATTATGATGTTGGGTAGATCTGTGGATTAGAATTGATTCCCTTGAGATGAGTCAAATGGTGGGGAGAACCATAATAATAAGTCTGAATTGATAATTAGAATTGTTAAATATCTTTATAAATTGGTTCTAGTGAATTTTAATCTCATTTTTTGTGATGGTAACACATAGTGGATGTGGTTTGGAATAATTGAGCGGCATGCATTCAAAGTCTAATTGTAGAATAATATTTGGAATTCAAAGATGGATTGCAAAGATACGGTGATGAATTCAAAACCATGATTGGATAGGATTAATGATTTAAAACCACCATGGATTCACAATGATAATACATACTATGGTGGGGAGGTTTTAAAATCAAATTAATATTTCAGGATGTGAAATATAAATGAAAAATGAATTGTCCAAAATCATTGTGCTGGGATTGTTTTATTGAATTGAGTTTAAAATTTAAATTTTTAGAGTTGGATGAAAATGAGATGATGTTTTTAAATATAGCATGTGACTCGAGAGGTGCCTCAGGTTATCAAGTGAGTCTCACAAGAACCATGTTATGTTTTAGGAGATTTTGAGTATTTTTACCCCAGTTCATAGTTTTTTGTGTACAACTTATGAAGAATATGGAGAATCCAATATATGGTGTGATTTTTAGTACAATTTTTATAGTTTATGGATGGAATTAATGGTTAATGTATGATTATGGGTAAACCATGTGGAGTTTAAGGGAAATTGTGTGGATTGGAATTTATCAGAGGCTTAATTCATAGTCACAACATAGTTTCAGAGAAATTTTATGAAATATCAAATTCTATATAATAGTTAATGTGAATAGATATAATATAGTTTGGATAACCATGAGACAAAAATGTGAAAGTGTTGGAGCCTTGGATAGGGAATGCTGCATGGTCGGTGCATTGTATGCCTAACCTTACAGACAAACTATGTAACCATTTAAAAGAAGGATTTTCCCTTATATAATCATTATTTCATAATAGGTCGTACCTTCTTCCTTCCTCCCACTTGTGCACGTATCTAGGGGCATCCCCCAATTTTTCATTCATTCATCATTGAATATTTTATGGGTTGGGGTTCATTTTTAGATGATTCATTTTGAGTTTTCTACTCCATTAGCCTCCATCCATGTTTTATATTACTTTATTATTAGAGTTTCTTTCATTAGTCAAGTAATCCAGAGATGATTCAACCAAATAATTGTTGAATAATAAAATAATCATGGGCCTAGTGAAGGGTGTAACAAGAGGGAATCCTGAGACATTTTCTTACTTCCAATGCAAGTTATTTATATAGAGGTACATGTCCATATTAATTTTCCTAATTTTTAATAAATTTAATAAATTCAAAATTAAATTCATATCCAATTTCTATGGATTTTTTTTGGTATTTTCTAGAAAAATGATGTTGGGTGTTGCCTTTTCATTGATTAATGTTTTTTTTTTCAATGAGTGAATTCATTGAGACATTGTGCATTATGAAAAATTGGGTTAAATGGTTTAATAGATTATAATGTACTAAACATGATTTTAGTAAAAATTTTAATTTTTTAAAATTAATTATTAGATCTTCAGATAAGAGTTAGGTCCTTGAGTGATGGAATATTGTATATTAGACTTGGACATGATTAGACAAGAGTTAGAGAGTTATATAAAATGGGAATTAATTTGAATTTATGAATGTGGTACATGGAACATGAACCTATGATATTTTAATATATTTATATATGTTTGGAATATAATATGAGGTCTTGATACTATGAATGATTGAACTATTTAATTTATTTAAATTGTTTATTTAATTTGAAATGACAATGAATAGATTAAACATTGTTAAAAGGGACATGGTGGGCACATTTTCACCAGATTGATGTTACAACCACTTATTTTTGAAGCAATAATTGTGAACATATTCATATAATTCATGAACCACAAGATAATAGATTTTAAAAAATCATTTAAATATATTGTACATTTTTGTAGGTGTCTTGGTGCCCCCTTGAGTAAAGTGATGTAGTGAGGTTTTAATAGTTTTGTAGAGTATTCTAGAATATAAAATTGAGATGTGTAAGATACCATAATTTTATATTAGGTATATATCCTTTTAAATTTTGGTTACTCCATTGTTGAAAATATCTTTTCAAGTTTCAAATGAAAGTCATCACATTAAGATGCTTGGGTATATTTTCGGAAAGAATAAAAAAGTTTTACTGTATAAATAATACATGGTGTGTATTTAGAATATGAAATTTTTCTTGGTTTGGAAAGACCCTTTTCACAACATTAAATATTTTTCCCTATAGAGAGAAAATCCAAAAATTACACAACATGTAATGTTTAAATGTCATTAAAATGGCATTGGGGTATGTTTTTAAAAGGAGCCCAGGCCTCTAATTTTTCAATGAACCACTCACCTCTCTTCTATCATGCACTATTGGTCCACCGATGAAGCTCTCCAGAATCCTAATTTTCGAATTGGTTCCATTTCATCATTCAACCTTTGATTCAAGAGATGATCATCTCAATAGAGAGACTTTGGTGAGTCATTTATTCCTTAGCCTCATTTTCCCTATTTTCATATCTATTAGCGATTCTTTTGTGGTGTAGAATCCTAGGCTATATTTTAGGTAATTCATTCTTTCTTCCTTTTTCATATGATATGGATCGAATTAGAATAAAATGGTAGATGATTAGTTCCTTATAGGTACAAATTTGGTGATCTATATCATTTTCAAAAATATATAATAGATAATATCTTGATATTAATGTTCTACACATTATAATTTCCAAGCGATGCCTCATAAAATAATAAACTATAGAGTTATTTGAAAAATACATGTTTTGACATTTCACAACACCTTTCATTAATGTCGGAGGTTTTCAACCTCAATATATACTACCAGTGGGGTGGGTTATATCTATTTACCAGATTACACCACCATTTGGGAGTATTGGAATTTCTTTACCAAATTGGAAATTTAATATAGTAATTTAGAGAATTTTTAATGGTTTTGACCATCTTATAATTCCATTTCATTTTTATTTGAAAGGTATTAAATGTGTAATACAATGAATTTCATATTGTTATGAAGGTAGTAATGAAATAACAAAATGAAATTGAAAATGAATTGGTAAGGATGCATGAGAAATTTATAATCCTTGGATCTGATGAATTATTAGGATTCCTTAGACTTTTGTACACATTGGATCCTGTTTACATGGATGCAATGGATGGATTTTATATTTCTACTTCTAGGATCCCACATATATGGAGGCCTTGGACATTACTATACTAAGGATCCGGTTTAACTAGTCAAATTTTCATGCTAGGATACCTTTGACAGTTCTAATCCTAGGATGTGATATACAAATATTCTATGATTATTAGGAAATTTCAACTCCTTTAATATAATTTAATTACATGCTAGTATGCATCAAACATTTCAACTCATTAGATATGGTTCACATAGATTATATGGATCCCTTGGAAATTTATCCTCTTCAGATTATGTTTAATAATATTATTATGATTACATGTGCATTTTTACTCCTTGGATCCCACCTAAATTGATGCTTTCAATATTTCAAATCCCTAGATCCTATTTACATGATTTACCTAAATTACTCAGTTTCATGGGACATTTATACTCCCTAGACCCTATTTTGGTAGGCTGATATAGGATTACACTTCAAATGACATTTTCTGTTGTTGCTAGCCATGCTTTATAGATAAACCCTATGATTTAGGGTCTTGATCACACTATGAATTGATAGACAATAAAATATCACTACTAATTTTATTACTTTTAATCATGTTATATGAACACACTTCTGTAATATATATATATATAATTGACTTCATATTGATATCATTGGTTGTGGCATATTTAGTGTTATCTCACACCCTATTCATGATGTTTTTGGGAGACAATACAGACTTCATGGATGCATGTAAAGATAAAGGAAATGACTCTCTTGGTGATCCATAATTGAAATACTGATAAATATGAGTATGGGAGCACATGACTGGGCTATGTCTCATGATAGTAATGGGTAATAGTCTCTTTTTTGTCTTTTTGTACTTTTAATACTTGTGTTGTACAAGATTCCTATTTACATGTATTTTATATCTTTTATATGGCAGGAAATTATCATCATTTTGATAAAACAATACTAGATAAAATTACTTGATTGTTTATATGATGAATATTTATTCTTTACATATTCCTATATTTAATATTCTTCACTATTGATTGATATGATTATATAGCTATGCTAAATTATAATTATAAATTTATAGTAAGTAGAATTTATCATATGAGGAGGCATTCTTGAGGCCATGTGGACAGTAGTGTTTAGTTACCATTAAATGATCTGGGTTAGGAACATCATAAGATTCCTTAGACCCTTTTTATATTTTATTTGATGTCCAGATTAGATGATAATGGGGAAATTGTTCTTCCATATCTAGTGTATGAACTTTGGTTGGGAATTCCCTAGTTAAAACAAAAATGTGTTGGGTGAGTGAAGACCTCATATTAATGATTTTTTATGTGACATAATCTTATTTATAACTTCATAAAAATTCCTTCTGTGATTAATAAATACTTTTTTCCATGATGGATATTTTATTATATTTCCCAATGTATGAAGATAGAGTGAATATTAAAAAAAAGTATATTAAATGTCAAGTACTAATAACGATCAATACATCTAATAATACTACATGGAAATAAATATAAATACATAAATATAGGGAAATGGTGTACCAAATTAGATCAATCTCTTACTGTGTGATTACACCTTCCTTGAAAACAGTTAATGAAAAAAAAATTTATAAATATAATAGTTATCATTGAATGAATTTAAAATAAAATTAGGAATGAAGTACTAAATGTTTATTTTTAGTGGTGAATATATAGTATGTAATTAGAAATGAGGATTTTAGGAAATGAACTTCACATTACTATTATATGACCATCGATTAATATAACCATTTTTTAACATAACCTTTGGTAATTTGACCATTTTAAATATTGTTATCCCTATAATAAGTATTTATAAAGTGTAATTAAAAAATATTATTGATTAATAAGGGATAAACGGTGGCCTAAATTTGTAGGATCATGCCCTTTCAAGGCCATGATTTAGATCATTGGTGGTAGGTAGTGTCCATGAAGATCACCCATTACCAAAACCAATCATATCTTTAACAACTAAGTCTAGAAAAAAATCAACTACGTGAGATGTTCTTGTTAGTGGAGACTACCACTAGCCTAATGTTATATATTCCACCCCCTGAAACATCCACCATCACACCCCATACACTAAAAACATATTCTATTGTAAAACGGGGTCATATATCTAGACCATATTAAAATAATTTTTTCCTTTTTATAAATTAAACATCGGTTTAATCAAATTCCATACTAATTATTATTTTAATTATTTAAATACTCATGAATAATAGTTGAATTTGATAAATACATGTTTGGATACACAAAAAATTAAATTTTATTTTTAAAAAATATATAATATTTTTTAATTAATATTGGTATTCTAAATAAAATTTAATTTAATGTAATATTCTTATAATACAATATTTACTTAGATATAAATGATAATATAATTTTATAATATCCTTTGAAAATTTTTTAAGCATCAAAACGTATTCATGGTCATAATTTATTATTTAAATAATTATGGATTTAATTTAAATAATAGATTTAGGATATTTAGGTCATTAGTTTGATAAAATAATCATTATATGTGTAATCATCTCATCACAATTTAGTTAGGGATAAATTTTAATAATTCTCTAAAATAAATTATTTTTCAATGAATAGTTATAGTACAATTATCTATTTTTATTATTTTTTTGAAATTATAAATATGTAAAAATTATGTTATAATAAATAAAAATGGTTCCAAGAATAAAAATATTTTATTTATTAATATAATATTTTTAAATAATTAATTAATTTTCCAAACCTATAAACAACATTGCCAATTAAAAAGTGGAAATCAAGATTTTAAAAACATTATAGTGTAGAAAGATAATATTCCCATACAAAATGTATTATAAAAAAATTGATTTTTTTTCTAAAATTCGGTAATGTAAAAAACTGTCACGCTTTATTTCATCAAACATGAGCCAAAAAAATGGTTTGGCTAATGGTCTTCCATTTTCCACAACCTAAAATTCTAAGGAATATATTTAGAAATTACTAAACAATTCCCCATATTTTACTATAAATATCCACCCATAATCCCATTCCATTCCACTAAAAATCTAGTGGAACTCTATGATTTAGAATATTACTTTCCACTGTAAGGGAACTCTTCCCCTTTTCATTTCCATTCAAGTACCTCTTTTGCAATATATATTCCAATGTTTAAATTAGAATATTTTAATACATATTTTATTGTCCCCATAATAAAAAATAGCTTGTTATAATTGGGTTACCTTCATTTCTTCTTATTATTTTCTTTCATTAATTCACATTGTATACCAATAATGTTGTCAAATTCATTTATTTAATTTCTATGTTTTACATGATAAATTATTATATTGAGAATACCCAAACCTCATCCCCTTATATTGTTATACATATTTATGTCAGAAAAATATATTGATTTTATACTTATATGTAAGAAACCAACATTCTATTGTTGTTGCATAAAAAAGATAAAATGGTCTTGTTTACTATAACATTATTTACTAAAATATTTTATATGAAACTCTTTCTTTATTCTCAATTGATAATTGATAAAATGATTTATTATGATCAATGTGGATAACATGAATTAATATATTAGAATGGTGTTCCCTAATTATGCATTAATGAACTAGGACAAGAATTAATCTCTAGATATGACATGTTTTTAGATACATTAGTGAATAACCACGTTTATAATGTTTTATGATGAGAATGTGATCATCCATGAGTATATAATTTTGAATATATAATTTTCATATTTCTGTCACATTTCCACGTTTTTCATCATGTACTTATGATCACTCTATCACATTATTACTCATTTTTTATTGATGATGATTGTTCATGTTCCATTCACTTTTTTATACCCTACTGGGCTTCATGTTGATACTTTTTTATTTGTATATGTTCATAGAAAAAACATATAGTGTGGTTCCAAAGGATGGAATAAAAAATGAGTCTTCTTAAAGGATTAAATAATGTATCTATTTTTCTTATGTAATTTAAGAATTATGTAAATAAGTTTCATGAAAAAGTGCCTCCAAAAATCCTTCAGAGTTATTAATATATTTTTATAGAATTATGATAAAACACACATATTAAAATGTTGGGTTTGCATAGTCCTTATAAAAGAAAGGGCTTAGTTATTTATTGAAATTTCAACTATAAAAAATTATTTATAACCCTAGGGAAAATTATAAATATAGGAAAATATACTTACAATTTGGTAAATTATAAAGAGAGTGGTTTCAAGGAAATGAAATTCCATTCTAGATAAAACATGTGGATGTGGATTTGGAAATGTTGTATTGAGGGGTAGTAACCCTAAAAAATGAGAACTTGGTATTAGATCTATCATCACTTGGTGCACAACATAGTGGCCTTACAAAATACCTATTTTGACACTCCTGGTGGATATTATTTGGTTAATCACCTATTTTTTAAAAACCAATATAATGGATATATAGTTTAGAAAATATTTTTTTGTTATTGATGTTTATAATCCTAGAAACATGGTATTAGAGAAATTTAGTATGAATATTTTCATTAGAATTTTTTTATAATATTCCTAATAGTTAAAAATTTATCAAATATTTTTTCATCTTCTATAAAATGGAAGGAAATAAATGGACTCGTGTAAATATAATATTCATCAGACAATGTGATGAAAAAAACTCCTATAATCTGGTATCTAGATTTTAAAAGTTCATGATAATGACGAATCAGTTAACTTAGGTCATAAATTAGAACGGAAATAAGAGGAGCGTATGAATTCATAAAGAAAAAAGAGACTAGTAGTTGAATCCATCACACATAAAAAACCGGCTATTTTTATTCGATCCAATGTTCCACTAGTACTATAAAAAAAGAAAAATGTACTTGAAATGATATTTTCTTTATTGTATTGTTTTGATAAACAGTTAGTTATTTTGGATGTATACCACATAGATGGAAAAAATGATCAGGGTTCAAGCCTGATTAATAACTCGATGCCAAGGGTTCTGGTGGAATCAATGGAATGTGAAGACATTAAGTAAAAAAAATTTAAAAAGTATTTTTGTAATACACTTAGAACTATAATGGGTTGGTAATTAATTTTTTTGAATAAAATTGAAAAATAATTAGTGAAAAATTAAGATATATAATTTTAATGCCTTTATAAATTTTAATTAATATTTTTCATCGATCTTAATTGGAATATAGATAAATTATTTGGAGAACACAGCCCCCATCGATAGAAATTATTTAAAATTCATGCATTAGGAGTTATGAAGAGATAAGGTGATGTTCTCTAAATGTTTAAATGGAGTTCATATAACCCTAGTGGACTCTTTAATTGATCATAAATAATATAGGGATGGATTCTAATTTTGGAATAAGTATAAATAGGAAGAAATAAAACAACCTATATAAAAAAAATATTAGAGAAAACACGTGGTGTTTTTTTGAAAGGATATGGAAAGTGTAAAATGTTTGGAAAATATTGCCACATAGGTCAAAACTATCATTGATATATAAAGTAAAATAATTTTAATTGTATTTAATAAAGGAACATGGTTTAGGAATAACCTTGTGCGTAATTCTTCGGGTGTGGGAAATATGAGAATTTCTCAAATCAATGTCCAAATAATAAGATAATAGTTGGAGAATTCCAAAAACCATAATTGGGGGAAAGGGGGAAAATTTGTTATTTATCAATTATGATAACTTATATTGAGGCTATAAATAATGTTTTCGTAGGTACACTCATCAAACAATCAAATACAATAAGAAAATTATTTTATTCTACTTTTCTGAAATCTATTATTTCTTTGATCTTTGTAATGAACATATTGTGAAAAAAAATTCAAGTTGTGGAGTTATATAATAAAACTATTATAGAAAATTCTTATGGATCAAAGATTTATATGTATAACCTCATTATGTTTTTTTGAGTATAATATATCTAAAAATTCAGTGGTTGTTCCAATGGTGTCATTTGAAAAAATACTTATGATGGGTTGGTTGTCAAATTATAATGACAAGATAAATATAGAAACAAGTATATTTTAGTAGTATTGAAGGGATATCCTATAATCATCATCAATAAAGATATTTACCACCATGTGTATTTAAAATAACTACCTCCCATTTCCTTTTATATGGAAATTATTAGTGAATAAATAGAATAAATTTTAAGTAAAAAGATAGGTGATGTACCCATTGTTTTAGAATACAGTGATGTATTTCCTAACGAGTTACTGAGTCCTACCCCATAAAGAGAGGTAGATTTATCAACTGAAATCATGTTTGGAACCAATAAAATATCTAACTTCATATATAGAGTGGTATATGTGGAGTTTGAGGAGTTAAAGAAGAAAATTAAAAATCTTTTGGAGATGGGTTTTACTCGACCCTGTGTGTCTCCTTTTTCATGAAAATTTCTATTAGTTGTGAAGAAATGCAGATCAATGTGACTATGAATTGATTATTTATCTCATAATTGGTTCATATTGAAGAAAAATACCTTCTTACAAGGATTTAGAATTTTTAAACCTGATTTATGGGGATCAATTGTTTTCCAAGGTTGACATCTTATTGAGGTGTCACCAGCTGGGGGTGAAGAAAGAAGGTATCTGAAAGGTTTCCTTTTGGAAAAGATATGGGTATTATGTGTGTATTTAAATTCCCCTAATATTGGATTCAAATCCTTCCATATTTACTAATTTTATTAATAGTGACATTAGAAAATATCTTGATAAATGTTTGGTGGTATTTATTGATGATACTTTGATATATACCAAAAGTCATGAAGAGAATTAGTACCATCTAAGGGAAATATTACAAAATCTAAGGAAATATAATATTTTATGAAATTTTTATCGTTTAATATCTGGTTAAAAAATGTAACAATTTTGGGACACATCAGGACCAATAAAGAAATATTATAATATCTATAAAATATCTAGGCCATGGAGGGGTGGAAACATTTATCCAATATAACATATATTCAAGATTTTATTTATGTAATGGGATACTATAAAGTGTTTCTGAAAAAATTTAATTGATTTATAAAAAAATAAATAATCTAACTGAAAAGTGAGTTAGTTTAACTAGATAATGGAGTTTGAATTATTTTTCAATTAACTAAAGATGATGTTTGTTAGTAAGCCTGTGATAAAGTTACCTTTAAATAGGTAAGGATTTTTCATTTATAGTGATACAAATATAAATGGAATTGGATGTTCATGGAGGAAAAATGACGAATGATTTTTGATGTATAAAAATAGTTAAAACATCAAGAAATAAATTATACTACACCTGATATGTAGTTAAAAAAATTTATTTTTTAATAAATATACAAAGAAAACGAATTAACAAGGACAAGTGTGATATATACACTGACCATCAAATTCTGAAGCATATATTAAAACTAATGGAAAAAATAATGTTAGAAAAAAGATATTTGAAACTATTTATAGAATATGATTGTTTTATCCATTATCACTACAGAAAAGAAACCAATGTTACTGAAGTATTTAGTTAAAATGGCCCCACATTTCCTACAATGATGGGGACTAATGAATATCCATTGGTCAAATACTAGATAATGATAGAAAATGAAGATATATGGTAAGGAAAATCATTTATCCTATTCCAAATAATTTCCCAACCATCATTTCAGAAAATTATAAAGAAATAATATAGTGATGATCCATTGTTACACAAGAATATAGAAGCAATTAAAAATGGAAAGTATTCTGAGTTTATTAATGATCATGAGGGAAAAATGATTTTTAGTACAATCGTAAGTACCTTATATAATTCAAAGTTAAATATATAAATAATTGATGAAGATAAACAATCATTAGTTTATATACACTATTGAGGAAAAAAATTATAGATATCTATGGGATCATTATTGGTGGGATAAATGAAAATACAGATTGATGATTATACTGTAAGAATTTTTTACGTCAGTAGTGAAGGCTAATCAAAAACTACCAAAGGGGGGTTGTAACCACTACACACCCTCTTATGGATGTAGGATAACATCACTATGTACTTTTTTAATTTTCTTATGAAGACAACAAACAGATACAATTCTATAAGGGTCAACATTGTTAGATAAAAAATAATTCCCACTTCATCAATATATGAGAATATTTCTCCGTTTAGTTCCTTTCTCATTAGTATATTTTGGAAGTGGTGATACTTATTAGGGTTTCAAAATCAATTTTTTCAAAAAATGAAACAATATTTACATATATGTTATAGAGGATCCTTTAAAATTATATTTACAAATAAGTATACATTATAATATCTTATCACTATCAAGCTTATGGTCTATCATAGAGGAAAATTAAAAAATTTAATGAACTGTGATGGGTTTTCTCTCATTAATTTCATGGGTGTTGGGATAAACATCTTCCCCTTATTAAATCATACTATTAAAATAGTTTTGAATCATTCATTAAAATGGATCAATATAAATAACTCTATGGTAAGAGGTGTAGAACTCAAACATTTTGGGATAATGTTGGAGGTGGAAAGCTACTAGGACTTTTAAATGTGAAGTAATTATAGGAAAGATACACGTGATCCACAAACATATCAAGGCTTATAAGAGTTGACAAAATAATTTTTACTGATAATAGAAGTAAATAAATGTAGTTTTATAAGGGGAAAATTAATTCCTATAATATCAGTATGGAAAGGGTGACTAATGTTTAAAAAGAATCAGAAGCCATGTCTATGTTATATTAAACCATTTTAGATACAAGAGTGTATTAGAGTAGTTGTATATCAAGTATCAGTACTATTTTTCAAATATAAACAACATTTTACTTGTATCCCTTTAGATAAATTACATTTTATACCCAACACATATACTAGAAAATATTATATGGAATTTAAAACTAATATATATAATGAATATGAACCAATATACATTATTTTAATAAGGGAACATGTTCTAAGGAACAAGAAAATATGAGTTTTAAATATCTTATAAGGAAATCAAAAGTTTGAATAAGCTTCATTAGAACATGAAGAAGTGATGAAAATGAAATACCACCCCTTTTTATTATTGAACATAAGATTCACGGAGAGATTTTCATAAGGGGATGTAGGATCCTAAAAATTTCTTCCATTATAATTACATAAAACCTTTCAATAATTATAATAATTTTATTATATTTCATAATGTAAGTACATATGGAGACTTTATAAAAAAATATTACATGGAAATTAATAATACCAATCTCTATATATGACTTGAATACCAGTCTCTATCTACGTCTAGAATAATGATATTAAAAGAAAAAAATAATTACCACTCAATAGGGTACTACATTGGATTGAATTTTTCTAGAAATACTATTCCTCCCAAGAAAACTATTAAAACAAACTAAATCATTTGGAATATAATATAAAATTTTCTAATGAATTGTAAAAATCATTTTGAATGATGTAGAATTTATTAATGATTAGTGATAAATATATATGATTTAATTAGAAATTTGACTACTTTTATATTACCATTACATTACTATTAGTTTATTGTTGGTTATTGGGACCACTGTTAAAAATATCACAGGAGAATGATAACCATTACTAATAATTTTTCTTTTATAATTATTGATTATAAAGGTTTATTAAAAAAATAATTGATGACGAAGGCATAAAAAATGGCATAAACTCATAGGATCTTTTCTTTTGAAACCCATTTATCTGAACATGGGATGGTGGTTGCATCCCTATAATTTCACCATTGACCAAGAAAAATAAGAACTTCAATAACTGTTGTTTGAATGAAATCTACTAAGGGAGAAGTGTAAGTTATTTGATTTCACCATAATGTAAATGTTAGTTGAACTAGCCAATTAAAAGACAACTATCACACACACTAAATATAGGAAATATTCTAGTGTAATAAGGGTTTATGTATCTAGACCATTAAATCATAAAAGCGTAATTTACATTATATAAATGATATTTTTATTTCCTCAAATGAAATTTTCATTATAATTTTATTTTAAAATTTACACATTAATAGAAGATGATTTTTCGAAATAGTTTTATGGATTCAAATAAAATGTAAAATAATTTCTAGAAAGTATATACACATTTATAATTAATTTACGTATTCTAAATAAAATTTAATTTCATTAAGCAGTCTTATAAACTATTATTTATTAAAATATACAGGAAAATATATTTCTAAAATATTTTAGAAAAATTTTATAAGTATCAAAAAGTTTACTGAGTCCTAAAATTTTTTTACTTTTAGATAACAAATTTCTTTATTTTAAATGTTAAAATTACCAAATATTGTATTTTGTTTTCATAAAATAAATATTATAATTTAAATTAAAATGTTGAATTTTTTAGGGTGAAATTTGGAGAATTATATAAAATATGATATTTTCAGTGAATATTTATAATACAGTATTTCATTTTCAATATGTTTTATGACATCATAATTATGTAATATTTATTTAATAAGCATTAAAATTGAATTAAAAAGAAATAATAATTTTTTTATTAATATTATTTATTTTCATGAATTAAAATATTTATTGAAACTATAAATAAAATTTCAATGTATTAAGTGGAATTTAATATTTTAAAAGAATTATGTTTTTGAAATATTATCTTCCAATATAAAAAGTAAATATAATATTTCTGTCAATTTCATATGTCTAAAAATTTAAAAAACCAACTTCTAAATTATATAAACCCAGAGAAAAACCTTGTGTAATCCTGTGGTTTTCCATTTTCAAAAAAAAAATATTTCCAAGTCCTATTTTAAGACCTTGTTTATTTTTTCCATATTTTACTATAAATATCCACCCATTCTCCCATTATAATTTACTAAAAATCATGTAACCATTAAACTTTACACATTTTCTTCTCTAAAGTCCATTGAAGGTGTATGTATTGCCTGATGAATACCATATAAAATCATTGGGATGTGAATTCCTTTGGTAGTGGAGGATTACTTTTCTTATTTTCTATTCAAGTACCAATTTTTTGGTATGACTTATAAATATTGAATTTTATTTTTTTATACATAATTGGTTGACCCATTACAACAAAAAGATTTGTTTTATAAATAGGATACAAGTATTCATTCTCATCATTCACTTTAATTAATACATGCTGTACAACCATCAAGTTTCTTAATTCATTTCTTAAATTTATCTTGATTACATAAAAATACTTATATTTTGAAAACCCAAACCTCCCACAATTAAAAAAATATTAACCTAGATGTGAAAATTATTTATTTATTGGAGGTTTATATATAAGAAACCACATTCCCATACCATTGATTAAAAATAATGAAATGATGATGTATTGAAGAAATTATGTACTAAATGATTTTATGCAAATCCGGTTCTTTATTACCCCTACTTATTGGTGAAATGATTTATTATGATCAGGGTGGCTCAAATGAGTTATGAAACATTAAGGGTTCACACTAATTGTTCTCTAACATGTTGTGTAAATACACTACTACAAATATAGTATTTATCAGCGCTAGAGAAGGCCATTAACAGCGCTTGAAAAGCACTATTATTCGAGGTAAAGATAGGGGTCCCTTTTATCAGTGCCTTTTTTAGCGATGAAAAAGGAACCCTTTTATCAGCTCTTTTTTAAGTGCTGAAAATTTTTTAAAAGAAAATTAAAGAAAATTAAAAATAATATATAATGTTGGGGGGGATATTTTAACAACGCTAGACCCCCTCCACCCTTTATCCACGCTAGGTGGATCCCCCTCCCTCTTACTGCATGCTGCCTTCACCCATACTACCCCCTCTCACATGTGCTCGCACACCCTTTGATTCCACTTGAACTCTAACCCAAGACCTCCCCCCTTGCGTGCCTACACCTTTCCCATTAATCCAACTAGTTTTTTTCTCCATTTAAATATATATATATATATATTTATAAATATATAGTAATATTTATTTTTATATTAATATCGATTCATATTAATATAGATATATTAAGTTATATTAATACATATATATTGATTCATATATTAATATATATATATGTATGTATTATATTAATATATATTTATATCTATTTATATATATTTTTTAGTTATAAATTTTTATCCGTATACTTATTTGTATATTAATATATATTTATAAGATTAGTTTTAAATACATTTATAATATATTTATTTTATGTGTGTCTATAAATAAATAAATACATACATATATACAACATACACACAGACACACACATATATTTATGAATAAATACATATATATGTGTATCTGAAAAGACGTAGATTTTTTATATGACCATAACTTCTAATCCAAAAGTCTGTTTCAACTCCACAATAAGTCAAATCGAAGAAAATTAAAAAATATTCGATATGATATGTGGTAAAAGCCTATAAGACATATGTACCAGGAGTTATAAATATTTTAATGTTAAATAATCAGGGTATCCTGACTAAAAACTCAGTTTCAAAGGACCTATATGCCTTTTTGGTCCCAGAAATATGTGACAAAAGGTTCCCTTAGGTATCAAGAATATAGAGCTCGTCGCAATATTTGATTTGATATGCTGTAAGGCTCAAAAAGACACCCGAATTAAAAGTTATGGATGTTTTAAGTTTGAGTTTCTTTTTCAACATATATTAGATCTTTTTTTAATTTTTCTGATTTTTTTGTGTCTTCAAATTGTTAATAATTATTATTAATCAATGATAATTTGATAATTATTAATTAATTATATTTTTTAAAATATCCAATTTCCATTTTCATGAAATTTTTTTATATATTAAATGTAATAGTCTATTTATACATATGTAAAACATATTTAAGAAATACATATTATATTTATATCAATATAAATATACTTATATAACAATATATTATTTTTTAAGATTTGTTTTTGTAATTTATCAGTACTAGGTAAAAGAACTGAAAATGGGGGGCCTTTATCAACCCTAAAAAAGGGCTGATAAATGGTCCATTCTAAACATCTCCTTTTTAAGCATTGTTAAAATTGCCCTTTATCAATGCTTTTTAGCGCTGATAATGGCCCCCCTTTATCAGCGATTTTTTCTTGCACTAATAATGGGTGGAACTATAGAAACCGATTTTTTTGGTTCTGATAATTAATCTATTTTGATGGAATTTTTTAAGATACCATGTTGACTGACATTGGTTATTTTCAATTAAAACCTTGGTTATAATCCTTAGTGAAACACTTATAAATGTCTTATTTTTATGTTGTACTAAAATTTCCATTTTATGTATCATGAACCTTTTATTATTTTACCATGTTATGTAAATTTTTTTCATTGATGATTTTTCAGTTTCCATTTAATTTTTTTACCCCTACTAGGCTTTATGCTAACCCTTTTCAATTGATTTATATACAAAAAACATTACTTATAGTGTGGTGAAATAATATGGAATAACAAAGGAGTCCTTAAAAAGGATTAAATAATGTTTATGTTTATCTTTTACCCATTTAATTTATGTATTATTATATATTTTTTCAAATACACCAGATCAAAATATATCCATTGAATTACTAGTATAATATTCTGGTAAGGAATAATATTGAATGTAATGTATTAAAAGGAGGGTCACTATATTCATTACATATATTGAGACCAATTCTAGAATGAATTATCTTAGGTGGATAGTGATGCTGTGATTTGACATTGACAAGTCCATGGGATGCTATTCACCATAAGGGTTTGGAGTTACTATGAGAATTGAGATCATGAAAAAGGAAAATCATGTTTAGATTTCTAGATATGAGGAGACTTATAGGACTATGGTATGTTCCCCTGGTAGGTATGGACCATTTTTTTAGGGTTATTGTGGGAAATGGTAAGTAACAATTTATGGTTTTACCTTATAATCTAGAATGGTGATGTAAACCTGAAGAAGAAATGGTTATTATGACAGGAAAATTTGTGGGTGGGACGAAATTACAACTGAGATATAATTAGCTATATGAGATGCATTGAGCATACTCCTTGGATCAATCCATGAAGAATGATATTGAATTGTATTAACTTGGATGTGGTCCTTGGAATCTTGGATAAGATATACATTCTCCCATGTGTCTCATGGGTATTGGAGTTGGAATTCCCTAGACACCATCCACGGATTTGAATGTTATATATTTATGTTTGAATGCAATGGGAACAATCCTTGAATATAGATATTGGGTATTAGTTTTATAATTCCATAGACGTTGCCATTGAATTTTTCCATTGGGTATTAGAGTTAGAATTACTTGGACTCCATGCCTTGAAATTAGCTCGTCGATATTGGAGATCAAATTTCTAGAAAAATTTCCATGGATTCAGCACTTGGTTATTTGATTTAGAATGAATTGTAAATGCTCCCTATATTTATAACAATTTTAAATTGGATAATATAGGACACTATATTGGGAATCACCCACATGCTAGATTTGGATTAGAGTAGTTTTGTGATGTTCTCAAATTCCCTCCAACAATAGTTAATGTTGGTTCCGGTCGATCCAAGGTGTCGTTTTAGATACATTGGATCAACATTTGTTATTTATTAACTCTAATATATATATATATATATATATATATATATATTATTTTTTTGTTATGATCATGAAATATGTTTAATTTTTTTTAATTATTTGTGTATTAGCTTGTGTTGGTTGATCCCAACAATGTTGGACTCAACCCATTCTATAGCGATCATGGTACTTGGGAGCATGGGAAGAATTCACTGATCAAAGGTTTAGGTTTTTCTAAAGCCCTATTTATCATTATGAAATATATTAGATCATATTAGATTTGATATTTGGATGGGGTGAGTCTTCCAGAGGGTGGTGGATCCCCCGTATTGATGCCGAATTTAGTAGCATGGAATTTTTGTCTTAATTTATTACATTTTCAAATACAAAAGGAATCAAATATCAAAGGACCGATCGATTTAGTAGTTTTTGAGTACCAAATATATAAATGATACCTATTTTACATTGGTAATAGAAAATAAAACATGATAAGTATAAAAATTAAAATAACTACTTCCTTAAAAAATCATTAAAATATTTCTTCTTCATATTTTGGGGAAAGAAAACAAAACAAGGGGGAGCTAAAATTCTTAGTAAGGTTAATTTATAGTGGATTATATCATGCATCAATAAGCATAAAAAAATGTAATGGTAAATAAGCGAATACATTTTTCATTAAAATATCTTTAATATCATGGTAAGATAAGGAATAATCATTAAGGAAAAGGAATATTTTGAAACGACATGCCATTTAATCTATAAATTGAGAATGAAATTCATCCATAGTGAATACCATAGATAAAAATTCATATATAATAATAATAAAAGAATTATCAATGAAATAAATTATTAATTATTTAACATAATGTTTCCAATGAACATGAAACCTATAAGATCAAGATTTATCCTCATGATAGTTTAAAACTATAGGGTAAAAACCCATATGATTTGGAAAATGATTAATCTCATGAGACTGTAGATACATCGAGGGGGGGGGGGGCTATATATAACTGAGGCCCACCCAACTGTTGCATTTAAAAATAATTCCAAATATATATAAAAATATATTTAATTTAAAAAAATGTGCCTTATCATCATGGACCTGTACTGAGTAAAGGATATTAATTATTCAATATTTACTTAGTTAATTAAGTAACCTTCAATGTAAACACTTCATGTAAAAATGATATATGGTTTATGAAATAATAATATTTGTCAAACAAGAATATATTAATTTAAGAAAAAATAAATTTCTAATGAAAATTTTTCATAGGATGTTATTTTTTCAAGAGAATGTTAAAAGTCACAAAAAAGTGAGATTTTATATTAACATTGACCACTTGGTATTTTTCAAGTAAAATATATTTACATGAAATTATTCAAAGTGTAAATAAAATACCAAAAATTATGAATAAATCAAGATTTTACATGTCAAAGGCTATGTATATACACCATATAAAAGTTAATAGGTTCATTATAAAAAATAAATCTCAATGGAATGTAAATTGAGACAAAATATCATACATCACATTTCTTTTTTGTTGAATTATCTTTAACCTATTTTATAGTGGTTTAAAAGAAGTTATTAAGGAGTTCATGAACCATATTTATAATTTCATATATTATGCTTTTATAAAATATTAGCATTATTTCATTAGTAATCATTGATTTTTATCATTATTTTTTGTGCTAATTTCTTTTTTTTAATTTTGGATTTGTTATGAATGTTCTAGTTCTTGTGCCTATAATATAGTTTCATTCTATCTAGAATACTAATCATGACATAATTATCATATTTTTACATCAAATTTACATTAAAACCCATCACGAAATATTGTTGTAAAAAATAAAGAATGCTAAGATCATGGAGAAGGTTGGATATACATATGAATGAGAAACATTTCCATTTTTCAATGCTCATTATTGAAATGATATAAATAATAGTTTATATTTATATAAATAAAATAATAACAATTATAAAATATTATGTATTTTAAATATACTTCCATATACCATCCATGTGATGTGGTGTGGAAAATTGAGTGACAAAATTTTGTGAAGGTGGTAGTCGACACGTACGTAAACGACATTATCATCTCTCATTGAGTGAAAAGATTGGATTGAAAATGATATAAATTATCATTTCATAATGACCAAAATTGTCATGGACCTTCCACCAGGGCCTATGCTGTGACTACCCTAAGCCCACCTTCAATAGGAAAGTGGTTGAAGCCTAGCATGAGAAAGACATTTCCCAAAAATCGGAAGACGTTTCCTTTGAACCTGCAACACACAGACCAGAAACACAACAAGATGAAAATCCTGTAGTAAAACTAATGTAGTAAAAGTTCATATTGTAAGTGAAGGAGCCATAATACAAGTCCAACAAAAAGATACAACTACAAAAAATAGCTCATGAGATAGTCCACCAAGGATCCTACCTAAAGGGTAGGTATATCTCATCTCCATATCTCTCTACATGAACTATTCACCTCCATATACCTCTTGTCCCTAGCTCCTAAATTACATGCCAAGGTACTGGTCGTCTGTACAAGACACAACAAGGTGCGGGCAAAGCCCGTTCACAGGTGAGTATAAAAATACCCAGTAGGGACACCGAGACCCCCGAAGGTGTCTCAGAATTCCACAAAGGAAAAACCACAATGCGTGACCTCAATCACATTGCAAAAAGTAAAATAATCGGCTAAAACCAGTTATTCACCTCAGAGTTCAGGAATAAAGATAATTAGTCTTAAGCTATGTCATTTTATTCGGTTAGGAAGTTTCCAAAACTAAACAACAAAGGAGTTGTTCCATATTCAATCCACACAGGGTCGTATGTTATTATCCACGATGGGCCTCTCTAAAGTTGTTCCTCACTAGGTCCCACGCCGCTGATCCACATTGGGTCTCTAGAATGCTGATCCACATAGGTTTGCTATGATGCTGATCCACACAGGGTCGCTAGAACGCTCATCCACACATGGTCGCAATGATGCTGATCCACATTGGGTCTCTATAATGCTAATCCACATAGGGTTGCTAGAATGATAATATACATAGGGTCTCTATGATGCTGATCCACACAAGGTCGCTATGATGCTGATCCACAGTGGGCCACTCTTTAAAAGACATCCATCCATAGGATTCCCAGCACTTGGTGCACATGAGTTTCATAGAATATTTTCTTCAAGAGATCAGTCATTCCTCAACACTAAGAAAGCTCAACAAATCAGCAAAAATGGGAAACCCAAAGTACCAAAATGTCTTAAGGGTCCCAATGCGACAAACTACACATCAATTTGATGCCCGGTCAATGAGTTATAAGAATTTTAGTACCAAGGGCCCGGTTGGATTCAGATTCGATCCAATCCAGCCATACTCCAACATTATCTAAAACTGAGGTGGAGTATTTAAAAATAACCATCTAGTTCCCATGATTCCATCACCACAAAAGGATTTTCAAATGGATGTTTGGTTTGTGAGATACGACCTTTTAAAAGTATCTAGTCCGAAATAGGTCCGGGTCCAACCCAACCAAGCTCAAACCAGTTGGGACGGACTGAGTGAGATGGGCCATGGGCTCAGCCCGCTAGGCCCTAGACTGGACTAACCTGCCTTGGCTGGGCACGACCCATCGGTTGACCTAGCCCAGTGGCTGGCATAGTCCGTCAGTTGGGTGGTGGACCCCCATCCCTAACGGCTTGAGCCATTCAGGTTTCATCAATTTGTGGCCCCACGTGGCACTGCCCCTATCAGGGGGACCCACGGGGAGCCGTTCCCCTCTGCCGTGGGGAACAGGTCCCCTCTCATGTGGCTCAAAGTCACAGTTTCCCTTTGTGGCATGCAAAGTTGTGTCGCCGCTTCCAACGCAGCTGACCAAGGGCCGACCACCCCCACTCTCCAACACATCTCATACTGGTGCCACCTCCCTTTGCAGACAGTGATACGAGGCCACCACTATCTCCCATTGGGATCGTTATCTAGCGCATACACACCAGAGGGGCTTCCTTTTGAAACCAGATCAGCTTTGGTGGCCAGTTTTCCCTTCTTAACACACCCGTGGGCCTCCTAGGATACTGCCACCACAACGTTGCTTTTTTGATTCAAGATTCTGTTGAGTTGGAAATCCTCCCCCCAAAAATGTGACCAAAATGATAAAGAAGAGGGTTTATGGATTGTTCAATTGGACCTCAACCTATTCCTTAGAATCATAACTAATTGTTAGTAAACATATAGATCAGATAGATAAATTAAAACCTATTCAAAACTCCTACACCAACCATCCAAATTTTGATACGAATTGTGAATCGACTCGTTTTTCTTGATATGCTTTCATAATTCTTTTCAAGAATGAGAAATTGAATTAGAAATTTACTTGAATTAAATAACAACCCATACCTTGGATTTAGAGGAGATTCTGTAGTTTTGTAAGGAGAATCAATGTTTGTTGAAGCCACTGACATTTTTCGATCTCAGGTCAATTCCTCCAACAACATCATTAAAGCCTCTATTCTTCATTGGAGGGAAGTTTGTTCTTTGGTTCCTCATAAAGGATTCTCCCAAGATCCTCAAATCCTCCTTTTTTCCAATATTTGAGTAATTAAGAGTATCAGTTAAGATTTTAACAATTCCATTAATTGGTGTAATTAATGAGGTTATTAATTATATGAGGGGTTGTTACATAACCTATATGTAACTGGGCATTTAATATCTTCAATTAATTTCCGGACAACCTTCATGGTTCCCGCCATAATCACTCAATAGGTGGTAAAAAAAAATAACATATTATGTAATATTATTATTCTTCCAAAAAGTCCACAAAAATTACTTTTTCGCTGAACCGACTGCGGTCAAAGTTTAGCCTCCCTTAAGCGAATCGTAGCGATACGAGTTCAACAGTGCCCCAAGATTTCAATTCCAAGCACCATTTCAAAAGATAGAAATTCCTGCTCACATGTTTATTGAATGTACCTTAGGAAAATTACAAAATTCTATTTTGGGCACACCAGGCCTCGGAATCAAGCGCTATCAATTTTCACAGACTAACAATAATCCCAAATAATTTAAATTTTTTTTATGGAATTTCCAGATCTGTACAAATATTTAATTAATATAATAATTATTTCTTGTATATCACATATAATTATGTTGTTAATATCATATATTTACTTTAAATCCATCATCATACCCAACCATGGTAGGTGGTTAGGGAAATATGAATGAAATTGGTTCACAAGTTGGTATCCTATCATACACATGAATAATGACGTCATAATAATATTGATGGATGTGGGTATGGTTATATGTCATTACCTGAACAACACGATATATCTATATAATTAATACAATGATGATATTATATCATCATATCTTAATAATAATTTATCTTTATAGTGGAAGAAATAAAATAAAAACCCTTGTTGAAGAATATGACCACTTTTTAAGGTATCTTATGTGGGCACCAAAGAATTCAAAGGAAGGATTTCATACCAAAATAAAGCTTATAAGATGAGAGTGGGGATTTTGAGAAGTTATTTAGGTAGGTATTTTTTGAAATAATAGGGTTTTATGGTGTAAATTTGAGCGGATAGGGGGAACTTATAAAGGTGATGTTAGTGGCACATTTCTATTTATTTGATAATAATGAATTATACTCACATTTTATTCCATATAACAAGTAACAAATAATGGAGAATTATTGATAATTTAAAGTATAATTTCTAAATATGGCCATAAAATATATTTTTGACACATTTTTAGGTTATTCTGACACTTATCGTTTTAGTTTAACCCCCCCGGGTAAATAAATTTTTACATTATTTGCGATAATTTTACTATTTTTACTATTCATTTTGGTAAAAAAATATATTCAAATTATTAAAAATTATAAATTATTCAAATTCAAAATATGTAATCCAATTTTCAAAATTATATTCTCCAAACTAGGAAAATTTTAATTTCAAACTAATCTCACATACGTTTTGATAAAGCAGGTTTTAAAAAAGGAAATGTTGAAACTTTTACATTGTGTTTATATAAAAGTTCAATATGAAAAGTATACTAATGAGTGAAATTTAATTAATTAAGATAATATTTATCTATTTTTACTTTTAAAATAATTCAAAATATAATTTATAATTATAAATTATTTAAATGAATAGATAGTTATGAAAGAAATAACTATTTTCACCATTTATAACGAAAAATTACATTTCCAATAATTAGAAAAAATTAACCCTTAGATAATTTTGATATCATTATTTAATTTTTTTTATAAAATAAATTTTATAAAAATTTTAAAATGTAATTTTCAATTATGTGTGCAAAACAAAACAATTGTTTCTTTTAGAAAAAATACATTTTTTAGAAAATATTTATTTTTATTTTAAAATATTATTATTCTATTTATAAATAATAAATAACCATTATTTTCAAAATTAATTTAGTACATATACCCCACTAAAATTTTTATTTGATAACTATTATATTATATAATAAAAATATTTAAAATTTCATTTGAACTTAATGTTGTGCGCAACACAAGCTAAACATGGTGTTGCGTGAAATGCAATCAAAAATTAGTTTTGAATGTAATTGGAGATAAAATAGGTATTTATTATAATTTATGATATTTAAGGGATTTATTTACAAATAAATATATCAATAGGTATCAAGGTGTTATGTATCTTTTTTCTAATCTGGGTGTTGCATGTGACATACACAATCAAATAAAATGTTTTCATTTTAAAATATCAATGTATTAAATTCCCCAAACATTAAATAAATGGCTTCCTCAAAATTTTAAAATTATCATATTAATCTAGGATTTGATATTGAAAAATATTTTTTTTGAAAACTGAAAAAATAAATATGTTAATAAAATATACTCTTAATTAGAGAGAAAGAGAAATATGAAATCCATCTAGAATAAAAAAAACTAGAAATCCCAATAAGAGTAAATTATTGAGAAATGAAAATATTGACAGCGTTGAAATGATTCAACTATTATAGAGAATGATTGAGGTCATTAATTACAAAAAATTTAACAATCAATGAAACACTAAGGGCCTCAAAACAATAAATATTTGATGATATAAAATACTATTTTTTAATGAGATATGTATGTCATAATATAGCATTTTCGTTTCAGGATCCTTTTCTTAATTTTTAGGAATTATATTTCCATATGTGATTACATGAAAATATACATACATGATACAAATATTTTTTATAAGAACAATTTAATCCTTTGTTTGTGCTTTGATCAATTTCCAATTCATAGTATACTGTATGAAATGAATATCCAAAAATGAATTTTTAATTCACAATGAACTAAAATTTAATTTTTATATATCATAATATCCATAATATAATTACAGTTCATTCCATTGATATTTAGTTATTATTATAAGATAATGGTTATTACAAGCTATCTAATATGTGTAGAAATTCATATAGTGTATTAAAAAATTATTCTATAAAAACATATCCAATGTCCAACTTAAACCATTCCATAAGTGGTTAAAATTAAGACCCTACAAATAAATTAAAATCCAAACCCATAGAATGGGGGTTACTAAATTTCCAAAATGAAGATATCAAAAATCACTAAAATAACATGAAGTAGCTATTAATCGTCACATAACAAACATGTGAACATGTTCATCATGTATTCTCTTAAAACATGGTAATAACATAAATTAACATAATACCTGATACCAAATATTCATGCCTCGATATTAATATAATTAAAAACATATTATTATATATATTTTATAAATCCAAAAATATTGATAATAGCACCAATGATAGCATAAAATAATTTATTAATAAATCATTAATTCATTCCAAGGTACTCTATATTATCTAATTTACATTATTCATATTAGGCGTCTTATTATCATAAACTCATTATCTTAGAAACAAGAACATATTAATGGTTATATTTAACATAATCATGGTTTTTAATGTTAGTTCAAATTTCAATTGAATCATTTTTCTTTGTCATCAGTACCATCTAACATATAGATTCAATTCCTTAATAAAAAATAACTATATTATAATCCTTATATATTACATAATTCTGCACATGAGCCTTAGCCCAGTTGGTGAGGACTCGGTAGGTGCATCCAAGAGACCCTAGATCAAATCTTAGTGGAGGTGTATTTCTGGGTTACTGTAGTAGGAATGTAGCAGAAATGGAGTAGCATTATAGAAGGCACTGTAGTTGGCACTGAAGCAGGAACTATAACACCAGGAACTATTCATCCATCTGGTCCATTGGGCCACCGAATTAGTCTTCAGGTCCTAAAAGGATTTTGGGCTACCCAAGTCCTTTGACCCTATTGATTATCAGTGAAATCAGGACAGCTTATGGTCATTCAGCCACCCCAAGGCCTTTGTGCCACATGAAAATGTTGATGTACTAGTCAGACCACAAGGGAAAAGGCTTTAGGGGAGGATCTAGGGCAGTCACATTCACTATAGTAGAGCTAAATGTTATTGGATAAATGAGAGGGTATAACTTTTCCATCAGTATTGGGCCTATGCAGCTTTACAAATGACTGCTATCCGACCATCCCTACAATGATGGGGTGCAGATATCATGACATATGATGGGGAGGAGTAGTTCCAAGTTGTCTTTTCTAGGTGATTCCCTCTAAGACCGATGGGTCATGTAATTGTCCCCAAGCCTTCAGGTCTTGTAAGGGTTCCACCTCACCCATTAAAAGGTGGATTATCAAAATAATAAAAAAATGAAGGCCTTAGAGCCATTCCGACCAACCATATAACCATGATATCATAAAAAAAATACTTAAATGATATAATTTATTAATCTAAACATAAAAATTAATCATTAAATTTAGTTTTGTTAATTATATAAGTTCTACAATGATGCATTATTTCTTTTGCGGTATATTCCTTGGATGCGTAGAGAATCCATTTTCATATTGTCCAATATCCATATAGTTGAAGCATTTATATATGGAAATTTTTTTCTTTACCTTTTAATCATGAGAATGGAAACCTTTCTCTCTATACTTATAAACAACTCCCATTATTTCATGTATGTACAATGGTACTTCTTTCTACAATTACCACATGTGAGAAAAAACTTCTTCCCCTTCATCCCCATATACATTTTTTCTCTATTGTCATCTCTTTCTTTTGATTCCCATTGAAGCCCAAATTATTAGATATTTCTATCTCTATACTATTATAAAATGGTACTATATATTTATATGTCGAGAATGTTTGGAAGATTACTACCTTTCGAAATATTGGCTTAACATCATCAAATAAATTTTCATTACTAATATTTGTATTGAGTGCCTTAATGTGGGTCCTATTCCTTCTACCATGTGTCATTTATAAATGATGTAATACACTATATTAGATCATATCATTAAGAAAAATAATTTATAATCCCAAAAATAGAAATATACCAAACAAAAATTGAAAAATATATGCATATATAATCTCATAATGATGATTTATTTTGAGGTTTATCTATTTTTGAATACTTAAAAAAAATTAGAAAATTTTAATTAACTTAATAATATCCCCACGAGTGTCAAACTAGATACTTATTAAGGACCATTTTCATACAATAAGTAATGATCAGGTCAAGCCCAATGTTTCATTTTCTATGTTAATAACCCTTGGTTCCTCTATTCCAAAACCACGTCCACCTGTAGTATCTAGATAGGGATGTGTTTCTTGGAAAAACAAAATAATTGATTGATTAATAGATAATTATGATGTTATTATATACTTATACTCAGTTATAATAATATATTTATGTTCCCTAATCCTTGTTTCCCTTAATCTAATATCCAAGGTTTTTCTAAAATTCATCTGACACCAACTATAGTGGTCCTAACACTAGTATAATTGAGTTAGTGTCTTACTTTATTACATTTACTTAGATTTAAGGAATCAAATCCGAAATAAATGATCGATTTATAACTTCTGTAGAATCATATATTGATATGAAACCATATCTAACTGGTAATGTAAAATAAAACACAATAGAATACAACAGAAAATGAATTATATCCTTGAAAACACATTAAAATATTTCTTCTACATATCCTAGTCAATGAAACAAAATAAGTGTGAGCACAAATACTTAGTAAGGATTAAGTAAAACAAAATATATAATGTATGACAAAGAAAAAATATAAATATATAGGTAAATGACTAAACATACATTCCATTTAAATAACTTTAATATCATGGTATGATAAGGATGAATCAATATGTAGAGGTAAATAACTGAAAACACATTCCATTTAATCAATAAACTACGAATGAAACGCATCCATAGATAATATCATATCGAAAATATCATGGATAATAATAATAATTTAATTATAAATGAATTAAATGATAAATTATTGGACATCACATTTCCCAGACACATGATACACAAAACATCAAGATCTATCCTCAATATAGTTTAAAAGAACTAGGTAAAAACCCATATGATTAAGCCAACTGGTTCATATAATGAGAAAACCGATGCATCAGGGGGATATCCATAACTGGCCACTTCTAGAGTACTTAATTTCCATATCATTAATCATATATCTAATAATAGATTTAATTCATAAATAATGTTCCTTATAATCTGGTATTTGTATTGAGTAAAGGATATATATGCATCAATATTTCCACAGTTAATAAAATATTTTTCAAAGTAAAATCCATATGTAAAAATGGAATATGGTTTTAGAAATAATTATATGCATCACACTATAATATTTATATTTAATATAAATTAAATTTCAATGAAAAATGATCAAAATAAAGTGAGTGTTTCAGGATATGGTTAAAATAAAAAAAGAATTTATGACTATACAATAAATTTTACCAGGTGGTAATTTTTATTTCAAAACACCTAGGATAAAATGATTCAAAGTTAACTTAAAACTCAATGATGTATGAAATAATAATCACGATACATGTTAAAGGGGTAGTATATACACGAAATAAAAGTGATTGGTGCCTAATAAAAAATAAGTCTCAATGGGATGTTAATTTAGACAAAATCTCTTATATCACACTTTATTTTGGTGAAACATTATTTAACAAACTATATAATGGTTTTTTAATTTTTTAACTAATTATTGAAATATATTAATATTTAAAATACCATATATGAATCTTTATTAACATATAACCACTCATTCATTAATAATTACTCATTATTTTCATTTGTTTGGGTGTTAATTTTATTTTTCTCATTTGTATTTTGTCATGAATGCTTGTGTCCATGTGATTATTATATAGTTTTATAATCTCCAAATAAATAATAGTGGAATAATTATCATATTTTTATATCAATTATACATTAAAAACAAATCATGATTGATGGTTAAGAAAAATGTAGTATGTTATGATCAGGTAGATTTTTCATTGTATGTACGCATGGGTAACATTTCAATTTATCAATAATTAGTATAGAATAGAAGTATGTAAAATTTTATCATTATATAAGTATAATAATATAATAAATACCATTTTATTTATTTAAAATATTCTCATATATATCATCCATGTGGTCTGTTGATGCAAAGAGAGTCACATCATTTCTTGAAGGTGGTATTCCACAAGTACACGAATGACATTATCATATTTAATTAAGTGAAAGGTTATGAAAGAAAATGATATATATTATATTTTAAGAATGATAAACATGTAATTAATTGGATAATTATTTCATTTATATGACATATAATATTTAACTTTACCCTTATCACTTTCCATATAATGTGTTAGTGAATGATGAATCACATCTCTTCAAAAGACCATAATCCTCCATACACACATGTGACATTATAATATCTCTTATGAAATAGAAATTACATTGGTATATATAAAATAATTAATCATGAGGTATTACTATGTTATAAAAATCATATATATACAATTTATATTCATAATATTTTTTATAAATGAGAGGTGGTTATGGAAGAACGAATGACCTCGATTTGCAAGGCTCTAGTTAACTACACACACGAATGCAGATTTCATAACAAATTTTTTGGAAGTGGGTTTTGTTTTAGGTCATGTAATTATCATTAAAATATATCAGTATATTGATGAAACGTATGTTATTATATAAGAATGGTCTAATAATAATTTAATGAGGTGTAGGATGAAATAAAATAAAAATGTTGGTTGATGAATGTTACATCTTCATTATGTATCATCCTTAGGGTTTTTACCTAATCATAACAAGGAAGTATTTATACTAAAAAAAAATAAATATAGGATGATATGAGGAAATTTTGGAATTGATATGGGTTAGGATTTCTAGATCCAATATATCTTGAAGGTGTGAATTAGAGAAGAGATGAGGTGGCATTTTATAGATGAGGTTAGTGGCACAAAAGGTTTTTTTGGAATTAACAGAATTCCACCCACACTTGTTTTTTGTAACATGGATAAAATAATGTTAAATTGTTGATAATAAAAGGATATGGTCTAAATATGGCTATAAAATGGACTGTAGACATGATTTTATTTTATTTTTACACTTAAATTTTTATTTTATCCCTCGTTAAATCCATTTTAAACTTAACCCTAACAACTAATCTTTACTATTTTAACTATTAATATTGTTATAAAATTATATTGAAATTATTAGAAATTAAAAAAAATGGTTTTTTAAAATATTTTATAAAATTTTAAATTTATGTTTGTAGAAGTGGATATTTATAATTTATAATTAATTTCAAATATGTGACGAGAAAACAAGTTTTCAAATATAAAACGTTTCAAAGATTACAAAGTTTCTATATCAAAATTTAATATGAAAATTATTATAATAAACTAAATTTCATTAATTGATATAAATTGTTTCTAATGTTACTTTAAAACCGATTCTAAATATCATTTAATAATATAAATATTTTAAATGAAAAGGCTGTTTTCAATTAAAAATCATAATTTTTTTAATATTTATAAAAACTGAAACGCTTAAAGAATATAAAAAAATATCATCCTCATTTTTTTTGATATAGTGATTCCAAAATATAATATAATTTATAGAAAAATATAATTTAGGTAAAAAAATTTAAATTATTTTCACAAAGCGTGAGTAATATGTCCTTTAATAAAATAGATTTTAGAATTGTTTTTTTCATATTAGTAATAATTATTATATTTGTAATCAATAGGTTACCATAATTTAAATAATTCTGTATGTACAAACCCTCCATTACAATATATAGGTGATAAGTATTATACAATATAATAATAATATTTAACATTCCATTAAAGCGCGGTGTTTCGTGTAACACAAGATACACTCTGTGATGCTTGTAAGGCAATATAAATGTAGTGTTTCATGTATATTAACATATTTGAGATATTTTTTAAGATTAAATCTATTTTAAGGCATCAGGGTATTATATTTTATTCTATTCATGGAATTTTACGTCACATAGTGTATAAAATAAAATGTTATTGTATTAAAATTTTTGGGTGTTACATCCACTGTATGAATTTTTTATTTGTATATTAGAAATTTAAAAGAGATGAAGGGAAGTCATTCTTATATTACAGAATGATAGTGAGTTAATAATATTTTATGATTTTGTATGTTTATTTGATAATTAATTATTTTGTTAATTTCCTCATCGTACTCTGAGAACAATTATTTTGGATGATGCATGGTTTATTTTATCTGATAACTTTTACTTTGTAATATAGGTATATTCACCCCAAAATTCTATAATAAGCCCCCAATATTAGTAAAATACTCTACGATAAAATGATGAATTATTGATGATAGGGTAATCTCCTATATAGACATTGATGAGAGGTGTCATATGTGGGATGTTACATCTGGTTGGAGTTCCTCTTCTTGTGGTTGGTATATTTATTTTTAAAATTTCATCTCTCATAGTAGAGCTAAATGTTCCGTAATTTAGTAGAGAGTTTTTATCAATGGTCTGTGAGGTATATTATGATGTTTTAAAATATATATTAAGGATACCTTTTTAAGGGGATGCCAATTTTTCATCCCATTTAGTTCTTGAGACACAAATGATCTCACTACCTTCACATTATATTTCTATTTCTATGTTAAAATATTTAAATGTTTAATTGGGAAACATGTATATAATGGGATTTCTTCAATATAGTGTTTTCCACTGGTTCTCTTTGGTACTCTTTTCTATGAAAATGGTGGGAGCCCTTAACTTGTATAAAATCTATAATATGTTTAATCTTTTAACCATCTAAGAATATTAAAAATACTTTCTTTGTATTCATAGTCGATTTAATCAATTAAAAGGAGAAATTCAGTTTCTAAATATTTTACTCTAGCCAAGATACACCCTCTCTTAGTAATGGTGTCTAAATTTCCAAAGAATTATTTTAGAATTGGAAGCTCCATAGGATATATAGTCCACTAAGAGGTGATAGGTCAATCAATGGACACTTAAAACTTTTATGAATTATTGCCCTATAAAATTATATATTTTATACTTATATAGTCTCAACCCACTTAATAATTTTCTCATATACTCTCCTAGAACATGTTGTAAATAAAGGTAAAAATGCACAAGGATTTACAAGGTTCGATACTTAGATGAATTCTTTTACATGATTGGTTATGCACAACAAATAATGATTACCAACTAAACAAATATCGCCAATTACAAGTTGGGGTGCACACACAAACCATTACTATATTAGAGTGTCTATAATATTATCCTGAAAAGAGTCACATAATAATTTTTTTCTACATATCATAGGACTTATATTTCTTGCTTATCACTGTAAATATTCAAATGCTTCTCACTATATTCACTAATTTTCAATATGATATCCTTAGAAAACCAGAGTGGAATATGTTTTATGGAGTACCACCACATATATAAATGTGTTATTTTTGAGTTCACATATTGGAATTTTACCACCAAGACATAAAAATACACCATTGTATAAATTGATCAAATGTTCTTAAACTCATAGTAGAGTTTTCAAAGGCCAATATATCTTCGAGAAAAATTTCATGCAACTCAATCTCCACTCATAGATCAACCTTAAATATCAGAAATAGAGCTAAAAACTGGAATCTTGAATGAAATTTTATTTTTCTTCCTATGATGAAACATTTTTATTACACCCGTCAACAAATTCAATACATATTAATGGAAATAATGTAGATAAAGAATATTCAGCACAATTTTTTATTCTACATCATGTTAACTATATAATGCACTATATTAATCCTTTAACTTATTATGTATTGAGAGATGTCATATATTTGTTATATACTAAAAATGTTAGTTCTTGAACATTTTATATAAGTGGTTTCTTCTTATTTTTCTATACATTGTCCTTAAATATTCTCTTCCACTAACGAGCATGGAAAAATTCATTTAACGAGCCATCTCATTTACATTATCTATAAATTGAATGATGGGATATTTTTTACTTATAAACTAAATTAATTTTTATTAGACACTAAATTTAAGTTCTCATGATATTTAATACACATGTTTTCACTTAATGGATAATCTCAAGATACCATAAATAAATTCTTTTCTCATTTAATAGTTATCCTAAACAATTTTCAGAAAATATTTATATTTGGCTCGACATAAAATTCAATAAAAATAATCTATAAAATTTACCAGTAAATTCATCATTTTGTACACTTGTCATACACCAAATCATGATAACGATGTGGGGAAACTTATTTTTGTATTTACAGATTTATAATGAATTCTATAAGGATATTATTTTGAGTCTATACAAAGCAGTTATAAACCATATTCATACTCCTATCCTCATGAGTGATTAAAAAATTCATTAGGATATTCAATCCAATTAAAAAAATATAAGTGTTTAATATTTTTTATATTTATTTTCTAGATTTTATCAAATATAGGTGTATTATTATTTTTAGGATTGGGAAAATTAAAATCCTACAACATGATTTCCTATGATCAATTTTATAAAATGTAAAAAAATCACACAAATAGATCATATATTTTTAATGTTTACTCTAATATGAAGATATATCTTTGGTATAATAATTTCTATTGTTTTATTGAAAATATATTAACACCATTTTTGCATCACATGTGAATTTAAAGACACTATTACAACACTGGTTTTATTATACCACACCATGATGATCAACTACATATGTTTATATTGTTTCTATTTAAATATAAATGATTTTTAACATGTTGAAAAAATAGAAGAATAATCCCCTTAAATATTTTTTTCATTGGATTTTATCTCTAAAATAATTTCTTTATTGATAAGAACTTTTAATATTTGACTAAGTGTAAGAGGCCTCTTTTGGGATTTCAATTCCATAAATTCACAAAATTTTATGATTGATAATTAAATTACTTAAAAAACATATGAATAATTTATATGTTTTAAATAAAATCATATAATTAAACTTTATTATGTTTATGGTAGATTCTTGAGGTTATATGATAGAACCAAGTTGTAATGACCTCAACTCCAGTAACACAAATATAGTTCCTATTTAATTTCTTTGACATAGATATAGGGTGTCAAATATTGAAGGAATGGTCAGTTTAGATGTTTTGGAAAAGTTTATACGCATTATAAATTGATAATATGAAATAAAATATAATACGTAACAAAATAAAATAACCTTCCACCTTGAAAACTCTATCAGTAATTTCTTCTTCATTTTTTGGGTAAGAGAAACAAAAGAAGGGTGATATTAAATTCCCAGTAAGGGTTACGATTATCATAGATTTTATGAATAAATATACAATAATAAATATGTAATTGTTAATAACTGAACACACATTCCATTTATTCAATAATGTAGGTATCATAATTAGATAACACATAATCAATATGGAATGTAAAATAACTAAAAAAACATGTAATTTATTCTATAAATGTGGACGAAAAGAATACGCAGATAAAATTATAGTGAAAATATCATGGATAATAATAAAAAATTTATTTTATATAAATGATATGGTTAGTTATTTTATTTCATGATCTCATGAATCATGATACATGAACTTTCTTGATCTTTCCCCAAGAGAGTTTAAAATTACTAGGTAAAAACCCATTTGATTTTCCCAACTCATTTTTCTCATAAGACCTATCAATGCATCACATGGATATCTATAACTTCTCTAGACCTATATCTGCATATCCCAATAATTCCACATATATTTAATGATCTATTTAATTTATAAACAACATGCCTTATTAACAAATATCAACATTGAGTAAAGTATACATATTAATTAATATTTCCCTAGTTAATATAAAAACAATAAATGTTAAAAATATATTAAAAAATGGTCTATGGTTTTGGAAATAATCAATTCCATCATGAAAAATATTGAAATTTAAGAGAAATGTAATGAATAATGATAAATTATCACAATAAAGGAATTTTTAAAGGAAATTTAACAATCATAAGAGAAAGTGAGATTATACAATAACTTTTAGCACATGATAATTTTCAATTTTAATAATCTTGGATGAAAAGATTCAAATTTAAAATTAAAATATCAAGAAAAATTATTGATTCATGATATTAACTGTTAATGGGGATGCATAAACTTCATATAAATTAAATATGTGCATAATATTACAATATTCCCCAATTAAGGGAAATTGAGATGAAGTCCCTAATGACTTTGGTAATATGTGGATCAAAACCCCATGAAAAGAGAGAACCACATATGAAATTTTAAGTACTAATTAATTTAATGAAAATAATAATAATATATATTCATTGAAATTATGTACACTACACAATAAAAATAAGTGCTTAATATGGCATGTGTCTTACAAAAGTAATAGATTAATAAGAAAAACACATAAATTGAGACTAAATCTTCACTTGTATTATTTATCTTAATAAAAAATAAAATTATTTTAATTATATACATTATAAAGATAATTTTTAAAATTTTATAATTCATTTTATTTAACTTATATCAATTTTATATACTATTACTTATTAAATTAAATTTACATCGATTGTTTTGAAGATATTTGACTTATGTGTCCAAAATTTCATTGTAAGGTTACTATTGATCTATGAGGTCATTATTTCAACATATCCAAAATAATAATCAGGAAATTATTATCATATTTATAAATAAATTTTAATTTTAATACCATTCATTAAATATGATATTTTTAAACGAATTATGTTATGATTTTGGATATGGTAGGTCATACTTACGCATGAGTAACATTTCTACTTTTCAATGATCATTATGAAAATGAGGTAGGAGATAATTTATATTTCCATAATAATAATAATAATATAATATATAGAATATTATTTCTTTATATATACTTATATATACAATCCATATGGGGTGGTGATGATAAATATGTGTTATATCACTTTATAAAGACATACACAAACATCATTATCATCATTAAGTGAGTAAAAATTTAAGAAATAAAATAATATATTATATTTTTTATTTGATAAATATTTAATTAATATCATTATTATGTGATTTATATGACATATATTAATTAAATATTTCCTCATTATCTTCAATATAAAGAATTAGTGAAAAACAAATCACATCATTTCATGATGTGGTAGTTCATCGTACACAGAAGCGACGTTATCATATTTCATAAATAATGAAAAGTAAATAAAAATAAATACATGATATAATTAAACCATATTTATAATTATGGTTTAAATATTATGAATATACTTTATTACCATCATCATACCCAATAGTGACTGGTGTTGATGGAAAACGTGTCAAGTCTTCTAATGAGGTGGCAATCCTTTATACACATGAGTGATATTATCATTTACCATTTGAGGAAAGAGTATATGGATATTTTATATGAAATTAACATTATAATATCTCAATATATGGTATATTTTTGAATTATTATATATACATGGATTAATAATAATTTAACGTGGTTGGGGAAGAAATAAAAAATGCTTATTGAAGAACATCACCTCTTCTTCAGGTAACCTCCTTAGATTTTCATTACAAGACGTCCTTGGTTGAATATATTCTCAATATAAGGATTTTAGGATAAGTGGATGGATGTTTAGATGTTATTTTGGGATGTGAGCGGCATAAAAAATAGTTTTTAATGGTGTGAAGAAGATAAGAGAGTGGGTGACATTTTATATGTGAGGTGAGTGGAGTAGTTGTAATTTTTAAAAATATAAAGTTATACAAACATTTTTCACATTAAAAAAGTGTTATCAATTAATTATTATCAATGATGAAAAAATAAAATTTCAAAATATGGATATATATTGTATTTATACAAGTTTTTAGGTTACTTTAGAATATTTTTTTACTTTAACCCTTAGTAACCCCATTTTCACCTTAGTCATGATAGTTATGTTTTCATGTTTTGTCTATTTATATGGGATTTTTTTAAAAAAATTATTATATAATATAAATTATTATTATTATAAATATTTAATACATTTTTAACAAATTCCACTGACATTGGTGACAAAATATATTTTAAAACCAATCCCTTAGATACGATGAGAATGTAGCTTTTCAATGAGAAAATTTTCAAAAGATTACAAGGTTTATATATAAAATATCCATATAAATATGATTCCAATGAACCAAATTTGATTATAAGATATTTAATTTATGTAATTTTTTTTAAAAATAATTTTAAAAATAATTTATCTTTACAAATAATTAAAATAAAAAGGATCTTTTCAATTAAAAATCTATATTTTTAACAATTCATCGAATAATGAAACATTAAAAGATCACAAAAATTAACCCTATGGTAATTATCATATTACAATTTCAATAATTTAGTTAATTTTATCAAATAATGTTTCTATAAGGGGTTGAAATTTAATTTAAATTATTAGCGCGAAGAATGAGTAAACATTCTTTAAGTAAAAATAAAGTTTTTTAGAAAACATTTCATATATATTTAAATGAATCTTATTTTTATTTTTTACAAACACACACAAACACACAAACCAAAACACACACACAGATATATATATATATATATATATATATAATGAAAATACATAATATATATATTTTTTAAAATGTATTTTGTTTTATTAGTACTCTCTAATTTAATGGCTCGATCATAATGTCTATGTTAAAATAATATTTTAATATTGTATTGCATTTCATTTAAACTCGATACTGCATGCATCCCAAGATATCAATGAAATTAAATTTTTTCATAATGGAATATATTGTAAAGCCAAAGGGTGTTATATTATTTTCTCAAACAAAATGTTTTTCCCCAAAATTTTATTGATATTACATTATAAATAGATGAGGGCGGTTCTTCTTCAAAATATCCTCTGGATCCCACAATGCTTCTTCAATTATGTGATTTATCTAAATTACCCATACCAACTGAGTCTTATATTCCTTAATAATAGATATCTATTATCAAGAATCTTTATGGTTTCTTGATAATAATATAGATTTTGTTCCAATTCATTTTCCTCAGAGGGTAGCATATGCATTTGGTTTATTATGTACTTCTTTAACAATGATATATGAAACAAGTCATGTACTTTTTAGTGAATTAATATTGTTTCCAAAGGATAAGAATCATCTCTAATTATTTAATGGATTTAAAATGGTATACTTTTTCTTTGTTTTTTGTTTGCCTTTATTACCAAACCTTATAACACCCTTATAAGAAGGCACATTCAAGAAATCATGATCTCCCAATTGGAATAAAAAAGCATTTATCTAATTATCGACATTACATTTATTTCTAATTTGAGCGACTTTAGTATGATCCTAAATAGACATGACCTTTTTTGTCTTCTCATCAATACATTCTCGGATTATGATTATCCATTCAACAATATCATGCCATCATATAGGAGTAAGATATCTATTTGTGTATAATGCATTATATTACATGCCAACGAGCCCATACCTGAGTTGTAAGGGCTCCTGCTTGGCATCCAAGAGACCCGGGTTCAAAACCGGGTGGAGGGGAATTTCCGGGTACCGTAGTAGTACTGTAGAAGGTACTGTAGCAGGTGTAGTTCGGTACTGTAGCAGCAGGACTATTCACCTGATTTGGGCTTTCGGGCCACCAGTTTGGGCCTACGGGTCTCAGGGCCATCAGGCCATCAAAGGACTTTGGGCCACAGGGCGTTCAGGCCATTAAAGGCCATGAAGTAGCACAATTCACTCAGAGAATATCCCAGATGAGGATCAAAGCACTAGTAGGTGTCACCAGAAGCAGAGCTTACCGGATTGGAAGAATGAGAGGGTATGGAAACCGCCATCGGGACCAGGCACCATGCAGTTTTGTATGGGGCAATGCTACCCGATCAGCAATGCAGGCGGGGAGCTAAAGACAATCAATGATACAGAAGCTGGGGAGGGGAAGTTCTAGTGGGATGGGCCTATGGGTCATGTATTAGGCATGGTATGCCTCTAGGACTTTAGGTCATGTATTACAGGTCATGTTGAGCCTTGTGCTTTGGGCCTACGGGTCATGTACGAGTTCCCCTTCAACCGTTAAATCACCCTATTAGACATTCCACTAGTTTGAAGATGGTCAGAAGCCCTCAAATGAAGTTTAGTGTCAAGAGGCTTCTAAATACTTTTCTATAATTTTAATTTAAAATGGGGATCTGTATTAGAGATAATAGAAACAAGTGTTCCATGATGTTTTAAAACATCATTAATATAGATCATTGTGAGGAACTCAAGATTTATATCTTCCCATATAAAGAAAAGATGTGTATATTTGGTTATCATATCAATGATAACTCATAAAAAATAAATATTCCTAAGAGTATTTTGTAGTCCTATAACAATGTACATTGTGATTTCATCCCACTTCCACATATATATAGGAATAGGATTCATACCTCCTCAATGTTGCTACCTCACATCGTTAACTTGTCAACAAACCAAACATCTTGACACATAATCATAAATTTTCTGCTTCATGTTAAACCAACAAAAATGTGACCTCAAATAACTATATATTATTGTTCCACCAAGGTGTATATAGAAATTTTATCTCTGAGAATCATTAAAATATCCCTTTTTATAATAGATATAGATTGAACACATAACTTATTAAAAAAAATTACAACATATTTTTAAAAAAGAAAGTATGCTAATTTCATATCATTTATAGTTTTAATTTAAATTATAATTTATTCATAATAATTGTTTTTTATAAATTTATAATATATATGGGTTTCCAATAATTTGAAAAATATGCTAATTATCCTATTCATTAATAATTCCTATATCCGTATTTACTAGATCCATTAAAATATGATTCCTCTCAATCTTAATTTGGGTAAAAATCTATGGTGTTTCCTACATAATGCATCCTATATCTTATATGCTTTCCCAAAGTGGTACTGTAATTTAAAATCATAATCTATAAGTATATCAATCCAAATCATTTCCTTGTATTGATCTTCTTTTGTGAAATTCAATATTTTAGTTCCCTATGGTCGATGTATAACTCTCATCTCTCACAATATTGATAATGTATCCATATTTTAAATGTAATTACTACACCTACCATCTCAAGATCAAGTGTTTGAATGCTCTACTCATTAGTGTTAAATTTCATTGATGAAAATGTAAGAACATTATCATTTTTCATTTGGACACTACCAAGTCTCATCTTTAATGAACCACTATATATCAAAAATCATCATTGGAAGTTTTTAGATCCAAAACCAAAATTATGAGAAACCTGCAGTAAATAAAAAAATTTACATTCCTTTGACCAAACAAGATTAATCTATTTACGTGTAATCTTGGTTAATAAGTTTTAAAATATTGAAAAATTATGAATGAATTATCGATAGTAACCTACCATTCTAATAAAAATATGCACCTCAATTATTTTCATTGATATTTTCTATTATCTAGAAAACATAGTTTTCATAGGATCAACTAAGATTATATACTTGGATATAATATGAAGAAGAAAAAAAATATTGAATCCAAAAATCACACATTCTATATTTCCGAAATTACACTTTCCTTCTAATAATCACAAGAATGATTCAAATGTGATTTTCATGGTTTTCTTATCTTTAATAATACACCAAAATATCATAAATGAATACTGCAAAAATTCATGATATTAAATTAATAATATATTCATTAGATCCATAAAATAGAGGTTTCATTAGTAATTTACAATAGAAGTATTTTATACTCATAATAACTATACCTCGTTCAAAAATATAGAGTTGGAATGTATCCATTATTTACTTTCAATTGATGATACCTAGAATGAAGTTCAATAATTGAAAAATATTGTTCTTCATGAGGTTGATTGAATAATTCCTCAATGTGATGTAAATTATGCATGTTATTATTCTAATATAAATGATTTCCCCTATAATAAATTCACAACCTCTAATGAAATTAATTGGGGGACACATGTTGAAATATTAGTGTGAATAAATCCCTTATCACCTTACTCAATTTTTTATTTCTTAAAATCCTATAACTACATAGTGGAAATTATATAGGGATTTTTTAATATCAGAATTTCATCAGGGATTAAATAAATAGAAACACAACTCCACGCTATGGGGGATTAGTAAGTAATTATCCAAGAAATCTGTAAATGTATTACTATATAATAGGTTAATCTCCATTTTAAATATTATCTTCTCCATAAATTGATTTATTTTTATCTTATTCCCCAATAATTTCGTCCATTATAGCTACTAGGGGTGGATCTAGATATGACTCATATAATGAACTATATTTTCTAATGGGTAGAAAGTCAAAATATCCATCACAAATTATAATTTCCATATTATTGTATTAATTATATTCCTCGTATTTTGGAAGCATGTCCATACAATGGATTTTAATAATGGAAAACATTGTTATGAGAATAAGCAAATAAAATAGAGAATATTTATGTGTCCTAATAAGGACATCCAAACTTATCTTGGTTGTAGTGAAACATCCCCTAGGAGTTTTGACAAAAAATCCCCTATTAAATTAAATTGGAAATGTCCAATTTTCTTAGAAATATGGGTCAATATAAAATATTGGGTTGATCTAGAATCAAATAAATCGTTACATAAATTTTAATATAATATTAATGTACTTTAACCCACATCATTGGCTACTTCCATAGCATCTGTAGTGATAAAATAATCTTGGATTTCTACACCTGTACTATTCTATGGTGGATTTACTTGACGCATGGGGAATTCATTTTCATAGTGACTATTCTACATAAATTTTTATCACTAGATTATATTTTATTTGTTCTTCCCTTTTCATTATTTTGTCTCTTGAACCATGTCTCTATATATATAACAAACCCTAAAAATCTTCAATCATCTCTCTGTTCTCTTGTTTCTACTGTTTTCAAAAAGTCAAAATATCTATTTTATATTATTCTTCATTGAATCATTAAAACATTCATGTTGTTCACATTACCAATTATTATCTTTATTTACCTTGAATATGTTTGAAATATATAATTCCTTCCCTGTTTTGACATCACATAAAACTATTTCATTATCTATTGGAATTGTTTGAGAGAAAATCACCCTTTAGTGAATTGGATTAATCCCTTTAATTAAATGGTCAATATTTCTTCCCATGTAGCATAAGTAATATATATAATACCTATTTGACCCTATAAATTTAGCTTAATTCTTCACAAAACATTCTTCTTCCGTATTCATTAATCTAAAAAACATTATCTTAATTTCACTTTGTTTTATATGAGGGTAATATTTATCAAAGATTGCATCTATAAAATTATTCTATTCTATGAGTTATATTTCCTCTTACTCTCAAGTATTTGGGATAAATGACCACCATTTATTAGTATGTACTTTGAGATAATATAATTTTAGGGTAACATTTTCCTTTTCAACCAAATCTCAATGCCATGTATATATTCTCTAGAGAATTAATCCATTGATCAGCTATAATTGGATAAATAGATCCACCAAATGACGGGGGTTTCTATACCTTGAAGTGTTCCAACATAGGATAATTACAATGTGGAACATGTTGACCCATCTGGGATTGTATTTTTTTCATATCTCAATTATGTTTCCCAAATATAGCTATAATTTACACAGTTCGAATACCAACAATATTATCCTCCTCACTAGAGAAATATCTTCCATGGCCATGAGTATTAATTCCCCTCTTCAATCAATGTTACATTTTAAAATAATGTAAAATAATAGATTATCTCATAAAATAAAAAAGTTTTAGTCATAATTTATTATTCAAAATATTTCATAACACTTAACAAAAATTAAAAAATTTATGCACTATTAATCTCATAATCATAAACATGATTTATTTCGGGATATATTTACTTTCATATCCTTTATAATGGTTTTTATAGAAAATTTTAATTATTTTATGAATATCCCTAGGGAGTTTCATACAAGGTGTGATGTAAGTTCTACCTTCATACTCCATGTGATGATTGAGTGGATCCAAATGTCACCCTTTAAGTGTTATTATCCATATTATCCAGTGCGTTGGGACTAAATTGACATTTAGTATCCATAAGGGGATATAATGTTATGAAAAAACAAATAATATCTACCTAATGAAAAAATGGATATTTTTTTATACTTATCTAAAATTCTATTATAGGGTTTTGTTTTCTAATCTATGTTATCCTTAATATATTTCCCAAGCATTCAACTAAAATTTTGCAGATACCAACTTTAATGATCTTGACCCCATTAACAATGATCTGGTGGCAATTTTCTACATTGACATAGATACAAGTGGTTAAATCATGATGGATTGATAAGATTATAAGTTTTATAGAATCATATTTGTACATTATATACATATTATGTTAGTAATTGAAAATAAAACATAAAAAATAAAAAAATAAAATGAACTGTATGTTTGAAAACACATTCAGTTATTTCCCCTACATATTCTATAGATAAGAATCAAAAAAGGGTGAATTTAAATTCTAATTAAGGGATACATAAAATGGAATCTATTGTAAATTAGTAAATAATAATCAATATCTAATGGTAAATAAATGAATAGATATTACATTAAAAAACATGGATATTATTATTAGATATGACATAGTCAATATGGCATTGTAAATAACTGAAAACACATGCCATTTAATCAATAGAAGAGAATAAAATGCATCGAGAGATAATATCATAGAAAAATATCATGGATAATAAGAATTTATATATTATAAAATAATGAAAATTAAAAATTACTAGACACCTTTATCTAAAACATCATGATACCTCAACTGTCAAGATCTTTCCTCAATAGTGTTTAAAGCTATTGACTAAAAAACCATCTGATTTTGACAACTGTTTTTTCACATGAGAAATGTATATGAATCAAGGAGATATATAAAACTCATGATCAACTATATTTATATGTACACAGAATTCATTATATATCAAATGATCAATTTAATTCGTGAAAAATATGTCTTATAAAAAAATATGTTTATTGAGTAAAAGAAATGGATTTCTGAATATTTACCCAATTAAAAAAATAACTTTGAAAGTAAAATCAATATATAAAATTGATATATAGTTTCCTAAATAAAAATAAATACCATTAAAAAATATTGATATTTTATAGAATTGTGATTTCTAATAGATAATGATCATAATAAATTTATTGTTTCAAGAGAATGATAACAACCAAAATATAATGAGATATTATACAATAACTTTTACCAGTTGATAATTTTCATGTAAAATCTTATTTGATGGAATAACTAAATTAGAAAATTAAAATACCATGAATTATTAATGAATAATGATATGACACATCAAAGGGGAATTATATACACTATATAATAAAATTTAGGTTCATATCATTACAATATGCCTCAATGATGATAAGTTAAGATGAAATTCCATGATGTATTGGCAATCTATGGATCAAAATTCTATGAAAATAGAGAACCAAAAATTTATTTTTAAATCGAAATTATTTTCCTTAAAATAATGGTAAAATAAATTCCTAGGAAGCATATACACCACACAATAAATATATATGGTGAATATAGTATATGTCACAATGAAGTAAATGTGATACAATAAAAACCATTACATAGAGTCCAACTCACCACATATGTTATTTATGTTCCCAAATAAAAATGTATGTTAAATATTTTATTGATTTAATTTTTTTTTCATGTTTGTATTACAATTATTTCAATTATTAACATGTAATATACAGTTACTTAATCAATTCTGTTCAATATGGGTTCTTTGACAATATTTGACTTATGGGTCCAAAATGACTTCTGAAGGTGAATATTGGACTAAGAGGTCATAAATTAATCATATATAGGATAATAATAATTTAATAATTATTATTTTTATACAGAAATAATAATTTTAAAACAGGTCATAAAAATATGATTTTGATAAACGAAATATGTTATGTTCATTGTGGTTGTTGGTCATACGCATACATTAGTGCCTTTTTGATTTTTCAATGATCATTAGGGAAAGGAGGTAACTAATAATTTATCTTCTAATAATGATAATAATATCATAAATACCATATTATGTATATATATTTAGCAATATATATATCATACTAGTGGTGCGGTGGTGAAAAAGAGAGTCACATCGCTACATGAAAGAGGTAGACTACACACACATGAATGATGTTTTCATGTTTTAGTGTGTAGAAAGGTATGAAATAAAATGATGTATAATATTTTAATATTATTAAATATTTCATTAATATAATAATAATTTCATGTTTATGACACATATAAATTTACATTATATTTATTATATTCTATGTAAATAGTAAGCGAGAAATAAATCACATCGCTTCGTGAGGAAATAGTCTACTGTACACCTGAGAAACATTTCATTATCTTCTACATAATGGAAAGTAAAAACGAATATATGAAATAATGAATAAAAATGAATAATTATGTTATAAATATCATATATATACTTTATATCAATCATTATTCATAACCATTAATGTTGTTGTCAGAAAACGCGTCACATTGGTTAGTGGGGCAGTAGTCCGATGTACATAGGAGCAACATTATTGTTTCACATTTGAGGGAAGTAGAGACAGATATAGGTCTTAAAATTAAAATATTAACAACTTTTTATTTGTTAAATTCTTCTATTATTACAAAATAATTTTTCAATATTAATTGGAGGAGGTGGAAGAATAAATAAAATAAAAACACTCAATAAAGAATGTTATCTATTCTTCGAGCATTTTCCTTCGATTTTCACCAAAACCCTTATTAGGTTAAAATTATGAACAAAATAAGGATTATATAATGAGGGGATTTATTTTGGTATGTGATTTGTGAATGTATTGTCTGAACCATGATGGTTTGAGGGTGTGAAGAAGAGTAGAGAGTGGGTGACCTTTTATAGATGAGGTGAGGAGAAACCTTGTAATTTTTGAAAAAGGTGTACCCATCCAAAAGGGTTGAAATTGAGTAATATAAATCCTTTGAAATTATGAAGACAAAATATTTAAAAAATATATATTTTATATAGTTTATTAATTAATTTTAACCCTTATCTTTTTAGTATAACCTATAGTAAAATCATTTTACTTTAACTGTAAAAATTTATTTTTACATTTTTAACTATAAAAATTTGTAAAAAAAGAAGTTTTAAAATTTTTATATTTTAAATTATAATCATTAAAAATGTGTAATCCATAATTAAAAAATATATTCTTATAAGTGGAAGATTTTAATTTGAAATCCCCCAATAGATGTCTTGAGAAAACAAGGTTTCCATGTGAAAAATTTCAAAACATTACAAAGATTTTATATTAAAATACAATTTTAAAATGATTACAGTGAACTATATTGGAATAATAGAAAAATAATTTAATATTTTTAATTTAAAAACAACTTAAAATAAAATTTATCCATATAAATAATTAAAATGAAAAGGTGGTTTTTAATTAAAATTTAGTATATTTCACTCTTCATCAAAAATTAAACATTTCATAAAAATTCCAAAATTTAACCATAAGAAAATTTTGAAATTATAATTTTTAAAATTAAGTTAATTTTATCCGATAATTTTGTTAATTTTTTTAAAAAATAAATTTTAAACTATGTGTGCGGAGTGAGACTAAACCTCATTTTATAAAAAATATAGTTTTTTCAAATAAAAATTATTTTTCTTATAAAAGATCCTTATTTTTTGTTTTAATCAATATATCAAAAATGAAAATTTGTAACATATAAATAATTAGTTATTTTTTAATTTTATTCATACTCTCTAATTTAATGGCTATGTTATAATGGATATGTTTAAATAATATTTTAATAGAGTATCATGTTTCCTTTAAACCTGGTGTTTTCGGCATCATAAGTTATCAATGAAATAAATTATTTTCTAAAATAAATATATTTTAAGGTATTGGGTTGTTACAAAAGACCTAATATAAAGTATTAAATTCATAACCATTAACCTACACTCACATTATAAGACATAAACATAACTTCAAATGGTATATTTTTATCTATATTTTGAAATTTATATCCTGGAGACTTGTGACATTGAAAAAACATACTTTCAACATCGGGAGATATACATTCAACAAAAAATGAAGGAAATAATTATGTCGAGCTATATGTTTAGGAATTATTTAATTTTAAAGGGAAATAATAATTTTATATTTATACATGTTTCTACAAATAGAGATCAAATTTCTCTATAGATTATTTATATTTGTTTAATTCATATTATAACTACCCCCCAAATAATTAATATAATTATTAAAATAATTCCAAACTCCTAAGATAAATGACCAATGCTTTTAAAAAATAAAAAAATAAAAGAATTATATTTTTTCAAAAAACATATCCATTAACACTTGTGAAGGCTTTCTCGAATCAATTTCGAGAAAAATAAAATCACATCATCTTTTGGCTAAGTCAGGGTAAACACTATATTCTCAACAAATAATATGCTTGGTGACTATAAGATGTGTCCTTTTTATTCATAAAATAACTTATGTTATTTATAGTAGCTGAAAATTGATTACAAAAATATTGATGATAGTACTACAAATCCCATTTAATCTTATTATCAATGATAAATAACTCATCCAATCATATGATATAATGGGATTTCGATCAAAATCTATACAATCATATATCAAAGGGTATCCAAATTATTCCTTCCATTGACCAAGTATATGGGTAACTTATATGTTATATTAACTGGGTGTATATTTGAATTCATCACCCATATCATCAAATTTTCATAAATACATTACTAGATAATACAAAAATAATTAAAAAAACAAAATAATCAACTCAAGGGTACTTAAATTTCAACCATTGTATTTTTTTAATTAAAAAAATACTCCAATAGGTAAATGTTATTGATATACCCTAATTTAAAATAAATAAAATTTGAGGGAATATTTTCCCTCTTATTGAATGGATTATCTCATCAACTTGAAATAGCAACCTATTCTACCCATTACATTATAATATCCATAGACAATACAAGAACCATATAATTCATAGAAATTAGATTTAATTTAGTCACTCTAAGTATTTTAGGAATAATTATTGTATAAAAGATATTTTATAGCCTAGAAACCAAATATATCCATTAGATTTATCAATTTTATGATAACTATGAATTCAAATCAGATGGTAGGTATATTATATTTACATAGTGTTCTATGAAATAATAGTTAATATTCACAAAAAACAGCAAAACATGTATTGAATATTTTTTTACTTCCCCATTTTTTGGAAAATACCCCACTTATGATTTAAAATAATCAATCAATATAACATGTAAATGAGATATAATAGAATTTATTAATCTTCAATATATAATGGTGCTTTTAAGATTTGCATATTTAATAAAAATGTTTTTATACTCTAGAGGATTTAAACATTTTTAGATCCCACTAATTCGATTTTATATATAATTTATCAATTTTAATTCCTATAACATGATTACAAGATAAATGATATGGAGAGGGGTGGATAATTCACTACATTTTAATTTTAGCAATCAGGTAGAGAAATACATCCCAATATAGTAGAAATATTAATTTAATATCAACAATAAAATTACTTATCCCTGCTAGCATCCTCTTCAGGATTACAAAATATTTTCATTAGTTGGTATATTAGACGCTATCTCATTTACAACTCAATTCGTTGCTGAGAAAACATTCATTTAATGATATAGAATAAAAAATTCACTCTTTGATATCTTCCTTGACCTCCATATATTTTCCAGCTGATCAGTCCATATGATTAATATATCATTGGGCCTTTTCCCTTGATTCCCTTTTGTGTGGAAATTACCCATATAACTATAGATTTAGAACAAGAATCCATCGATTGAATTCATTATTCATTATTAAACTCTATTTGACTATGAATCCGAAGTCTAAACTTTTTTTTGAATATTGAATAGTTTATTAAACCATTCATATACACATTTATCACATTTTACTTTTTCCATATTGTTAATATTTTAAACTATATCATCAAATATTTCTTTCACCATGAAAATATTGTTGTGCATTTACAAGATTGACATCCAATTAATTTTTCATATTTCTCATTCTGGATTTGGTTTCCCTGAACTATGTAAAAATATACATTGTGTGGCATATCTTACCAAAATAGAATCATATTTTACTTTTATATGTGCCATCCTAGTTGTATTTCCTCACAGAATTCTTACAAGTAACTTTTTTAGGACCTCTATTTACATTACCACTACAAAAACTGGACATGTCTTAAACATTCTTCATTTGTATTCATATATATGGGGTTTTTTTGGTTTTATATATTTTTTGAATGATTCCTATAACATTTTTTATGTAATTAAGTATAACATGATCTCTATTATTTAAAAATGATTAGATGTCTTCAATGACATCAAATACATTCCCGTTAATATATTTCAACGTTTAATATGTGTCTTATCTTGAACAATCATGTTTATTTATTGTTTTAGCCTTAATAATCACATGTATAAGAATTATCTAACTTCCATATATTGTAATATTTTTCCAAAAATCTGTTTATCAATGCTTGATCCTCTATAAGAACCAACTTCTCCAAATCAATCATGATTTTTTATTATAGGTGCAGTTCATCCAGTATGGAATACTTGTTGTTCATTAGTAAGAACCCTAAAAATTTAGGATCCATTATTTTGGAATCATTTATTAGATAATATTACCTATTTCCTTAGCATAATGGTGACTACATCATGATTTTCACAGTTCTATTTATGTAAACAATTAATTTTTTTCTCCCCTTTATCGAAAAACTAGATTTAGTTTCAATGCACTTGATTGGAAATTGGGTTTTATTAATTATTAATAATACAATGGATATTATAATATAATATTTCATGTTATAAATGTCATAAATGATACTCCCGTTATTGGGACAACTCTTTTAAGAAACATTATTTTTAGTAACATCATTTTCATCTATTTGGAAATTTCGATACAGTTTTGATTCCACACCATTTAGTTTTAATTTAAAATCTAGAAAACCCATTTTTAGGGTGATATTATAATCTTCTACTGATCTCAACCTAAAATCCTATTCACCATTCATGTTGTAAAATTATTCATTATATATATTTCTTCTCTCTTGTAGTTAAATTTCAATCACATTCACTGTTGTTCACATCTCACTATTTATTGTTGACATTCAATGTAAATTGAAGTATTTCTTACCATACATGGAAGTTTTTAGTAACAAAAACCTCAAAAATTCCCAATCATAAATATTTAGCTTTAAATAATCCATTTATTGTATATGTTTATCAATGAAAATTGATAATGTTTAATCTTTTTATCTCACTTGTTTGTGGGATTATTACATATGAAAACCTTCTTAGACAATTAATTTTTCATGGAATCATATTATTTCTCTAGTTTTTATTTTTCATCAAATTTGTCCTTGATAAAATTCATCATATTGGAATAATACTTAGTTGGAACATTATTTAGATACATGCCAGTATGTGGGTGAAAATAATAATTTTATCAATTGCCTTTATTTGTTTCACATTCTCCAAATCTAGAAATTGAATCATAATAATGATAATTATAAGTAGATTCCGAAGATAAATATTTATTAATTTTTTTAACGTTAAAATTGGGTAATAAATTTCCTTTAAAATTATTTTTTTTCTTATTTCCCCTTATGTTAACATGTTTTACATTATCTTGGTTGGAAAATACAGGTTATCTTTAATAGGTATAAATATAGAATTTATGATCTGATACCCTTTAATAATCATCATAAATCTACACATTATTATGATATTGTGGGGGGGGGATTGATGTGATACTGGTATAAGTGAAACAAGATCTACTTAATACTAATATGGTAGGGGTGAATCAATAGTCCCTTAATAAATTTATAAATTATTATGAATTAATATAAAACCTTTGAAAATTATTCGATATAAATACACTCACTATTAGGTCTCACAGCCTCAGCTAGATCAATATGTTAATAAGGGGAAAAAGAACACATTAATATAATATGTTCAATAATTATATCTTATATATTCTTTTATTGGTCGTTTTCTTTAATAAATGATTATCCACTATAAACAAACATCACAAATTATAATTGGAGGTTACTTCACTCTCCATTTCCATATTAGAGCCTAATTAATATTATTTCAACTAGTGTCACAATATACACATTTCCTACGTCTCAATAGAATTCTCTTTCTATGATATCATTATGAATTATTTATAGGTTCTCACTATATTCATGGATTTTCACTGTGATCTCCTTGCATACTCAGTGTCAAATCAGTTTGACGGAGTCCAACCTTATATATGATAGTCTATCATTACGTTCCCCTCATAGGGGTCAATTACATGGAAAAAAAATATGTATCTATATCAATAAACCATATCTTCTATAATTCAAAATAGTGGTTTAGAATTACAAGAGGTCTTCATGATAAAATGTATATAACTTGATCTCCAACTATAGATCGGCTTCAAATTTCTTTATTATACATGATAAAAAAAGTTCACCACCCACTTCTTATTATTCTTTAACTATACATATCCAACAATATAAGAAGAAAAACCCATCTCATCCTTATAAAAATACAATAGAAGGAATCTATTCATCACTTATTAAGATTCTCCTCTACCATTACTGTAGATTTCAGTAGAATCCTTCTCCTTCTAATTCATTGAGAGAAGTCAGATACATAGTCTCACCAAAAGTTCTTGGTTTTCTAATTTCTCATAAAATTAAATGATACTTATTTTTCTATAACTTCAATCTTAACATATCTACCACTAATTCACATAGGAGGCTTCATTAAATTTGTCAAATCTATGGAAATATATATAAATTTAATATTGTGCACTATTTCCATTTCAAGGAAAAAATAAGTACTATTAAATACTTATTGGGTGTTATAATGTTATTCATTCACACTTTTTAAATTAATGGATAATCCCATAATGTCCTGAATATATGATGATCACTATCAACACTTATCTGAAAAGATATCAATAAAATATCTATATTTATATCGAATTAATATTCTATAAAAATGATTAAAAAATTAACACTTAAATATTCTATATATAGAAAGACCATACAAAAAACCATGTACAATGTTAAACAAATTATTTTTTTGGAATGGGAGCTTGATTAATAAATATTATACAAAAACCAGTTTGAATCTGTATATAGAAGCAATAACTCAGCTTCATTACCACTTTCTGACTCTTGAATAAAAAATATGTTTTTTCCAATTTTATCTTAGAAATCACAATAAAATAGTATACTGATATAGTTCATTAAACACCTGGTAATAAAAAATATATGAAATTTCATCTCAGGATTTGGAAAATTCATATCATTATATATCAATTCCTTTAATCCCTTTTATCTTAGTAAGTAGTATTAGAAAATGCATAATGGCAGATATTATTTTATAGATGTGGACATCGACATTGTGGTCGTGATTCAATACAAAAATTTATATATTATTCTTAAAAATATATGGACATAATTTTTCATCATACTTGAATATATACACATTTTTCATTTTTTGATAGTCTTATACATAAACTATAATATCAGCAACTAAGTCTTATATCATGTCTATGGATGGTTCATGATGTTTTATAAATTATTTAACAACAAATAAACCATCTTATTAAATCATTTTAATCATCTTATTGAATATAGAAACTCATGTTGTTTATCCCTATTAAATTTATGTTTTTAATAAGTATTAATCCTTACATTAAGGACTAAAAAGATATACATTTGAAAATTCATATGATACAGAGTTACATTCATCAAAATAGATGATGATGAAGTAATATGATTTAAATTAATTCATATGATAATTAATTATGAAATTTATAGAAAAATTATGAATTCAAAAAATACAACCCAATCATATGATAAATTAAAATATTAATAAATAAAGACTTAAACTCAACCAAGAATTCATACACTCATCTCTAAAAGGTTTAAATTCATGTCATCATCAAATTAATTTTACAAATACATATTATTCTAAAAAAGACATGATTTCAACATCTAGAGACATATGGTAGGCATCAAATGATTGTTATCAGTTGCAAAATCCTTATGTTCATGAATAAATGGTTTTTTGGTGAACTTTTAAAAACATATTTCTCTAAATGCCTTCTAATTAACAAGAAAATTCTAAAGGTCTTCTCAATCATCATCAAATTATCTCAAATGTACCGCAATTTTTTTTAGAATTATTAAAAAAATAAAACTCCATCAAACTAATTATTATGGGGTTTAATCATATAGACCCATTTAATTAGAGTATTTCAATAAATTTATCTACCAAAAAATGGTATATACATTATTAATTAAATTTGAATCTATATATAATCATATTAAACTTCATATTGGAGTGTATAAAGACTATATTATTAATAATTATCATTCTGGGAAACAAAAGAATTAATAATTCACTGAATCAGCTAGCACATGTTATTTCTATTAACTAGTAATAACATCTCTAAACTGTGTGAAAATACTCTATAGACTATGTATTTTTCTAAGACAAGATGAACATCTCAGAAAATTTTATGATGTTAGGTACTACCAATATGAATCTAGATAGTTAGTTATTTAATGGAATCATATTTCACTATTCCATTACCTAAAGAAATGGGAAGCATTTTCATCATATTCATTATGTTGATACATCAGTCCATTACCCATGTCATCAAATTTTCGGGATTACATTTCATGTTTAAGAAACAATAATTGAAAAAATATATAATCTTAAAACCAAGGGAACTTTAGATGAAGGTATAGTTACTAGGAATAATTGGTTCTTTCATTCATCATAAACTATTACCCTACCATATTTATATCAGTTACAAACCATATTTTTCATTAATACCTTAATATATTCATTATCCTATTCATGGATCATATTTTGGATTATTCCAAAACCTATGTACAGATTGATAATTATTTAAATATTTCACATGGAACTCTCTATAATCCTTGAATCGATTGAAATTAAATAATTTATATCTTTCCAATAAAATATGTCATGTTCATTGGACATTTTTTTTAACATGTATTTTAGTGGATAATAAAATAAAAGAGTTATTTGGTATTGGGAATACTAGTAGAATTTCATTGAGATACATATCATCTTGGGTATGGTGATATATTACCACCTTTTTAAATTAATTTTCTAGTCTTTCATCATATTTGATTTCTATTACATGGAAAGGGGTGAATTTTCAATGTATACATGCGTGTTATGTTTCATTCAATGATTAAAAGGTGAAGTTGACATCATCGATGATCTTGATTCAACCTATGGCTGGAAATACCTATATTAACTGTTATTATTCTTCAATTATGGTATATGGTTTGTTCTTATGAAGGGTTATTATGTCATGGAATATAGTTCTTACCATCTTTTACCACATTTAATGAATTACTCATAAGACCCCGAGCTTGCAGTTGTCATTTATGCACTCAAATATTGGTAACACTATCTTTTAGATATGAAATTCATAGAGTATATTGATCATAAAATCCGAGGTTATATTTTCTCTAAAAATTAATTTATCCTAAGATAATGTTTCATGGTTTTATTTCATTATATGTTGTATTTTTACCTCTCATGTACATTGAGAAAGGTAATTATTCTATAAAAATACATTAGTTGGAAAATACCATTTAAGAATATGAATGCATTCAATGGTGAATGGAACATAATGATTCTATTTTCATAGATTCCCCTAGAGGTGAAAGGATATGAGGGAAATATGATTCTCACTAATATTTATTGGATTCGTTCTCTTCATGGGATTATTAACTAAGAAGAACTGGAGTTGAAGAGTATCAGAGTATTAGGAGAAATGTTAATGGTTTTAAGACCACAAAAACTTCTTCTCTTTATTTGAGGATATTATTTGATTTAAGAGATATTATGAGGTTACTTTACCTTTGAGGAAATCCATGATATAGAATTATCATCACTCTATAAGGCTCATCAATCTAGGTGATACTAATATGTTCTATGTTTTGAGGGACCAATATGGGTGTCTTTGAATATAATGTGATATAGTGGATTTTTTATAACATTAGTTTCTTTTTAGGAAGATAAAGGTTAACATTAGTGTAGCATACCACACCCAGATGCCTCTAAATAGTGCCCTGCGCCCTATTTTCCACATGGACTCAAGGGAACCTCCCCAAATTAAAAAGGTTGTCGACTAATAGTAAGGGCCTAGATGAGTTAGTTTGGAGAATATTCCCTCAATACAAGAGTGTAACACTGCGTAATCAATAATATACAAGTAGAAGAATCTGTGTAGTTTATAGAAAGGATATAAAATTTGGAAGAAAGATATATAAACAAATCTAGAATTCATCTCATATAAAAAATTATGTTACATGTAACATGTTTTTAATAAAATCGGTCAAAAAAGTATACATGTAAGATAAAAAATACTTACAAAAATTTATAAAAAGGGAAAATTTATCTTAGCTTTCATCATGAGGCTCAGCTTGGTCCCATTCTCCCCGACCTATAGTAGTAATCAATAACCTAATTTGGGCACCTACCCTTATCAATACTTGTAACCATATAATCTGTTTGGGTACCGAATGTTGTCTGAATAGGGTGTGATAAATTATACTAGTAGGAAACCACCCACATTATATGCAATATAATGAGTGAATATATACAATAATAGTGTGCAGGAATATATATAACAAGTAAATTAATTAATCAAAATTAAACATCATATACATATATGTTGTCATTTAATGCCTAATTCATTTAATCAAATTCATTAATGAAATTCAACCCCATTTAATTTAGAGATTGTAAGACTTGGCAGAAGCCCAAAATCCCCTGTATAATCATAAGCACAACATATTCCTAAGAAGTCAATAAAAAATGTACAAGTCAAAGACCGAATCAATACATTTTTATTGGTGTGAAAGATGCATCATTAATCATTTCATTCATTAATTCCAATTAGAACAAGTGTCCATCCATGTAATTCCAATGTTGGAATCCAAGTCTCAATCCTTGTATAATATGAACCCACACCATAAGAAATCATTCATAGAATACCTCTCATGAACCTAAGTATCGCTCTAGGTGTGGTAGAAGGTCACAAACCCTCGATTTTGTCTGTAACGATCCACAAAGGGAGCCAATAAATCACTAATGGAATATATGATTAAATTCCCTTGAGTATGTACTAGGAAATCTATAGGTAATCTATGTTTCACTTGACATATAACAATCAAAGCCCCTATGATTCCATTTTTGGAATTGCATGTCTAAATCAGGTATAAAATTAAATCATTAATGTGTAAATCCATGGGATTATTAACTTGAATCAATGTACAACCCATGTAATACAAGAATTCAATCAAAATAAAATTTATTAAATTAATTTAAATATGTTATGGTAACAAACTAGAACATCTCATTTGTAACTCACATAAAAAGGAAACCTAAGAAAATGGGATATGACTTGAAGGCTTTCATTTAATTTAAACCCATGGGGAGAACCTTATAAAGATATTATCATACTTAAAAACCTAGTACATGTCATAGAATTTGTTTTACTCATAGGATTATTTGAATATAAAGAGGAACACAATATTGAATAGGTTATTAAATGTCAGGGGTCAGGGGTCATTATCATTACAAACCCTTTCTTCTTAACCAAACAGTTATAATTGATATTAAATTCAATATACATATCAATTAATAATTAAAATCATACATGAAATGCCTGGATCGGTTGTGATCACTGAGAGGGGAGGGGTGAATCAGTGATAACTTTTTCTTTTTATGAATTGTTCCCTTTGGATTATCAATTCAACCTCTGCAGCTGGTTAAAGCCTAGATCTACTCTTTTAGTGGTGCAGTAATAATGAGAGCACAGAACACAGAGATTTACAAGGTTCGGTACAAAGACCTACTCCTTGCCGTGTTGGTTACACCCCCCAACACGGATTCTTCACTATGCCAAAAGATGATTACACAGTAATTGGTTGCCCCCCCAATTACAAGTTGGTTAAACCCCCCAACTCCACAGCATCATCTTCATCATGGCTCCACTTCACTTCTTCAAAGGTGTTGTTCAAAACTTCAAGTAGCTTCAACAGTCTTCAAAAGATCTCGTTGGTCTTGCTCACCAAAAATCCCAATCACTTAGAATGATCAGTTCTTTTGTATTCATACACATAAGTGTGTACTCCTCTTCTTCTCAAAGTTGATCTTCTTTACATGTGCATACATACACTACTCATTCTTTTAGTGCACAAACTTGACTTGTCCTTCTTCTTCAATTTATAAACACAAAGTGTGGTCTTCCTTTTGCACCCAAAGCACAAAGGTCCTCGGCCTTCTCCACTTTGTGCACACACTCTACCCGTATACTCTTCTTCACTTGGCATACAAACACAAAGGCCTCGGCTTCTTGTTCACTTGTCTTGCACACACACTTGGTTGCGGCCTTCTCCAATTCTTAAACACACACAATGTGTAGTCTCGGCCTCCACTTGCACACACCCGAACACCAACCAAATGAAGGGATGCAAGGTTCGGCCTCCTCCTCAACACTGCCGCACAAGGCTCAAGCCACAAGGGCCGCGCAAGCCACGGGTGCAAGCAGTTCAAAGCGCGCAAGGCCTCGGGTGGCCACTGCTGCGCAAGTGCTTGCCGCGCAGGGGGGCGCGGTGCACAGAGGGGGCTTGCAAGTTGGTGCAGCCCAACCTCTTCTTCTTGTCGCGCAAAGGAGCAGCGCGCAAGGGACTTCAGCCACGCAAGATACTTGCGAGGGGCTTCAATACATCGCGAGGCAGAGAGATGCGCTCACGGGACTTCAAAAAATCAGCGCATCAGCAGCGTCTTCTCGAGGGCTAGGCCTCTCTTTTTATAGGCGAGGAGAGGAGGTTCTATCCGCGTGATTCAACTCAAAATCCCGAGATCTTCGGATCTTTTAAATCTTTAAATGATCCGCAAATCCCGTTTTTATTCTCTGTTTCACGCGGGATCCATTTATGTTTTTCTCCTCTACGTGCATGCGACTTCGAACGCATGCACGGCCTCGGTTTTGGCCATCCCATGCAAAACATGAATACCCCGATGCCTCGGCAACTCCGTTTGCCTCGGCCTCATTCGAAATTCTCCACTGGTTGCATGCAAGATCTTTTTAAAGCATGGTTCTGTTCATTATGGCCAGACGAGCACGAGGGTGGCTTCGGTTTACTCAGAGGTGGCCGGGAGCTCAAAAACTGGTGCTCGGAGGGCTCTGGTTCAGCGGCTGCTCGCGGGTGGCCTTCGGCATGGCTCGAGGTAGAAGATGGACGCCGGGCCATTGGATGCGGTGATCAATTATCCTCGGACGGCCTTGATCAAATCGGGGGCGCGGCGGATTAGATGAGCGGTCCAGATCGAGCGCGCGATGAATCGTGCGGCTGGGATTCCTTCCCGGTGAAAAATGCGCGTCCCACATCGAATTCTCAAGCGGGTTTTCCGCGCTTTATCACCCAAGTGCCCGCCACAACTCCTCAGTTGCATCTTCTCCCTCCACGGTGCCACCCCGCACTGTGTTCTCCCTGCGGGCGCGCTCTGCGCCCACTCTGCTCCTGCGGGCGCAATCCTAGCGCCCACTATGCATCTCCTGACACCCGCGGGTGCGCTCATGCATCCCTGCCGCGCTCCTCCGGGCATTCCCCAGGCACCCACGCGGTGTGTTGGGTGTGCGCCCTGCCGCCCTGGCTCGCCCCACGGGTTCCCCCGGGCGTGGTGCCCTAGTGCCCATGCCTTGGGGTTGAACCCCCAAGGTGCCTTGGCTGGCCAATTTTTTTTGGCAAAGTAACAAATAAGACTTTGTCAAAAACAAAGTCCTCCATGAAAAATTGTTTCGGTGCGGATGTGCGTCGGGTTACACTGTTCCGCCAGGACGCGTTCACGCGTGCACCCGTCAACCCGAGGGGATGGGCGCGCGGCTTGTGGTCCCGCAGTCCCGCTTTCCAAGGGCGGGCGGCATCCGTCCCTTATTCAGGGGCGTCTGCTCCTTGATCGAAACCGGGATGATGGGATGTCGGCTCCTCCTTCCTTGGACGTCTCCTCGGAACTTGTCGCCTAATCCGGGTCTCCCTCATAGACTTAAGAATGTTCGTGAATCTCGTTCCCGGCGCCATATCTTCATGGACACCGGTTAATTACGCTGCTTCCGCCCGGACGTTCCAAGGAGTCTGGGCGGGGCAGCAACCTGCGGTGAGAAGGCCGGGTGGCTCTGGGTGCTGGGGGCGTGTCGTAACACTGCGGCTCTGCACATCTGTCTTCCGTCCCTAATAGGGCTTCTCGAAGGCATGATGGCCTGAGGCATCCCGTACTAGGTGCGGGGAACTGTGTCACCTGAGGTTTTCCTCAGCTTCCCGTGTTTAACACGGGGTATGCCGCGAGTTTAACGTCCAGCGGGGACGGCATCGGACCGATCAACACGAAAAGTGGATCAGATGACAGAACCCCTTGCGGGGAACCTCCGACGCTGGGGCCAGCACATGGGCGGCTTCCCAAGTAACGTGGAGTGGAGTGAAGTGGCATGACCCCACCGGGATGTGGCGGCCCGGGTAAGGATTAGGATGGATGATGAAGTGAAGAGCTTGGACCCCAGAGGGGCTTCCTACGTACCGCGCGTTAACACGGATCAAAGTCAACGTAGTTCGGGCATACAGTTTAACGTCATACTGGACGTCGGCAAGCCGACTCACGAAGAGGTCGAGGCCGCCGGGCGGAGGATTGAACCGAACCACCTCGCACGGAGGGGGATGGAACGGCCGGGTGGATCACAGTTTCACGTCATGCTGGACGATAAAAGGGGAAATGGAAAAGGGGGGCTGTGGGGAGGCACCGTGGAGATACACACGGGCAGTCTCCCACAGGGGCGGATTCATAGGTGAATCAACGCAAGCGTGAACCCTGGAGGGGTCCACTGATGGATGAACCGACGTAAATACGACCGGGACGACCAGGTGGTGGGCTTGGACCTCAGGGAGGCTTCCTACGTACCCTGTATAGAAGACAGGGATCAAAGTCCACATAGTTCATTCTGTCAGGACTTACGCACTTGGGGCAGCCCGGATGCTGCAAAACTCAGTTGGAAGGGACTTGGACCGAAAGCAGAAGACACCTCGATCCCAGTCAGACCCTCTACTGGCTTCGGCAGTGGGGAGGCGCAATGGAGATACACATGTGCAGCCTCCCACGAGAAACTAGGGGTTTGTAATACCCCGCCCCCGTAGGGAAAAGCCACTCCCATTAAATCGTCCCTAAAGAGGGGCAATCCCGACATCCCTGCAGGGACGAGCGGGTGGGGGCCACATCCAAACCGGGGGGACCCTGCGTGCGGAGCACGGGATCAGGTTGCGGACGGTTTAGCGTCTTGCCAGACGAAGTACAGTTTAACGTCATGTGTTGAGGACGAAGCGGACGGTTTAACGTCTTGCCGGACGAAGTACAGTTTAACGTCATGTGTTGAGGACGAAGCACTTGGCAGTTTAACGTCTTGCAGCGCGGACGATGGGGGCTAGGCAGTTTAACGTCGTGCAGCTTGGACGGATGTGCAGTTTAACGTCATGCTGGACGAATATGCAGTTTAACGTCATGTTGGACGTATGCGCAGTTTAACGTCATGCGGGACGAATGCGCAGTTTAACGTCATGCGGGACGAATGTGCAGTTTAACGTCATGCTGGGCATAGGTTGCCGGACGATGGGTGCATGTCACTTCGCACGAACCTGGAGGGCCGCACGGGAAGACAACGCACGGTGCGGGCACCCGGGATGAGAATCATCGGGTGCCACACAGGCGGGTACCCTTAGGAGGTCAACGGGGACGACCCTGGCAGATTGCGCGCAAAAAGGAAGCTTTGCGCGCAATACTGCGGGCTGGCGCGCAATCGGGACGGCTGGCGCGCAATTGGGCCAGCGCCTTGCGCGCGGATGCTTGAGATTGCTCACACTGGGCTTCGGATAGCGCGCGGGGGCAACGACTCATTCTTTAACGAATGGCCACTTGAAAGAAGGGGGGGTGCGCGCAATCAGGCCGGATTGCGCGCACCCCGGGGGCAATTGCGCGCAAGCGGGTTCTTTTGCGCGCAAAGGCCTTAGGGTGAGTTTTTATTCAAATGAAAGGAGCCAGCGGGGATTGCGCGCGAAGGCGGACCCCGAGGCTTTCTTGCGCGAAAGAAAGGAGGTTACCTGAAGTTCGTCATTGCGCGCGAAAGGGGTTGAATTGCGCGCACGAGAGACGTTTCGACTTCCACCAACCTTTGAAACGTTGGGGGTCGCCTTATATTTATAGGCAACCCCGGGCGCGGAATCCAGGGTGCGAGCGCGAAATTCTCCTCGCGGGCGCGGAATCGGGCGCGGCGCGCAAGGGAGTCGCGCGGACCCGCGGCGCGCAAAATTGCGCGCCGGACCGGCGCATTGCGCGCATCCCGGGGGGTTTGCGCGCGGAACATTACCTTTGCGCGCGGGCCTCTGAAATTCCGCGCAAGGCCTCCGGGCCCTCCGAAACATCCTTCCGACTCCAAATATGACCTCGCTTTCCGCATCCGGAGCTTCGTTTGGGAACAACGGACTTTTCCGGCGTCTACAAAAGCCCCCCTCGGAATCTGATCGGCGAGAGGTCGCAACGATCGGGTTCCGAGGGAGACGCCGGAATGCCGAAGTCCTGGGCGACGCGGGACTGTGGCGCGCAAAAATGGGTGTCGGGCGCGAAAGCGGCCGATGCGGTCGCGCAAAGCCTTTTCCGCGCAGCGCGGACCACGGCCTCGCCTATAAATAGGGGCACTGGGTCCCTCGGTGCCGTACACTGGCCTTCCGCGCGATAAGCCTCTTTGCTCTCGTGCGCGAAATTGCCTTTTCCGGCGCGGAATTCGCTCGCTCGTCGCGCAAAACCGTCCGGACTTCGCTCTGTTTTTGCGCGAATACCCGGGGTTTTTCGCGAAGGACTTCCCGATTGCGCGCCGTCCGCTAGGATTGCGCGCCGCCTCTCAAACTTTTCCACCAGCCTCGTCCGATCCCGCACGCTTCATCCCTTAACCCGCACGACTCCCGAATCTTCCGAGATGGCCGCGCACAGAGGAAATGAAGGGGATGCCGCCACTCGCAGAGCCGAGATGGCGACGAACGAGGAGGTTTACGGAGCCAAGGAGATCGTTTCTAACAATCAATCCTTGTTCGACTTACTAACGCCGGCCCAGAAGACATACCCATTGTCAGACAACCTGCCGCTCTGGAACTTTGGCCTCCTGGATGAGGTTCCAGTGCCAGGGTTCGAGGTTGATGCGCCGCGAACCTGGGTGACTCGGGAGGACGAGTTGCCCCGCTATAACATCACCAACAATGGGCATCCGGCCAGGGAGACCAGGCACTTGGACGTCTACGTCCTGAACCCGAGGACGCGAACCATTGATGGGGGTGAGCCTACAGCGGAGAATTCTCCATCCCTCTACTCGAGCACATACCGTCAGAGTGTCACTGACGACACCAAGGGCTGGCTGAAGGACTGGGACTTGCGATATGGGGGCAACTTTACCAGTGAATGGGCCTGGGCGTTCTGGGTACGCCACACTTGCGATCACTTCGCAGAGGAGCTGCGGTACATCGGCCTGTTCGAGGCGGTGTGGACGTCGCAGTTCCACTTCTACCAGCAGTCTGAGCTCGGGCCGGAGCTGTTCACTCGCTGGTCCCCGGATACCAACACCTTCCATCTTCACCATGGGGAGGTCGGCATCGGTCTCTGGGACATCCACTACATCGGAGGTATCCCGCTGGAGGGCTACCAGTACGATGAGTTCCTGCCACCGAAGAACATCTGGGAGGACAGGTCACGGACTCCCATTCTGACCTGGCATCTTCTTGACCTGGCTACGCAGCGGCTCGGGATCCAAGACTTCCAGAAGGACATAGCCTACAAGGATTGGTTCGGCCAGTTCCTGGAGCATGACCCGGCGGTCAAGATGCCAGGCAGGGGGAAGCGGTGCCCGACCGCAGCTCAGAGGAGCCGGAACGGGTCGTACTGGCGGGTCCTGGAGACGGGCGATTACCGCTCATGGGGGTACCGCGTCATCGAGGCCCGGGACCCGAACGTCCGGTACGCGGCGTTCCTGGCCGCCTTTCTGAGCGGGTGGCTCCTGCCAGTGCGGGATGCGAGGATGGGCGTCCGCCCGGCGACACTGGCGATGGCGGGAGCCATGGCTGCCAACAAGAGATACAACCTCGGGGTCCCAGTACTGGCGAGGCTGTATGCCATTCTGGGACACATCTCACGAGGGGGGTCGCCACGAAGGATCTGTGGGCCCTTTCAGTTCTTCCACGGATGGGTGGCTGCTCACCTCGGTGGGTATACGTTCCCAAATGCCATCATTCCTCCGGGCAACGGCCTGCGACCCTCCCTGCTGAACATTGCGGGGGTCGCTCCGATGACCCTCAGTGAGGAGGGCGTGAGGGTTCGGATTGGCAATCATGCCAATTTCAACTTCAGCCCGTTCCCCACTCCTGTCGGCCAGATGATCGACAACGGACAGGGCCCGCTGGAGCAGCATGAATATTTCCTGAACATGCGGGGCGGGGTGCTCGTGGCTCGGATCGACGGGAAGGTGATCTGCGAGCCTTACGTGCCGACCCGGTTCGCCAGGCAGTTCGGGTGCCTTCAACGGATGCCGAAGAGGGTATTCACCGCTGTTCGGGAGGAGACGAACCCTTGCGTCCTTCGCCAGATGTGGCTGATGTTCGTCGCCTTCGGCTCTGGCGACGTCATCACTCTCCCTCCTACCGGGATCGACGCAGGCTTGGCAACCGAGTATGCCGAACACTGGGCCATCGCGTACCCTGAGGGGCTTCTACGGAAGCCAGTTCGGCGGCTCGAGGTCACCCGTGCGGAGACCGGGCATCAAGGGAGGAGGCGAGGCGCCGCCACACGGGGGAGAACGGAGGCGCGCCAAGCAGCGGGGCCGGCGCGAGCAGGGACTTCGGCGGCGGGCGCATCGCAGGCTGCCGCCACGACCTCGGCGCCCAGAGAGGGGGCGCATGCGTCGGTCGGGGAGCGGCCCAGGAAGCAGGTGAGGCGTCTGCTCGAACCCTCCCACGATGCGGTCTTCCCGGCGCTGTGGTCGGCCTGGATGACCCTGCGGCTGTCACTGGGGACCGACGTCATCTGGCGAAAGATACTCAGAGAAGGAATCTATCTGCCAGAGGTCGGGCGCCTCCAGATCACCGACAGGGTGGACTTCAACCGGCAATATGCATATCTGACGGCCATGGACGAGTACGCGCGCCAACGTGGTCAGCGTGCGGAGCCATCCCTTCTGGTGAAGGTGATGCTCGGTCTCGAGCCCGCTCCAGAACAGATGCCGCCGGGAGAAGATGACAGTAGCGACTCCGAGGAGGAGGAGGAGACGGGGGAGGATGAAGGCTCCGAGGGAAGGTCCCATCGGGGGAGCCCACGGGAGAGTGGCGAGGTGGCCGGCTCTGACAACGTTGATGTCACTGAGCTCCTCGAGGTCCGCTTCTATCCCTACTCAACTTGCTTCATCCATTCTCTTATGCAGCTTCTAACCCGTTTCTCCATCCTTCTCAGGAGCACACGGATGTCGGTCAGGCGTCCTCAACAGGAGTAGGAGAGGCGCCAGCAGGACAAGGCGGGGGCCAGGCACCCATTATCGAACTGTCAAGCGCTAAGGGGTCCCCTGCTGCAACTGTTCCTGCGGCGACCGGGGTAGCGGAAGATGACGCTCCGAACTCCCGTAAGTCTCCCTACTTTACTGCTGGTGATTTCCATTGACGATCCGTGACTAACCATGGCATGCCCCGCGCAGTGATCTCAACATTGGAGGCTCGTCGGGTTGCCGAACCCGGGCCATCTACGAGTGGACCAGTGGTGGACATGCCGCCTGCTCCGGAACAGACCTTCCAAACCGAGCCGGCCCCACCAACTGCTGATCAAGGGGCTCCGGACATCGGCGGTGCTGACATCGGAGAGAGGTTGGGGGCTAACGAGGGTGTCAGCGCCGCTGGGGAGAGAGAAGAAGGTTGCCCGGATGTTGGGGAACCTATCCCTCGTGAGGACCTCCCAGGGGCGGACCCTGCAGCAGACCTGCTGGCTTCCTTCCCTGCTTACCGGCCTGCCGACCCCGAGGAGATGGATGACTCGGATGCGGAGGCGGTCGAGGATAGCCGGGTAACGCGACGCAGGGGGTGGAAGTGCATCCAGCGCTTCCTCAAGCGAGACCCATCGGAATGGATGGGGCGCATGGGATCACTTCAGACCTGGCTGCGCTTCCTGTGTGCCGGGGGAGCTGATGCTCAACGCCTCCATCTGACGGTCCGTGATTTCATGGCCGAGAAGATGCGCGAGAGCCGCCGGCGTGCCGACGTCGCACAAAGTCGGGACATGTCGAAGAGCACGCAGGCGCTCATCGCGGCAGAGCAGGAAGTCCGGCGCCTCGAAGGGCAGGCGGCAGAGAAGGAGGCCTTCGTCGCAGCATGTACCGAGCTTGTGGAGCAACTATCGGCACAACTGATCGACGCTCAGGTACAGCTGACGGAGGCGGGCCAACAGATGGTCACACTCCAAGTCGAGCGGGAGCGTGCACAGGCCAGGATCGACGAACTGCGTGCTGCGACCGCCGATGAGGAGAGGGCACGCAGAGAACGAGAAGTATCCCTGGAGGCCGCCAGCCAAAGGGTAGCGGCATTAGAAAGACTTATCCAGCACGCTAATCCTTAGGGGCTTTGTTTTTTGCCATTCCTAGAACATTTTGCTTCCGTTACTCAATATTTCGATCCATTTGTATGAATCAATATATTTATCTGCGTCTTTTGGCATACTCAACCACAAATTGTCTCGCGGGAGTGTTAACCAAGCTTCAGGCATCCGTAATGGGGCCTGGATTTCTAAAGAAAAGAGGGAGGTCATTCCTAAGAAAGGAGACCTCAAGCCTAATCAATGTATCATCCCCCCAACTTTTTCCGACACACGGTCGGGACAACGCTAGGGGCGTTGAGATTTTATCTGAACATAGGGAAATGAGCAAGGGTGAATCGCGTGTCCCGAATTCAGAAATCCACAACGGTCGGCCTTCCAGGAAATGCCCAAGACGGTAGGCGGACAGTGGATCGACCATAACAACTGCAAGAGACAGACCGAAGGTCATTATTCATATTGCAGGAGGCGGACCACATGTCATCATGAATACCTCTTTGGGGTTCCTTCAGACGCAAGGGTGGAAATCCCGATCAACAGGGCATGCGAAGCGTGGGGCGAAGTGACGATTTGTTCGGATAGAATCCAACGCTCTCAAAATTGCACCACCGCGGGGAAAGCGTATTAGGCGGATGCACTAATCTGGCCGTGAATCACCCCAGTTCTCAGAAAGAACCTCTTTGACGAGGAAACTGTCGCTTCCCATCATTGCGATGGGGCATCCCGAGCTGGGTCGGGGAGAATATCACAACTGCACCACTCTACCCGAAGTCAGGCCAGACGGCCGGCGGCGAGGAGGGGCGGGACTTAGCGATCCCTGAGGCTGGACCCGAGTTGGAATGCCCGGGCGTTCCTACGTACTCCATCAGGCTGGAGATCAAGCCACACGTAGTTCTGAGAGTGCAGTTTAACGTCATGCAGGACGTAGGACCCCATTTGGGGAGATCTTAGTTTAAGGTCGTAGAGCTCGGACCATGGGGCTAGATCTTAGTTTAAAGTCTTAGAGCTCGGACCATAAGGAGAGATCTTAGTTTAAGGTCTTAGAGCTCGGACCATAAGGGGAGATCTTAGTTTAAGGTCTTAGAGCTCGGACCATAAGGGGAGATCTTAGTTTAAGGTCTTAGAGCTCGGACCATAAGGGGGGATCTTAGATTAAGGTCTTAGAGCTCGGACCATAAGGAGAGATCTTAGTTTAAGGTCTTAGAGCTCGGACCATAAGGGGAGATCTTAGTTTAAGGTCTTAGAGCTCGGACCATAAGGGGGGATCTTAGTTTAAGGTCTTAGAGCTCGGACCATAAGGGGAGATCTTAGTTTAAGGTCTTAGAGCTCGGACCATAAGGGGAGATCTTAGTTTAAGGTCTTAGAGCTCGGACCATAAGGGGAGATCTTAGTTTAAGGTCTTAGAGCTCGGACCATAAGGGGAGATCTTATTTTAAGGTCTTAGAGCTCGGACCATAAGGGGAGATCTTAGTTTAAGGTCTTAGAGCTCGGACCATAAGGACTCAAAGCACGCCACATCGTGGTCATATCCCCTGGATATGCGAAGATGCACTGAGGGATAGTGTCAAGAGTGTCGAGGTTTCGCCTGGTCAGAATGGGAGGTGGAAAATGTGAATCATGCGGCCATTCACTCAAGGACTGGGGGCACCGGTGTAACGATATGGGAGTACTGCCGACCGTGGCGGAAAAGCAGCATCAATATCGCACTAACCGTTGGTGGAATGAGGCAGCAAACGAGCATCGACCGCTCAATCGCAGGATTCATATCAATTTGCTGCCCGAGGCCATTGGGGGTACCGGCCCGAGTCGGTGGGAGAGCACTGAGGCATTGTGTCCGAACCGTTCACGGGGGCTCCACCCAGGGCGTAGACGATGGGTCCGAATGAAAGGGAGCACGAAGCCTGAAAAGTGGAGGAAACCTGACCAAGCGGATCCTGACCCTCCTGGCAATAAACCAGAGTACTCTTGACACCGGTGGACCACGGCAAGGGGTCGGGGAACACGCCTTGAGGGTGACCTGAAGGCGGCGGATTCCCCAGAGAAGGGGGAATCTCTAAGAGGTGGGGGGCTGGACCCGAAGTTTCAAACATCCGGGCGTTCCTACGTATCCCATAAGGATGGGAATCAAGCCGCACGTAGTTCTTGAAGCTCGGTGCAACACAATCGGGCACCAGCGCGGGGAAGAGTGCGGGTCTGACCCTCGCACACAAAAGGAGCGGCATTTGATATTTCTTGTTTGTCCTTAAAGATGAATGGTTTTTCTTTGTGCGGCGACATGCCCGTGATTGAGAAATCTCTGGCGTCGCCACAATAATCAAGCCATGGAAGGCATTGATGAATGGCGTGGTCATTAACCAGCGCCCAACATGAGTGTCCCCTGAGGAGGACATCACGATGCAGTGCCGTTTCTCGTCGGGCGGCCAAGACGATCACAGTTTACGGTCGTGTGGTAGGACCAGACAACACAGTTTAAGGTCGTGTGGTTCGGACCATGGAGGAATCCACTTATTGCGGTACGGCGGACACGGCGGAGGTGGGAACATACCCAGCCCTGCGGTCACGCACGATTCCAGGAGAAGAGTCTTGGGATAGGGGTCTGCATATGTCCATCACCCGAGGGGCAGAGATGCTAGCCTCCAGATATACTGGGCCCAGAACGCAATTGTTCGGGCGACTCCCTCCTCCTTATGGGGACGAGGGTCCAGCTACGCATGGCCCTTAGGGAGGATATCTGCATATATCCTTGGTGCTCAGATCATGGGAGCCTCGAACGACATCATTACCCTGGTTGGTCTGCCTAACGTGTAGAGGCGTACCGGAGGTCAGTATGAAGAGAGTGTCAAGATTCCACTACAATGCACAAAGGCGGAGTGTGATGAGGACTGCGCAACCAATGTTCAGAGCCTGAGAGAGCTGACATGGCGATCAAGGACGTTGCTGACGCATTCGCAACACAACATCCGATCGCGTCAGCCTAAGACGGGGCAAGCAAACGAGCATCAACCGCTCAATCGCAGGATTCATATCGACTTGCGGCCCAAGACCCACTGGTAAATCGACCCGGAGCGGTGGGAGAGCACTGAGGCATCGTACACAAACCGCTAACGAGGATCCCTTTGAGTGAAGGCTCGAATAAGAGGAAGCGCGGGGCCTGACAAGCAACACAGGACTTGTCGGGATTGAATCTGACACTACGAGTCATAGACCGAAGCACCCAAAACATGTTAACAGATCTCCGGAAAGGGTCGGAGGACTCACCCTGAGAGCAACCGAAGGGGGGCAGATCCCCGTGATCAACCAAGAGACGGGGCTGGACCTGAGACACAAGCGTCCAGGCGGTCCTACGTATCCCATAAGGATGGGAATCAAGCCATACGTAGTTCTGGAAAGGCAGTTTAACGTCATGCAGGACGATGAGGGGTGTGAGGTAGTCCCACACACGGGGGAGGCGTACGGCGCGGCCAGTAGACCGATGTGAATGAGGACATAATCCCCCGCTCACGCGATACGCCTCGCACAAAAAGGAGGGGAACTGGGGCCAGAGGCCCAATGCGGGATAGAGATTCCCGGGAAATGGGGCTGGGCCTGAAACATGAATGTCCAGGCAGTCCTACGTATCCCATAAGGATGGGAATCAAGCCATACGTAGTTCTTGAAGTGCAGTTTAACGTCATGCAGGACGATGAGGAAAAAAGAAGGGGGGAGCAGAAGGCATCCCCAAACGTGGGGGGGCGTACAGCGTGACGAGCAAACCGACGTGAATGAGGGCATAGCCCCGCACTCACACCATACGCCGCACACCCGGGGGCAACTGGGCCAAGGGCCCGAGATGGGATGGAAATTCCCGAAGGATGGGGCTGGGCCTGAAACACGAGGGTTCAGGCGGTCCTACGTATCCCATAAGGATGGGAATCAAGCCGCACGTAGTTCTTGAGTGGCAGTTTTACGTCATGCAGGACGAATGCTGAACAGTTTAACGTCTTGTAGCTCGGACGTAGTGCAGTTTAGCGTCATGCGGGACGAAGCACTTGGCAGTTTAACGTCTTGCAGCGCGGACGAATGCTGAACAGTTTTAACGTCTTGTAGCCTGGACGAATGCAGTTTAACGTCGTGCAGGACGTGGTGCAGTTTAGCGTCATGCAGGACGAAGTGCAGTTTAGCATCATGCGGGACGAATGCTGAACAGTTTAACGTCTTGTAGCTCGGACGTAGTGCAGTTTAGCGTCATGCGGGACGAACGGACACTCAGGCAAAGTATTGCTTGAGGAACCTAGCATTGGTGGGAGGAGTGACACGCTCACCATCCATAGTCGCTAGGGAGTACGCGCCATTGGGATAGACCTTGTGGACAACAAAAGGTCCCTCCCACTTGGGCTCCAACTTGGGCGGCTTCCTGCCGGGGATCATCGGTGCTCTTAGGGCTAGCACTAGATCACCCTGCAGGAAGGAGCGGAGGCGAACCTTCTTATTGAAAGCTCGAGCCATTCTGCTTTGATGCCTCTCCAAGTTGTGCAAAGCGCGAAGTCTATTCTCATCCAGTGCTTCCAACTCGACTAGACGGGCTTCAGCAACTCTGTCCGGCGCTTGCTGGTCGTAGACCGCAGTGCGCAAGGACGGTAACTGGATCTCGATGGGCAGGACGGCCTCAGCTCCATACACCAGGGAATAAGGGGTCATCTGGGTGGAATTGCGAGTCGTCGTCCGATAAGCCCAGAGGGCGTTGGGGAGCTTGTCCGGCCAACTCTTCTTGTTCTGACCAACCATCTTTTGCAGAATGTTAGAGAGGGTTTTATTAAACGCCTCGATCTGTCCATTCGCCTGCGCATGATAGCGAGATGTATGGTTCGAGCGGATGTTATACTTGGCGTACAACTTCTTCAACTCGGCTGCTCGGAAATTGGTTCCGTTATCCGTGAGGATAGCGTGAGGCACTCCAAATCGATAGATGATGTTGGAGGTCACGAAGTCAGCGATCGAACAGGATTTGACCTCTCTGAGCGGAATCGCTTCTGCCCATTTGGAGAAGAAGTCTGTGGCGGTCAAAATGAACCGGCACTGGCGAGCTGTCGCCGGCGGGTAAGGTCCCACAACGTCCAGTCCCCAGACTGCAAAGGGCCAGGAATACCTTGTGGTATGGAGAGGCTCCGGCGGCCGATGCACAAAGTTCGCATGAACCTGGCACGCATGGCACCTCCTGGCGTACTCGATGCAGTCATGGATCATAGAGGGCCAGAAGTATCCCAACCTCCGAATCTGGTGGGACAGCTTCGGCCCAGTCTGGTGGGCGCCACATGAACCAGCATGAACCTCTTGCATGACTCGTGGGATCTCGACTTCCTGAAGGCAACGGAGGAGAACACCATCAAACCCGCGCTTGTAGAGGATCTGCTCCAGACCGGGACTGCTCTGGAGGACAAACTGCGATGCGCGGCGTCAAACTCGCTCGCGCTCGGCCCGATCTGACGGAAGAATGCCATGTTGGAGGTACTCAACCAAAGGCGCCCTCCAATCACGGGCTGATTCGACTGCTATATCTGGGGTACTCGGGGCTCCGGGCATAGGGGCAACCGTGGTGAGGTTACTTACCAACGGGCCGCGATCTTCTTCCGGGATAACGGGAGCGATGAGCCTGCGGCGCGTCACGGGGACGATCAGGTTGCCCTGTTCAGGTTCCGCAAGTGACGCAGCCAGGCTGGCCAAAGCATCTGCTCGACCGTTCTGCGACCGGGGAACATGGACAATTTCCGGCCGAGAAGGGAACCGGGCCATCAGAAGAAGGGTGCACTCCAACAATGGCACAAGTTCCGGCTTCCTGACAACGTAGTCGCCATTGATCTGCTTAACGACCAGCTCGGAGTCCCCTTTCACACACAGATGGGGCACGTCGATCTCGAGAGCTAACTCGAGGCCGGTGATGAGGGCATGGTATTCCGCCTCATTGTTGGTACAGCCCTCTGACAACAGGAAAGAGTATGGCAGCACGGCTCGCTCCGGGGTAATGAAGACGATGCCCAAGCCCACTCTATTGAGCTTAGGATTATCAAGTCTTCTACCGGTGGGGCTCCGGGAGGCACCGTCAAAGTGCCTCTACCAGCATGGATCGGCTCGATCAACCGAGAGAATGGTCTCATCAGGAAAGCCTAGATCCAGCGGCTGATCCGCGGAGGTCGGGTGAGCGGCCAGAAAGTCTGCCAACGCTTGCCCTTTGATGGCCTTCTGAGACACATACCTGATGTCGAACTGCTGGATAATCACAGCCCACCGCGCTAGACGGCCAGTCAACATAGGTCGGCTCAGGATATATTTCAACGGGTCTACCCGAGAAACCAACTGTACCTCATGGTGCTGCAAGTAGTGCCGTAATTTCTGTACGGCAAATACGAGCGCCAGACAGCTCTTCTCGATGGGGGAATACCTAACCTCCGCATCGAGGAGCATGCGACTGAGGTAATAGAGGCTATTCTCTGTTCCCTCGTTGTTCTTCTGGGCGAGAAGGGCACCCAGGGACCGTTCCAGGGCGGTCACATAAAGGACCAGCGACTTTCCGGATACGGGCGGCATCAGGACCGGAGGTTGAAGCAGGTACTGCTTGATTTCCTCGAAAGCGGTCTGACACTCTTTATCCCATACATAGGTGGCACCTTTCTTCATAAGCCGAGAAAAGGGCTTACACTTGCCGGCCAGATTCGCGATGAATCGGCGTATATAGGCTAAGTGGCCTTGGAACCCTTGCAGTTCCCGGACGGTACCCGGGGGAGGCATCTGGCTAATCGCCCTGATTTTCTCTGGGTCGATCTCAATACCCCGGTATCTTACCACAAATCCAAGGAACTTTCCGGAGGTGACCCCAAAGGCACACTTCAACGGGTTCATCTTCAGGCAGCGAGACCGGAGGAAGCTGAACACTTTCTCAAGATCTTTGAGATGGTCCTGACGCTGGCGTGATTTGACAACCAAGTCGTCGACGTAGCATTCCACCAGTGTGCCGAGGATTGGCTTGAATATGCGGTGCATCGCCCGTTGATAGGTGGCACCTGCATTCTTCAGGCCGAAGGGCATGACCCGGTAGCAAAAGGTACCTTGGGGGGCCCTGAAGGCAGTGAACTCCTCATCCTCAGGGGCCATCCGAATTTGGTTGTATCCGGAGTATCCATCCATGAAGGAGAGGGCTTGGAACCCTGCCGTGGCATCAATCAACAGCTCTGTCACTGGAAGGGGAAAATCATCCTTCGGAAAGTGGCGGTTGAGATCGCGGAAGTCGATGCAGACTCTAATCTGCCCGTTCTTCTTCCTGACCGGCACAATGTTGGCCAGCCATTTGGGGTACTGAACTTCCCTCACGAAGTTGGCTTTGATAAGCTTGTCAACTTCGGCCTCAACCATGGCACCATGGGATGGGTGCATCTTCCTGGGAGGCTGCTTGAACCCGCGATGGTTCGCCGGGAGACCAAGGCGGTGGACGGCTACCTGAGGATCTAGCCCCGACATCTCGTCATAGCCCCAAGCGAACACATCACGGTGCTGCCTGAGAAAGTCCACGTACTGCTGCCGCTCCTCAGAGGGCATGGCGGCACTAACCAACGTGGGTCTTGGATCGGCCTCGGTTCCAAGGTTCACCTGTATTAACTCATCGACCGTGGCGGGGACGCCCTCCTCAAAGGCTGGGAGTGCGTCTTCCATACCCTCTCCACTCGGGGAGGGATCGTCCACGGGAGAGACTGCGTTGGAAACTGCATTGGGGCTACCAGGTCCTGCTGGGCCACTGGTGCTGGCGCGGGCGGTCGCGGCCGTCTCATCAGGAGACTCGCGGACCGTCAAGACCATGGCGACGTCCAACCGGTGAATCGGGAGGACGTAAGCGTCATCCAGACCTGCCCAGGGATCGCTCGCAACAGCGACAGGCTCAACCTCACCTGCCAGGATCTGCTTATCCTTGCTCTTGTAATATTCCGCGTCCAGATAACGGGCTTCACATGAGGCAAAAGGAGAGGCATCTCCTTGAAGCACGCCTACTCGACCATTAAGGGAGTATTTGAGGCATTGGTGGTATGACGAGGGGACCGCCGCGTGAAGGTGAAGCCATGGCCTGCCCATCAATGCATTATACGCAGTGTCCTGAGAGACTACCATGAATTCGGTGTTGGCAACCAAGTCACCAAACTGGGTCTTCAAACGTATCTTGCCGACCGGGGTTTGCTCGGTGCGGTCGTACCCCTGGATCCTGAGGTCGGAGGGAATCAAGTCATCCTCAGACAACCCCAATCTCCGGAGCGTCCGAGTTGGAATCAGGTTAATCCTGGACCCCGTGTCGACAAGACAACGCCGGACTTCAAGGCCATTGAACTGGCCAGTGACATACAGCGGACGAATGTGTCCCTGTATAGGAGGGTCTTCATCCTTACCAGAGAACGAGATAACTGCCTGACATTCGGCGTCCTCGATCGTTTTGGCGTGAAAGGCCTCTGCAGCCGCAACCTCTGTCTCAAACTGGAGGGGGCTCTTCAGGGCTTCAGCGAGTGCCTCGCGCATCTCAGATGACATGCGCAGAGCCTCAAGGATGGAGAGCCTTGCTGGGATGTCGGCCAAGTGCTTCAGGACATCATACTTTTTGGCCAAGCGCGAGCTCCTGGTTGCAGGAGGTTGCTCTGCGGTTGGTGGCATGACGGGCCTTACCGGTTGGATCGGCGGCCGACTGGTACTTGGCGCATCTCGCTGTTCACTGGTCGCAGTCCGGGAAATGGTCACCGTACTGGAGTCAGGAGGCCGGGATGGACTTGTGGCAGGGCGGAGCTGGTCGCGACGCGGCTGAGGCGGTTCTGCCTGGTCCCACACCACAAACAGTGGCGGAGGCGAATCCGTCATCCCCGGATGGGGAGCCTGCGCACGTTGAGCTCGATCTTGAGCCTGCCGCCTAGTCTCAGTGGCGTGCACGGCCTGGCCGGAGGTACCGACGGCTGTGCCCCGGCGACTCCTGCTGCTACGGTTCTTCCGACGGTGGCGACGACCGGGGACACTAGGGAGGTCCACCTGGTGTTCTTCAACGTCGGGAACCGAAAAGGGATTTACCAGCTCGACGGTGTTAACCGAAGCGTACCCAATACCGTCATCGGACGAATCATCCATCACCGGGCGGATCCGAGGAGGGACCCCCATCTCCGGGGGCATGAAATCGCCGAGAGTACGGGATAGTGGCGGAACTGGCGGGGCGCGCTCTTCCTTCTTGCGCTGCCGCCGTTTGCTCCTCTTGGAGGAGGCAGACCGGGACGACGATGCCGAAGCAGCACCCGCAGATTCTGGGGGCTCAGGCTGATTCAAGCGCGCACGGATGATTCCCTGGGCGCGAATGGTCGTCTTGCGGGCCATCCAGTTATTGTACTTCTGGGATCCGCGGTCGGAGACCAGCTGCCATTCTTCCTCATCGCCACCATCGTCATCTGATCCCATGAACACGCCCGCTACCTGTGCTGGAGCTAGGCCCAACCTGATTACATTGTTGTTAATCTGGTCTTGGAGCCAGTCCTTAAACACATAGCACCGCTGGATGGTGTGCCCCAGGGCCCGATGGTAGGGGCAGTAGCGGGGGTTATCTGTGAGATGTGCCTCCTCTGGCTTCCAACACTCAGGCAGTCGCACAATCCTCTGCTCCAGGGCGCTCCGGAAATAACTGGGGACCTGATCCTCATGGAATGAGTACGTCAGGTGTCGCGGGCCCCTGGGAGCGCGGTCTTGACGAGGGGATGGAGGGGCCTGCCGAGGAGGTGGACCCTGATTATCTCGCCTAGGTTGTGGCGGTACATTACGCGGAGGGGCCGGCCGGTTCTGAGGCTGCCGTTGCTGGGCCGGGAACTGAGCCCGTGGAGGCGGATTCCTGTGAGGCTGCGGAGCTGGCCTCACCGGAAGCAGCTCCAACGGCCTGGGAGCCTCTATCTGGGCCACAGCAGTGGGCTCAGCCCTGCTGGCTCTCCTTGCAGGAATCATAGGAGGCAGCGGGTGTGCCTGGCTGGCCTGTTGCAGGGCTTCCTCAAGACGTTGAGCTTTGTCTGAGAAGTCCCTGAACCCTCCGGGGTAGTTCTGAGTAATCAGGGAAGGGACCAGCTCGGTCTTGACGTTCCCGACGCACATTGTCAGCAACTGCTCTGAGTCAATGGCATGTCAAGGGAATACGTGAGACCCTTCCATCGGGCGACGAAGTCCGCGACTCGCTCATCAGGCCTCTGCTTGCACTTGAAGAGGTCTGCGATACTCGTCTTCCGGGTCGTGGAACTGAACTGGTAGAGGAACTGTCTACGGAGGTCCTCCCAGCTGGTTACCGACCCGACGGGGAGCTGGCTGTACCAGACAAATGCTGGCCCTTCCAGTGTCTGAACAAAGCAGCGAAGCTTAGCGGCCTCCTGCTGCGCCGGAGTCCCCAACATAGGCCCGCACCTCGAGTTGAAGTGGGCTAAATGCTGTGGCGGATCTCCAGTCCCGTTGAAGGGGGCGAAAGTGGGATTCCCGAATCCCGGAGGCGCCGGCATGTCATCCACCCATGCTGGGTAGGGCTTGCCGTCCGGTGGGATCGCCACCTGCCGAGTCTCCAAGGCTTCCAAGCGGGCAATGAGTGCCGCCATCGGATCGTCCGGACATGGGTTCCAGTCCTGGCGAGGATCTCTAACCATGAGTGCATTGCATGGCCCTTCAATCGGGTCGTCGACCGGGTCGTCGAACTCGGCAGCTCGTGGGATGGCGGGCGGAGCGGCCCTTGGGGCAGCGGGAGGAATCCGAGCGGGATCTCTCAGGTAGTCACGCCGCTCGGGAGGGTGTGGCGAAACATACCGCGCCCTCTTGCCGTAGGCAATGGCCTCTCTCCTGTCGGCGAACACGGCGTAATCACGGTTTCCCGGGAGAGTCTCGTCGAGGTGCGGTTGTTCCGGTCCCTGTTGTCCTGGCCTCGGATCACCGTAGTCAGGCCGCTGCTCCGCAGCGCGCTCGGCGAGGAGCTGGTCAACCAGCCTCTTCTGTTCGGCGAGCTTCTGACGTAGCATAGCCTTCTCGGGATCCTCCTCTGCCCTCCGCATGGAGGCAGATGGGTCGGCGGGCTTTACAGCCTCGCTGTGCTCTTTTCCTTTGCTGACGTTTCGGCTCAACGTCAGTGCTTCAGTGGGCGCGGGGAGCCCCAGGAGGTTCCTCTGATGACGAGTAACTCTCACCGATGGATCTGACGACGGCTTGTCTTCGGGGGGGAAGCCCCCGTCGAGAAGTTCCAAGTCGTTCCCCTCTCCCGACAGGTCAGCCATATTGACTGTTCCTGTCCCTGGGGATATACCCTCAGGGCCACCCAGCGAATCGGGATGTCGGCGGATCACACTGAAGCGTAGGGCAGCGTACTGCCCCCATCCACGGATATACACGTGGGGAGTGGCTTCCTCGATAACTTTGCGGAGTACTTGAAAACACTCAACGCATCGTTGTTGGAGGGCCTCGTGGTGCCCAAATGACCCGGGGTGCCGACCGCGGGGAGCGTGGCCAGGTCAATTTGACGGCACTGCTCACCAATATCCTCCTAGTGTAGTTGACTCCCGGGGTATGGCATTTGTAGGCAGTGAAGACGGGAGTGAGTCTCCCGGAGAGTTCGGCGGAAGCATTCGAACTCACCCGGGGTGAGTGATTCGGGTGCATCAAAGCCCGGTCCTGCGACTGGCCAAAACTTCTCAGGGAAGTGGCCCTCTGCAAGGACGGTCCAGAAGCTCCACGACTCAAACTCGGGACCCAGATCTCCTCGGTCCTCTTCAATGGCTGGGAATGGACGGGGAACCAGCAGTGGTGCCGAGGCGGGCCGTCGGGCCGACGGGCTGGCCGGCGGCGAATACGGCGAGCAGGCCGATTGGCCTCCATATCCCGGGCCTCCCCCTGAGGGTGGCGGTGCCCCAGCTACCACATCACGATAGGACGGGCCGGCGAGCGAACATCCTGCCGTAGCATCGGTGCTCGCCGAGGGTGCACTAGATCGAGGTTCGACCGCCGGTCCCCAGATAAAGTCTCCGGCTTCTCCGATCGGGGCGGAAGGCACTTCCGGAGGGGCCGGGTACCAACCGCAAGCTTGATCCTTGGGGGTCTACCAGGCCCTCGTTACTCCGGATATACCTTCGGAGAGAAGCGGGGATCACATCGATCTCGCTCTCGGGGAGCCCGAGGCTGACGTGCCGCATTCCTACCCCTGCCCTTGACTGGCGGGGTTGGGGAAGGGGCTCTGTCGCCGAATCGTACTCTGCCTCTGAGTCAGAGAAGCACACCGGTCGGATCTCTGTCCGGAATTCCGTAACATACTTCCCTCGGCGTCGACGCCTTGCCTTCCTGCCCCTGGGTGGTTCTTCGGGGCAGGGCTGATCTTTGTCCTGGCGTCCTCCGGCCGCACTGGTGCTGGGGCCAAGAGGACTGGGAACCAAGGTGCGAGGGGCACCGGGACAGATATCAAAGGGGACGCGGGGAGAGATGATTCCGGGCAGGCCTCCGGGCCGGGATCGGGAGGTGGGATGACCCATGCCTCTTGGATCAGCCACACGGAGTAGACCCTGTTGGTGAATAGCGCTACCGCGAGGTGGTCCGCGGTGGCTACTGCCTGTACCAGCAACCGGGAGAGTCAACCCAACCTGCCTTTGGGGCGGTCGGGGCCTCGATCCGGGTCGGGCATAGGAGTTCCCTCGCTCAGGATGCACAGAGGCCTGGCGACTGGAGCCAGCGGTGGCTCGGGCCAATGCGGCCGCTGTTACTAGAGCCCCAAGGTGGGCATCCTCTTCCGCTCGTGCCCGACGTTGGCGTCGGGACAGACGAGTCGGAATGAGCGTCGCGGGCAGGTGGAGAGCCTGTTCCTCGACTTGAGGGGCCTGGCGGCGATGTCGCCGTGGCCTGGCGGGAGCCCTTATCGTGGATCCCTGGAGCGGACCTCGGATAGGGTGATCCCGGGCATCTCCCACCTCATCCGCATAAGGAAGGGAACTGTCAGAGCGCTCCGGGGATAAACTCCCGAAGCGATTGGACGTTGAGGTAGGCAGCGGTGCCTCCCCGCGCGGCCCTCGGGGGCGGCGGTGGTGGCGAGGCGCAGCCTCCTCGAGGTCTAGGCGAGCCATTTCCCTAGTGGGGATGACTCCCTCTTCCTCGTATCTCCGCACCAGGGTGTTGATCACCCTTCTCTGGATGACCTCCGAGGGGGAGAGAGGGCGTGGTCGTCCCGCAATTGCGGCTGCTGGGACGGCTGCGGAACGGGCGGGACCGCGCGGAGTAGCCGCGTCGGTGTTTCCCCTGTCCCTGCGCCAGTGGGCGGGTGGCGATCGGGCACTGGATCGGGCGACCTGATTTCTGAAAGCAGGGAGAAAGACCCATTAACACTGACAGGAAAAAGGAATCGACAACCAACCATTAGCGCCACGACGCCTTCCGTGGGGGGAACCCAGGCCCTCGACGTTGCGAGACGGAGTGCCCGATTTCACTTCCCCAGCCCCTGGCGGGTAAGACTGAATGCTTGGCCGGGCAAAATGCCGGTCTTCCAACACCTCTGAAAGCCATCGGTCTTCGTATCGAGGAGAAGAGATTCACGTCGGGTTCACCATTTTTCTGTTTCGGTGCGGATGTGCGTCGGGTTACGCTGTTCCGCCAGGACGCGTTCGCGCGTGCACCCGTCAACCCGAGGGGATGGGCGCGCGGCTTGTGGTCCCGCAGTCCCGCTTTCCAAGGGCGGGCGGCATCCGTCCCTTATTCAGGGGTGTCTGCTCCTTGATCGAAACCGGGATGATGGGATGTCGGCTCCTCCTTCCTTGGACGTCTCCTCGGAACTTGTCGCCTAATCCGGGTCTCCCTCATAGACTTAAGAATGTTCGTGAATCTCGTTCCCGGCGCCATATCTTCATGGACACCGGTTAATTACGCTGCTTCCGCCCGGACGTTCCAAGGAGTCTGGGCGGGGCAGCAACCTGCGGTGAGAAGGCCGGGTGGCTCTGGGTGCTGGGGGCGTGTCGTAACACTGCGGCTCTGCACATCTGTCTTCCGTCCCTAATAGGGCTTCTCGAAGGCATGATGGCCTGAGGCATCCCGTACTAGGTGCGTGGAACTGTGTCACCTGAGGTTTTCCTCAGCTTCCCGTGTTTAACACGGGGTATGCCGCGAGTTTAACGTCCAGCGAGGACGGCATCGGACCGATCAACACGAAAAGTGGATCAGATGACAGAACCCCTTGCGGGGAACCTCCGACGCTGGGGCCAGCACATGGGCGGCTTCCCAAGTAACGTGGAGTGGAGTGAAGTGGCATGACCCCACCGGGATGTGGCGGCCCGGGTAAGGATCAGGATGGATGATGAAGTGAAGAGCTTGGACCCCAGAGGGGCTTCCTACGTACCGCGCGTTAACACGGATCAAAGTCAACGTAGTTCGGGCATACAGTTTAACGTCATGCTGGACGTCGGCAAGCCGACTCACGAAGAGGTCGAGGCCGCCGGGCGGAGGATTGAACCGAACCACCTCGCACGGAGGGGGATGGAACGGCCGGGTGGATCACAGTTTCACGTCATGCTGGACGATAAAAGGGGAAATGGAAAAGGGGGGCTGTGGGGAGGCACCGTGGAGATACACACGGGCAGTCTCCCACAGGGGCGGATTCATAGGTGAATCAACGCAAGCGTGAACCCTGGAGGGGTCCACTGATGGACGAACCGACGTAAATACGACCGGGACGACCAGGTGGTGGGCTTGGACCTCAGGGAGGCTTCCTACGTACCCTGTATAGAAGACAGGGATCAAAGTCCACGTAGTTCATTCTGTCAGGACTTACGCACTTGGGGCAGCCCGGATGCTGCAAAACTCAGTTGGAAGGGACTTGGACCGAAAGCAGAAGACACCTCGATCCCAGTCAGACCCTCTACTGGCTTCGGCAGTGGGGAGGCGCAATGGAGATACACATGTGCAGCCTCCCACGAGAAACTAGGGGTTTGTAATACCCTGCCCCCGTAGGGAAAAGCCACTCCCATTAAATCGTCCCTAAAGAGGGGCAATCCCGACATCCCTGCAGGGACGAGCGGGTGGGGGCCACATCCAAACCGGGGGGACCCTGCGTGCGGAGCACGGGATCAGGTTGCGGACGGTTTAGCGTCTTGCCAGACGAAGTACAGTTTAACGTCATGTGTTGAGGACGAAGCGGACGGTTTAACGTCTTGCCGGACGAAGTACAGTTTAACGTCATGTGTTGAGGACGAAGCACTTGGCAGTTTAACGTCTTGAAGCGCGGACGATGGGGGCTAGGCAGTTTAACGTCGTGCAGCTTGGACGGATGTGCAGTTTAACGTCATGCTGGACGAATATGCAGTTTAACGTCATGCTGGACGTATGCGCAGTTTAACGTCATGCGGGACGAATGCGCAGTTTAACGTCATGCGGGACGAATGTGCAGTTTAACGTCATGCTGGGCATAGGTTGCCGGACGATGGGTGCATGTCACTTCGCACGAACCTGGAGGGCCGCACGGGAAGACAACGCACGGTGCGGGCACCCGGGATGAGAATCATCGGGTGCCACACAGGCGGGTACCCTTAGGAGGTCAACGGGGACGACCCTGGCAGATTGCGCGCAAAAAGGAAGCTTTGCGCGCAATACTGCGGGCCGGCGCGCAATCGGGACGGCTGGCGCGCAATTGGGCCAGCGCCTTGCGCTCGGATGCTTGAGATTGCTCACACCGGGCTTCGGATAGCGCGCGGGGGCAACAGCTCATTCTTTAACGAATGGCCACTTGAAAGAAGGGGGGGTGCGCGCAATCGGGCCGGATTGCGCGCACCCCGGGGGCAATTGCGCGCAAGCGGGTTCTTTTGCGCGCAAAGGCCTTAGGGTGAGTTTTTATTCAAATGAAAGGAGCCAGCGGGGATTGCGCGCGAAGGCGGACCCCGAGGCTTTCTTGCGCGAAAGAAAGGAGGTTACCTGAAGTTCGTCATTGCGCGCGGAAGGGGTTGAATTGCGCGCACGAGAGACGTTTCGACTTCCAGCAACCTTTGAAACGTTGGGGGTCGCCTTATATTTATAGGCAACCCCGGGCGCGGAATCCAGGGTGCGAGCGCGAAATTCTCCTCGCGGGCGCGGAATCGGGCGCGGCGCGCAAGGGAGTCGCGCGGACCCGCGGCGCGCAAAATTGCGCGCCGGACCGGCGCATTGCGCGCATCCCGGGGGGTTTGCGCGCGGAACATTACCTTTGCGCGCGGGCCTCTGAAATTCCGCGCAAGGCCTCCGGGCCCTCCGAAACATCCTTCCGACTCCAAATATGACCTCGCTTTCCGCATCCGGAGCTTCGTTTGGGAACAACGGACTTTTCCGGCGTCTACCAAAATACCAATTCAAAATGCCAAATTCATCCTCCTCTATTCTTCTTATCTTCTCTTCATCATCTTAAGAATTCCTCCATTTCTTCTTCTCACATGATCTTCACTTAGGATATGGAATTCAAAAGGTTCATCTTCATCAATCGAACTCCTGAATCACTTATAATCTTCAATGTTCTTTATTGATCTAATCAGAGATCAATTGGATCATCTTCATGTTCACATGCACTAAGTGATAGTGCATGGACTTCATTAAACCACTTCATCCACTTAGAAGTAGTGAATGGATCATCTTGCTTCTTCAACTCCTCATGCATTGTGAAGACAATGCATGGTCTTCAAAAAGTGTTGTGACTTTGTATCCAGTTGATACAAGTTCTTGGGACTTTAAGAACTGCTCAACAATCGTCAGATTTTATGCTTCTATAATCATCAATCTTCAAGATGTACTTCATCAGATGGCACACCATGACAAGTTATTGACAACAAATGCAATTACTTCACTTGGGCACAACAATCTCCCCCTTTGTATTTGGTTGTCAATACTCTGAAGCACACTGAGAGAATGTCGTGTGTGCCTGATGATTTCTCCCCCTTATTGGCCAACAAATGCAAAGGGATGAATGAAAGCCATACTGAGAGTATAGAGCTTCTGGAATCTGCACATCTTCAAGTACCAATGCTCTCCCTCAGGGGATGCACTCATCTCCTTTAATTCCCTGCATGTAAGTACAAGAATACAAAAATTTAGGGAATAAGGAGGGACCTTCTTCTTCCTCAAGTGAGAGTAGAAGGCTGAACATGATGTTTCAGCCTCAATTCAACAAATATTTCCGGAGGCATAGCTTTGGTGAAAATGTCTGCCACCTGATCTTGAGTAGGAATGTAGTCTAGCTTGATGTCTCCACTGGCGACCCTTTCTTTGATGAAATGATATTTTATATCAATGTGCTTGGATCTGGAGTGTTGGATAGGATTCTTAGACAACCCAATTGCACTTTGATTATCACATAAGATCCTCAATGGTTTTTCAGCTTTAATCCTCAAATCTACTAGCTGTACCTGCATCCAAATCATTTGAGTACATGCATGTGTAGCGGCCACATACTCTGCTTCAGCTGTGCTCACTGTTACAGAATTTTGTTTCTTGCTGTACCAGCTAACACATCCTTCTCCTAGAAAGAAGGTTCCACCAGATGTGGATCTTCTATCAGTGCAATCACCAGCCCAATCGGCATCTGTGAATCCCAACAACTGTATGTTTGCACTGTGTTTGTATAAGAGTCCATAGTTGAGGGTTCTTTTAACATATCTCAGGATTCTTTTGACTACAGTTAAATGAGATTCTTTTGGATCACTTTGGAATTTGGCACACAAAGTCACTGCATATGCTATATCTGGCCTTGAAGCCGTGAGATAAAGTAGACTGCCAATAATTCTTCTGAACTCTTTCTGATCAACATTGTTGCCTTCTTCATCCTTGCATAGCTTGGTTCCGACAGAAATGGGTGTGGAGACTTCCTTTGAACTTTCCATTCCAAACCTTTTCACTAAGTCCCTTGCGTACTTTTCTTGTGAAAGAAATATGGAGTTTTGTCTTTGTTGCACCTGAAATCCTAGAAAATATGTCATTTGACCAAGCATTGACATTTCAAAAGTTCTTTTCATCTTCTCAGCAAATTCTTCACATAGTCCTTCCTTGTTACCAGCAAAAATGATATCATCCACATAGATAATGACTATGAGGGTACCATTGGCCATTTCTCTGGCATAGAGGTTACTGTCAACTGTTCCTTTGACAAATTTCATGTCTTTAAGACAACCATCCAATTTTGAGTACCAGGCTCTAGGGGCCTGCTTCAATCCATACAAGGCTTTTCTCAATCTGCACACCATACTACCATCTTTGTCCAGCAAAAATCCCTCTGGTTGTTCAATATACACCTCTTCTTCAAGATCTCCATTCAGAAATGCAGATTTCACATCCATCTGATAGACCTTGTACTGCTTGTGTGCTGCAACTGCTAAGAACATTCTGATAGTTTCCAGTCTTGCAACTGGTGCAAATGTTTCCTCAAAGTCGATTCCTTCCATTTGTGAATATCCTTTGCATACAATTCTGGCCTTGTTTCTGGAAACTTCTCCCTTTTCATTGAGTTTGTTTCTAAACACCCACTTTGTCCCAATAACATTTTTATTTTTGGGCCTTGGCACAAGATCCCAAGTGGAGTTCTTTTCAATTTGATTGAGTTCCTCATGCATAGCTTGTATCCATTCCTCATGTACAACTGCTTCAGCCACTGTGTGAGGTTCAACTTGAGAAACCAGTGCAGTCTGATCTTCCAATCTCAATCTTCTTCTAGTTCTTACTGAGGACTGTAGGTCTCCAAGGACATTTTCTGTGTCAACATGCTTCTTCAATTTGTTGTATCTTCTTCTTCCATTTTCATTACCTTCATCTTCATCACTGGTATATTCAGAGTTGATCTCACCAGCAGTTGGTGTTGGCTCAGGTAATTCTGCATTCTTCTGTTCCAAGGCTGTGTCATTCTTTGAGTCATCATCATCCACAGTGTATGGTTTGGTGTTGTTTTCAATTATTATGACATCACTGCAGTCAATCATTTTATTCAACCTCTTATTCCAGCATCTGTAGCCTCTTCCATTAGGTAGGTAACCCATAAAGATTCCTTCTTCACCTTTTTCTTCAAACTTTCCCAGATTGATGTTTTTAATCTTGATGATGCAGGGACTGCCAAAGACTTTGAAATATTTAACAGTTGGTTTTCTGTTAAACCACATTTCATAGGCTGTCGTTTGTGTTTCTAGTCTCAGGAGACATCTGTTCTGTATGTGTATAGCAGTGCATACTGCTTCTCTCCAGAAAAACTTAGAGATATCATGCTCAGCTAACATAGTCCTCCCCATTTCAACTATGCTTCGATTCTTTCGTTCAGCCACTCCATTCTGTTGTGGAGTATATGGTGTACTATATTGATGTTTGATTCCATGCTTGACCAGATAGCTTTCAAAGACATCACTGGTATATTCTTTTCCGTTGTCTGATCTTACATTCTTGATGCAGAGCTCCAGTTCCTTCTCAGCCTGCCTTCTGAAAGTCTTGAACATCGTGATTGCCTCTGACTTGTGTTTCATGAACATGACATTGGTCATCCGAGTGTAATCATCAATGAAGGTTATAAAATAGAAATCTCCTCTTGTAGACTTCTATCTCATTGGTCCACATATGTCTGTATGGATGAGTTCAAGAGGTCTAGTAGAGATGATATCAACTCCTTTGTGTGACCTATGGGTCAGTTTTCCCTTCTGACATGTGTCGCAGACTTCATCTCTTTCTCTCTTTAATTTGGGTAGATCTCGTACAACATTGTACTTCAGAATTTTACTCATACTCCTTTGACCAAGATGGCCAAGTCTTCTATGCCAGAGGTTGTTTTCATCTTTAGAGCTAAGAAAACAAGAATTGATGGGATCACCAATTTGAAATAGATTTCCAGTGGTTCTTCTTCCTTGAGTGATGATTTTTCCATCCTTTGAGCTCTTGATGATGCATGAGTCCTTCTGGAACAACACCTCATGTCCATCATCACATAATTGACTAACACTCAGTAGGTTGTGCTTTAATCCTTCAACAAACAACACATCATTGGATTTTAGATTTGTTGTTGCAATCATAGCCTTTCCAACTCCCTTGATTTTCAGAGAACGATCATTTCCAAACACCACGGTTCCTCCCTCATGACTTTCAAGGTTTCTTAGAATTTTTGTATCACCAGTCATGTGGGATGAGCATCCACTATCAAGAATCCATGACTTGGTTTTACTGCTGGCTTTTAGAGCCACTTCAGCAAATCATGTGATTTCATCATTGGTTTCTTGAATGCCTTTCCCTTTCATGTCTTTGACTTTTTGTTTAGGAAGAGTTGTCATACATTTATCAGCTCTATGACCTTGTTGGTCACATCTTCCACAAGCTTCACTCAGGCAGTCAAGAGTTGGTGGTTTTGATGCTTTCTGCAAAACACTCTGGGTTTTAGGATGTCTCCCCCTTGACTCATGCCTCATGTTTGGACGAGACATGTTATACCAGCATGCATAGGCCTTATGTCCAAACACACCACAACACCAGCAGTAGCCTCTGAACCTTGACCTTCTTTGTTGATAAGAGTCATGTTGTAATTTTCTGTCCAAGATTTGAGTAGTCCTTCCTGAGGATTTCCTTTCTTCCATTGAAGATGATTTTACACAGATTGGTTCATGCCATGTTTGTCTCAATTTTATCTTTGAACCTGCATTGTTAGAAATAACAGATGTATTTTGAGATTTACTTAGTGGTAAATTGACCTGCCTCTGAGCACCAGCATAAGATGATTCTGCCTTGACCTCAACAGCCTTGTTGAAGTCTTCTCTCATCTTTGTCAAGCTATTCTGTGCTTCAATCCACTTGGAATGTGTCAGTGATTGCTCTTCTTCTTTGAGGTGAAGTTTCTCCTCAAGATCTTTTGCTATCTTGTCCAGCTCAGCTACCTTCAGTTTGTGTCTCTTGATTTCATCAATGTACATTGTCTCTTTCTTCATACATTCTTCCAACTCCTCAGTCATCCTTTTGGTTTCCTTTTGTAACAATCTCTTCTCTTTCTTGAGTCCAGTGTTCTGTTCAAGGCAATCCACTAATTCATCTTTCAATCTGTATTCAAGCTCTGTTCGTTCACTTTCATCATCTTCACTGCTGCAGGTATCAAACCCTTTTTCTACATGAGCCATAAAATTCGTTTCTTCTTCTGATTGATTGGCTGAAGTAGAGTCTGATTCTTCCTCTTTGCTTACATAGCTTCTTCTTTCACCTGGAACGAACCTTTTCTTTCTTACACCTGATTTGTTTCCTTCTCTTGGGTATCTACTCCATTTCTTCTTTTGTGACTTCTCATCTTCAACTTCTGGAGCACTATATCTCTTCTTGGGGCAGTTTACAGCAAAGTGTCCGATGTTATTGCAATTGAAACATCTCGATGGTGATTTCCCTTTTCCCCTGAATTTAGTTTTTCCAAACCTTTTAGAAAAAAGAGAAATAATCATGTTGAGATCTTCATCCTTTTCTTCATTGTCAGTATCACTTGATTCTAGGACTTCGTCATCTTTTATCTTGAGTTGTCTCATGGCCTCAAAAGCCATATCATCCTTGATCTTCTTCTTGAATACTGGGATCTTCCTTATTTCATATGCAATGAGAATGTTGTGTAGTTCATCAAGAGAGAGATCATCTCTGTCTTCTAATGCTGAGACTTTGGGGTCAAACCTGTCAGGAAAATTTCTCATTAGCTTTTTAACAATAGTGGAGTCCTCCAACTTTTCTCCAAAGCCTCGAATGTTACTGACAATTTCATTGACTCTTGTGAAATAATCATCAATATTTTCTTCTTCTCCCATCTTGACATCTTCAAACTTGCTTCTCCAAATTTGTAATTTGGCTTCCTTGACTTTCATGTTGCCTTCATAACTACTTTCCAATTTGTCCCAAATTTCTTTAGCATTCTTGAGTCCCATGACTTTTGTGTATACCTTTTCTGAGAGTGACATAAGAATGGCATTTTGAGCTTTACCATCAACTTCCATATTTCTTTTCTCATCGAGTGTCATAGCAGCTTCATTAGCAAGAGGAGGGAATCCAAATAAGGCTGCATTTCTAACATCAAGGCCGAGAGATAGAAGGTAAGGCAACATCCGATTTTTCCAGCTGTGGTAATTCTTTCCATCGAATGAAGGAACACCCCTACTATTAACAGAATTCAGATTGTCCATCTTCTCAGAAGTAGATCCTTACAGAGGAAACCTCCCTCTGATACCACTTGAAATTCCTGGATCGGTTGTGATCACTGAGAGGGGAGGGGTGAATCAGTGATAACTTCTTTTTATGAATTGTTCCCTTTGGATTATCAATTCAACCTCTGCAGCTGGTTAAATCCTAGATCTACTCTTTTAGTGGTGCAGTAATAATGAGAGCACAGAACACAGAGATTTACAAGGTTCGGTACAAAGACCTACTCCTTGCCGTGTTGGTTACACCCCCCAACACGGATTCTTCACTATGCGAAAAGATGATTACACAGTAATTGGTTGCCCCCCCAATTACAAGTTGGTTAAACCCCCCAACTCCACAACATCATCTTCATCATGGCTCCACTTCACTTCTTCAAAGGTGTTGTTCAAAACTTCAAGTAGCTTCAACAGTCTTCAAAAGATCTCGTTGGTCTTGCTCACCAAAAATCCCAATCACTTAGAATGATCAGTTCTTTTGTATTCATACACATAAGTGTGTACTCCTCTTCTTCTCAAAGTTGATCTTCTTTACATGTGCATACATACACTACTCATTCTTTTAGTGCACACACTTGACTTGTCCTTCTTCTTCAATTTATAAACACAAAGTGTGGTCTTCCTTTTGCACCCAAAGCACAAAGGTCCTCGGCCTTCTCCTCTTTGTGCACACACTCTACCCGTATACTCTTCTTCACTTGGCATACAAACACAAAGGCCTCGGCTTCTTGTTCACTTGTCTTGCACACACACTTGGTTGCGGCCTTCTCCAATTCTTAAACACACACAATGTGTAGTCTCGGCCTCCACTTGCACACACCCGAACACCAACCAAATGAAGGGATGCAAGGTGCGGCCTCCTCCTCAACACTGCCGCACAAGGCTCAAGCCACAAGGGCCGCGCAAGCCACGGGTGCAAGCAGTTCAAAGCGCGCAAGGCCTCGGGTGGCCACTGCTGCGCAAGTGCTTGCCGCGCAGGGGGGCGCGGTGCACAGAGGGGGCTTGCAAGTTGGTGCAGCCCAACCTCTTCTTCTTGTCGCGCAAAGGAGCAGCGCGCAAGGGACTTCAGCCACGCAAGATACTTGCGAGGGGCTTCAATACATCGCGAGGCAGAGAGATGCGCTCACGGGACTTCAAAAAATCAGCGCATCAGCAGCGTCTTCTCGAGGGCTAGACCTCTCTTTTTATAGGCGAGGAGAGGAGGTTCTATCCGCGTGATTCAACTCAAAATCCCGAGATCTTCGGATCTTTTAAATCTTTAAAGGATCCGCAAATCCCGTTTTTATTCTCTGTTTCACGCGGGATCCATTTATGTTTTTCTCCTCTACGTGCATGCGACTTCGAACGCATGCACGGCCTCGGTTTTGGCCATCCCATGCAAAACATGAATACCCCGATGCCTCGGCAACTCCGTTTTCCTCGGCCTCATTCGAAATTCTCCACTGGTTGCATGCAAGATCTTTTTAAAGCATGGTTCTGTTCATTATGGCCAGACGAGCACGAGGGTGGCTTCGGTTTACTCAGAGGTGGCCGGGAGCTCAAAAACTGGTGCTCGGAGGGCTCTGGTTCAGCGGTTGCTCGCGGGTGGCCTTCGGCATGGCTCGAGGTAGAAGATGGACGCCGGGCCGTTGGATGCGGTGATCAATTATCCTCAGACGTCCTAGATCAAATCGGGGGCGCGGCGGATTAGATGAGTAGTCCAGATCGAGCGCGCGATGAATCGTGCGGCTGGGATTCCTTCCCGGTGAAAAATGCGCGTCCCACATCGAATTCTCCAGCGGTTTTTCCGCGGTTTATCACCCAAGCGCCCGCCGCAACTCCTCAGTTGCATCTTCTCCCTCCACGGTGCCGCCCCGCACCGTGTTCTCCCTGCGGGCGCGCTCTGCGCCCACTCTGCTCCTGCGGGCGCGCTCCTAGCGCCCACTATGCATCTCCTGACACCCGCGGGTGCGCTCATGCGTCCCTGCCGCGCTCCTCCGGGCGTGCCCCAGGCACCCACGCGGTGTCTTGGGTGTGTGCCCTGCCGCCCTGGCTCGCCCCACGGGTTCCCCCGTGCGTGGTGCCCTAGTGCCCATGCCTTGGGGTTGAACCCCCAAGGTGCCTTGGCTGGCCAATTTTTTTGGCAAAGTAACAAATAAGACTTTGTCAAAAACAAAGTCCTCCATGAAAAATACCAATTCAAAATGCCAAATTCCTCCTCCTCTATTCTTCTTATCTTCTCTTCTTCATCTTAAGAATTCCTCCATTTCTTCTTCTCACATGATCTTCACATAGGATATGGAATTCAAAAGGTTCATCTTCATCAATCGAACTCCTGAATCACTTATAATCTTCAATGTTCTTTATTGATCTAATCAGAGATCAATTGGATCATCTTCATGTTCACATGCACTAAGTGATAGTGCATGGACTTCATTAAACCACTTCATCCACTTAGAAGTAGTGAATGGATCATCTTGCTTCTTCAACTCCTCAGGCATTGTGAAGACAATGCATGGTCTTCAAAAAGTGTTGTGACTTTGTATCCAGTTGATACAAGTTCTTGGGACTTTAAGAACAGCTCAACAATCGTCAGATTTTATGCTTCTATAATCATCAATCTTCAAGATGTACTTCATCAGATGGCACACCATGACAAGTTATTGACAACAAATGCAATTACTTCACTTGGGCACAACAATACATTTCATTTATGATTAAAATTACCAAAAGAAATCCCAAGGTTAAGGGGGAAAAGGGAACACCTCAAGGTTTCTAAGTACATAAAACATAAAATGACCCATTTAAACTAACAACACACCCAAAGTGGTGGTTTTATTCAATAATATCAAATTATAATGTTCACAGTGGGCCTCCTGAATTACAAAGGCCATACTTATTAATTTATTTCATGAATTTAAACTCCATTAAATGGTTATGACTTGAGGATTGGTCACACAACACAATAATGTATATATAACCACTCATCTTTTCACAAAAGGCACAAGACAACCAACCTTAGGTGCATAGCTCAGAAATCCTCCATAATTAGATCTTGATTCCACTCAGATCAGGAGAAAATTGAAGAACGTATAAAGAACCTATTGATTGGGGAAATTGTATTTCACCTAAATAGAGCAACCAACCCTAAGAAAAATAGAAAATGATTAAAAATGAGTTGATAACTTACCATAATAGATCTAATAAGAAAAAAGTTCTTGATTAGACATCGTATGGATGAGGATGATAAAATCTAAGAATAATGTTCCATGGGTGCTCAAAGGAGGCAATCTTACTATCCTGGAGAAAGAAGAGGGAAATTTAGGTTTAAAATAGATTATTAATTAGGGTTAAAATTAAACATTCACTAAAACTAGGCATCACCTGGATTGGTGTTATTTTTTGGTCAAACCATGTTACAAACATTCATGGGTATATATAGACAAAAAACAACCACATGGAAAACCCACAAAGTTTAACTAACCAAGAAAAAACCATTTCAAAACCCACTAAAAAATTGATGAGGTGGTCCCATAAACATGTGTTCCAAATCACATGGTTTAATCTAACCATAACCCCCTCCTCTCTCACCATGCCTCACTTGGTTTTTGAAACCCTATATCATATCCCCCATGGTTTGAACTAGCCTTGTGATGGGTACATTCCACCCACAAACATGGGTAACAAGCTCCGAAGGCACCCCAAATACCCCAAGAACTCAATAACATCAACATGAATTTATATTCACTCATAATTAAACATTTAAACTGATAATTGATAGAAAATAAGGATTCATGCCTCAAATAATATCCAGTTTATTAGAAACCTTACACCATAAAGAAATATTTCCCCAAATTTAATGTACAGGGATTGTGAAGCATGATTTGAGAACAACTTTGGACACTGTAATTAGACATCTACCTACTATCCTAGGTATCATCCTAAAATTGTTCAAGCTTCTATAAGACCCACTCTAGAAGAAAATACTGACCTCAGATAACATTCATGAAACAAACCACAATACGTATATGATGATTCTCCAAGGAAACATCTATCTATAACACAAACTCACCAGGATGAAATGCATGAGATGGATCTGAATAATAATGTAATATCTGAGAAACATGGAAAATGAAATCCATATCCGGATACCTATGAGGTTACTATAACAAATAGGTTACCAGTATAACCCTCTCCAGAATATCAAACATCCGAGCCTATCTTGGTGAAAGATTACCCATCATGCATAATCTCTTGTGTCCCAACCTTGATAAAACACTTAAGAAAACCTAATAAAAAACCTTGAACTCTAGAGGATATCTACCATGATCAAAATAATATTTATAATGAGACTATGTGTCAGTCCTCCACTACCGAATCAACTGCACCAACTCTATGGTCTCTTAAACAAGGCAAGGTCCAAGCATACCTGCCTCTCCTGCCTCTATCCAACACATTGGTTATCAAGAAGTCCTACCATTAAAATCCTTATATGGAACCTCCATAAAAGTATCCGAAAATATATTTTTGAAGAACAATTCAATAATGGTTATATGATTCACCTAGGAGCCCCTGAAATCTAAGAAACATTTTCATAGTATTCCCTCAAGCACTTGAATTGTGTGCTTTGACTAGCCATCTATCTGGGGGTGGTATGTTGTGATCAGAAGTATATATGTTTCAAATTCACTCTATAGCGCTCTCCATTATCTTGAAGTAAACTGTGTATCCCTCTATGAAATGATAGTGAACTAAACCACATGAAGTCATGTTATCTCACAAATATACAATATCCTAATCTCATCAAAACTAAAGGTTTCCTAGATTGTCAGAAAATATTCATCCCTCATGAGGCTATCAACAACAACACATTAAACGTCATTATCTCAAAGAAACCTATATAAACATGTCACAAAATCTATCATGACATCAAACCACTTCCACTTAGCTATAAGTAACAACTATAAAATCCTGACTGGTCTCTGATGTTCTGCATTTACCTATAGATAGGTGGAACATCACATGAGAAAACTAGGTACACCTCTTTTCATACATGACCACCAGTACTAGCGATGTAAATCTGGATACATTTTGGGGACTCCATGATGCACTGCCCATGATGAAGCATGAAAATCTCATATCATTTCCTCATGTATATCTGATAAAACCCATATGTGACCTGGTGCATGGAAAATTTCATCCTTGCCTATGGTCCAACTAGGTGGAGGTTCCTAACATGCAACAATCCACCATAGTAATAGGTCCTTAGATTCCAATAACTACCTCATCCACCCGATATTCTGAAGGGTAGAGGAAACTACTAAGGATTATAGAATGGTCATCCCCTTACTAATGTGCACCTATAATTTCATCTCAATAAAAAATTCCATGAGCTTCTACTCTCTGCTGGCACGTTGGACTACCCATATCAATGTCCTCTTTCTCAATGCATCATTAACTTCATTTTATTGTCCAGGCATGGGTAAAATATTAAACTCATTTGTATAAATATGTACATGAGGAATTTTTGGTTTGTGTGGACCACAAAATTCTCTACCAGAAATTAATTTCTTAAACATTGTAATTTGTGAACAACTTTAGCTATTATGAGACAATGTGTTAGGAAATTCCTCTCACGTGTCTGCAAGTATGGACACCTACATTCCTCAAATCTATCACCTATCATATGATCCTCTCCATGCTCGATTCCTGATCAATCACAATATATAGAGTATCTTATTCCCGACAATATAAATGTTATCATTGGTGATGAAGTCAATCAACATTTCATATCCTTGAAGGCCAAATCATATGAATATAACCATAAAACATCACACCTTTCTTAGTCAAGACCGTAAAAAGCACTAAAAATCATGAGTAGTCCTGTATGAAATTCTTGTAGTAACCATATATCCCTAGGAAACTCTGTACGTCAAAGATGTTATTAGGATACACATACAAAAAAACCTATCTCACCATCTCTGAGTTGAATGATACTCCTGTATCTGAGATAATGTGACCATGGAAGTGAATCTAATCCATCAAAAAGTGCCACTTTTGGTGAGTTTAGCATAAAATCGATGCTCTCAATGTGTATTTTAAATTATCTCAACTTGTTTGGCTTGGTCATTTAGATTGTGAGAATAAAGCAAGATATCATCCATCAAACCCACTATAAAAAACAAATATCAATAGAACAATTGGTTCATCACTTCCATAAAGACCACTGGTATGTACATGATATCAAATGAAATAACCATATACTCATATTGACCATACATGCTTCGAAAGGCTGTATGAAGTATGTGTGGAGGTTGAAAATATTCCTTTTGATATATGGTTATGAGATTAATTTTTTGTGACTACTTGAGCTATTCAAAGTTAATCATAATATCTATCTATTTGTGGTTAGGGGTATTGGTTCATAACCATCAACTACTTCAACTTCTGATAATCCCCATATAACATAATGGTACTATCCACCTTTTCTGAAAAAGGACAAGTGAACCCCATAGATAAGTACTAATTCTAATAAAACCCTATGCCACATAGTCTTATAGCTACCTCTTGAGCTCCTATAACTCTATTATAGCTATCCTATAAGGAGTAATGGAATCCGATGATGCTCCTAGAACTAGCTTGATGGGGAATTCACCCTTTATCTCAGGTAGAAAACTAGAAAATATTACTGTGAACACATCCCTAAAATGATCAGCCACTAGGGGAAGTTAGTCTAATGTGTCGCCTCATTATATAGATATAAACTCACAATCAGAGATATTGTTCCACCCATCACGTAATTCGTGGGTCCAACTGAGCTCTTTTGGAAGTCACATTCACCCTTGAAAATAAACTCTCCACCCTATGGTTATATAAAGGTCACCATGTAGAGATAAAAATTAATGAAATCGTGAATTATAACCAACCACTCCATCTTGATAATGATATTAAAACCTATCAACTCAAGGAAAATGATGAACCATACGAAATTTCAAACACTGATCTCTAGGGGGAACTTCCTGAATTAACATACAACCACTGTTCTAATCCCCGCAGGAGTGTCAAGCATTATGAACTCATCTGATGTATAAAAACAGAGCCCAAACATCTCCACTAAAGGCATATATATAAATGTATGAGAATAATCAATATCAAAAAGTGTAGAATCTAAATTGGGGGCTACTAGAATAGTTCCAATGATAGTATAAGGTTAAGGATACTACTCTTTAAGGGTATATTGAATTGTGTATGACAATACTAAACAACCTCACTAAGATACTGCTTGGATACCCTAAGAAGATCCACCATGTAGTTACTATAAAACTAGGGTCTCACTACCATATCCCCGACCTCCCACTTGACATGATCATCCAACTATATTTAAGATCCTAACCAGATGAGTTGCTTCTTACCCTGCTCCTGAATTTGGAGTTGGTCAAGACCTCTATCACTAGATACTAGTGGAAAAGTTTGGCAAAAGCATTATAGATGGCCCTTATTTCCACCAGATCGGTACTCGATTGGGTCCCTCGAACACTATGACCTCCTATGTCTCACCTAACACATAGGTATAACCTCACCTAGAATCCTGAGTATATGCTCTGTCTACTAATATAACTTCCTAGAATATCCAAATAATGATTCCTACTACTAGTTGATACAGTACAAGATCGAGATATCAAACCCCTTGGGATTACACCTCTAGCCTCTCTTAGGTTATGCTCAATGATATGTTCCTGATACATTATTCTAAAAATACTAGTCTTCCAAAATAAATTTACCTACAATAAGATGTCATACTTGAGACCATACTCAAATCTCCTAGATTTAGATATCCCTTCACCCATCATAATAGGTTAGAAACACTAAAGATTAGTAAAACTTGATGAATAATCCATAACCTATAACATTCCCTTCTCAAGGTGTAAGAACCCCTAGGTTCTATTAGCCCTAAAATTCTTGTGATTATTGTTGTCATAGAAGGCAATATTGAAATATATTCATTCCATCATCCGATTATGATCCAGTTAAGTTATAACATCCCACCATCTATTGTTGGAATAACACATTATATATGTATTGAGATTTATGCTCCTCTTAGGAGGAGTCTCTAAATGATATATGATAGATAGAAAGGTCTCCATCCATGAATCTACATCCTATTGTCCACCAAACCAAAGAAACATGGGTGGATGATATTTTTAGATCTCATGCGTAAACTCTTCCATTGTCGGGGTAGGTTTTGGTTCATCCAGAATGGTTTGCATAATCTATAAGAACCCATTATAGAACTATTCCTGAACACGAATGTTTATTACAACAACTTGTGCCATAGTTATAAAGATTGTAGGATCCACTAGTAGCCCATGTACTAACACATCTAGTGTATGATCATCATCACCCTTCAGGAAAACCACTAGAGGCCATCATGGTGTTATGCCTCTATAATTCCATACACATGTCCCTGTCCAATATAATTATCAATTTACATCTCAAAAGTTTAGTTTTTTAAGAAGTATAGTTAAAAACATAATCTATTAGAGCACATTACTCTTCCTTATCTGTGAGTTAGGTTTGGGAAACATACATAACATATATATGCAATATATACAACCTACTTCTCACTACTATGGATAAGTCTAGGTCGTGTTATCTGTTATAAGAAATTCACGATTCCATTAAATTTATATAAATTCATTTCCAGTTTTAATTCATACTCATTTCAAATATATATCA